>CM053791.1:90656629-91231629 GCA_028749045.1 Cupressus sempervirens | reverse complement strand
TTTATCAACAACCTATTTTTACTATTTTATTTTATTTTTAAAAATATGTTTATTTTTTTAATTACAGACATAAAATAAATTTACATCATTCTAAAATTTTCAATACATGTGTTACTTTCTACTAATTTAATCTAAAATTTTGAAACAATGTTGACTATATTCTTTATAAAAGTATAACACAAATTTGTGCTTTTACCCATGTGAGGAATGAATGGATGGATGATATGATAAATTTTTTAATTTTATATGTGAAAGACTATTTCCATGCATTGTAGTTTCAAGTCTATCAATAAACACACAAAAAAGAATGAAAGAAAAAAGAAAAAAATTACTATATAAAGGATGGTGGGAGATGCAACTCCAATTTCAACATTTTATCAACAACCTATTTTTACTTTTTTATTTTATTTTAAAAAATATGTTAATTTTTTTTAAAATTACAAACATAAAATAAATTTACATCATTCTAAAATTCTCAATATATGTGTTACTTTCTACTAATTTAATTTTGAATTTTGAATCAACGTTGACTATATCCTTTATAAAAGTATAACTGTTACCTATTTAGCCTACCACCTAAATGGTTAACTATCAAGTTGCTGTTGGATTTAAACTCTATGTTTTACATTGCAGATATCATATGTTTCAGACTAAATTGAATGCTGAAAAGAAATTACGGAATACTAATGTAATGAAAACTTGATCACTTTCATTTCATAGTTGATATACAGATATAAAAGAATATGAAATGTTCACCTAATGTACAAGTGTTCACATTTTAGATACAGTAATTTATAGAGCATTCAAGAATCCACATAGCCTGTGGAGGCAATAAAATTACAATGCTGAATAAAAACATGCTACAAATAAATAACATGAAGGAAAGATAGAAGGGAAGCCTTCATTGCCTGAGCAAGAGGTTGACAGTTGAAGTTGAAGAAGACCCGGGCTGGCATCTAGCTCAGGAACAACCTAAAAAAAAAATGATGAAGAAAGGAATCAGTTCATACGATCTGAGCAATGAAAACATTCCTATGTACCTTTACTTCATATCATTTAGTCATAACATGCAAATTTAGAAATTCAGAAATTGGAATAAAAAAGGGAAAGGAGAAGGAGAAGAACAGAAACAAAAAAACAATTTTTTTTTACTAATCAAGTTTGTTCCATGTGTAGATATAGGTATGAAGAATTGAGGCTATGGAAGGATCATGCATAAGTTACATGCATGAATCCTTTTGGCTAAGGTTGTTCAAGCAAATACAGAAGACATTGGGGAGACTGTCAAGGGGGCATACATAAGTTTCAGGTATGGGACCTTCCAATTAAGCCAATGGAACCAATTGAAGATACTGAGAAGATCATTGAAGGGACATGCATAAGTTACAGGCATGAAACTTTCTGGTCGAATCAGGGAGGGGCGAAGACCAAAGACAAATTCTGAGGCATACTATACAATAACAGTTCATCATTCCTATTGATTAACAGTGCTATAGATTTAAAGCAATCAAGGCATTGAAATCTGGTAATCATACAATGCAACTACTGTTATACAATATCATCAGAAGAAATGGAAAGAGGACAACAACTGTTAATTTTCAGCAAATAACAGATTAAAGTCTCCTACCATTTACAAAAAATGTGTTGGTGGGTCATATAAAGGAAAGGAATGGATCTATACATGCACATGTATAATGGTAAGCTTTCAACCATTATACAAAAAATATGCACAAACAATGAATGCAATACTCAGAAACCCATATTCATAGAAATGATACATATTCAACAAATACAAAGAATAAAAGATGCCATTATTGAAATCGGAACAACAAGGAAAAAGATATCACAACAGTATCAAACTCTCACAGCTAGAATGCTAGCAACAGTTTTAAAAGGAGATGAAAATAAAATCATGAAGAAGGGACATAGCTACAATATGAAAGAAACTGATATTTATTATTCCAACACCATTTGGATCGTATTTTCCAGCAGAGTGTTATAAGAGAAAAACTTCAAGATAAATAATAGCTTCATCTTGTTTAAAGATTACAGTATCAATTTATGATTCAGGGGCAACAGAGTTGAAGTAGCTTTTGATATCCAAAAGTTTACATTCTCCTTGGCTAATAACAATGTTGAGTTCATTACTATTGGTGATAGGACGTCTGCTTATGTTTTAGATTTGCATAATGGAACAACAAAAGGGAAAACATCCAAGACTTCAAAGACAGGAACAACAAGAACATAGTTGAAAAATGAAGTCCTCACAACATTCATAAGGAGAAACCCTTATTTATAGAAAATATGAGAAACTAGATGAAGATTTTAAGGAATATCTCATATTTTTTCCATTTTATAAATTCAACAAAAAGGGAAAAAGACTACTACAACAATACAGCATGGTAGATGCAGCAAACAAATCCACAAGGAGTAAAAGAGGACTTACAGCTGAAATAAAGTCGTCCAAGCCCACAATCTGTAGTATCATGGTGTCTAAAGCTGCCAAAGAAAGAGTGATGGCTACCAATAGCAGAAATCGTGCCCAGCAAGAGAAGATATGGCATCACAAGTAAACAAATACCTAGATCAAACCCACAGTAAGAACATAGAACTCGCATATGGAGAACAGAATAAGAATGACATCCAACACATATCAAGAAAGGTGAAACTTGTGAGCTCTCAAAGCCAATCCATGGCCAAATGCAAGAACATCCAGTCTACAGCAAGAATGTAAAAAATCTGCAGGAAAAGACTCATGTATGGAGTCCAAAAAATGCTTAGAAATCTGCCCAGCAAAGCAAGAAAAATCACAGGAAGGAAAGGAAAATCACCACATCCAAAACAAGGCATCTCATGGTAGCAATATGGCACCCAAATTGCAACACTTTCCATCCATGACCACGACTAGGGTTTATAGAAAACCCTCTCTTCCTCTCTTGTGTAGAAGACCAAAAATGAAGCAAGTGAAAAATAAAACTAAGTCTTCCAACCTTCCTTTTTGCTTTTCATAAGCTGAATGAGCTCAATTTAATTACATTTCAGGTCCATGCATGGATTATACTTGGCTTCATTTTATTAAGTTCCATATGCATAAGACTTTATAATGCTAAAAGTATATTATATGCATATGGGACTTAGTATAAATGAAATGAAACACAAAAGAAAGTATTAGTCTTATATATATTAAATAATTTATATACACATTACAATTATTTAATATATATAAAACTAATATATACATAACTTATATTCCCCTTGTATTTAATAATACTAATGTGTTATAAATGAGATAAAATATTAAACACATTAATATTATTAAATTTTAAAAAAAAGATTTATAATTGTAAAATTAATAAATTAAATGGCTATCATTATAAGGTCTTTAATTTTATTAATTACATAAAAAGGGGATTAAGTGGAGTTAGCATTTTTATGCCTAAATGCAAGGAGAGAAGGTTGGGAAGCTATTTTTGGAACAAAGAGGACGTTTAGTTAACACTTGGATATGGGGATATTTATGGAGGTCAAGTGCATTCTAGATTCTCATGCATTAATGGGGTTATTTGATGATATTTTTAGCATCCTATGGGGCAATTATGATCAGTTATGCATGCAGTTCATATTGAGAGCTTATTTTATGCATATATTGCATAATTAAGAGCAGTTTTACATGCTATATTTATAGGTTACTTAATGCATATGAGTTTGAGCTTTTGTGCATGATTTTGAGGAGCTATAGGCAGTTTTTGAGTTATCCATTAGTTGGGCAGGTGGTAAGAGCAATTTTCAAAGGCCTCTTCATAGTTTTCATCATTTTTTGGGTGATTTTTTCTAGGCATGATCTTGGAATTCGAGTTAGGGTTATTTTTCTATATATTGTACTTTCACCTCATTAGGAGGGACCTTTTTTCGGATTTAGATTTTTGCACATTGCAGATTTTGAGTTGATTGTAAGGGCATTTGTAGTAGAGATTATTTTTCCAGCATTGATTATAGAGATTCAGTGGTTCCTTCTTATTGGTTCTTGTGCAATATTCTGGATTTTTTACTTTAATGTTGTGTTCGCCTTCATTTTAGTTACATTCCTTATTGTAGCTTTGAATCTTGATATGTGTGATTACAGGTCTATGTTTGTGATTATTGTCTTTTTGCAAAAAAATAGTGAAACCTAGGTATCCCTTTCAAAGCAGAAGATCCCGATCCTTGCATAGAAACACTTTTGTGGTTATGTGTTTGTCTGAGTATTGTGAATCAATTGTCTTTTTCATAATTCATGCTAATTTGATCAAAGTTACATTCAAAACCATTGGTGTATCACCTATTTTAAGTTTTAGTATCCAATTATTCACATACATTCTCAACCCTTTTCCCGAGTTCAAAGTTAGTTTTATAGGTGATATCATATAGGAACTGGCCTAGAATCCAGAGATTCTTCTCTCGTTCTTAACCCCCACCATCCAAGAGAGGTTTCCATGTTCCAACAGGATAGCTATATTCTTATCTCGCTATAGGCGCAATTCTGATTGACAACAATAACACAGATTTGTGCTTTTACCCATGTGAGGAATGAATGGATGGATGATATTTCAATACACAAAAAATTTAAATTTTATATTTAAATATACGTTTTTCGAAATAGTAAAAGAATATTTCCATGCATTGTAATTTCAAGTCTATCAATAAACACACACAAAAAGAGTGAAAGAAAAAAGAAAAAAATTATTATATAAAGGGTGGTGGGAGATGCAACTCCAATTTCAACATTTTATCAACAAACTATTCTTACTTTTTTATTTTATTTAAAAAAATATGTTAATTTTTTTTTAATTACAGACATAAAATAAATTTACATCATTCTAAAATTCTCAATACATGTGTTACTTTCTACTAATTTAATTAAAAATTTTGAATCAACATTGACTATATTCTTTATAAAAGTATAACACAGATTTGTGCTTTTACCCATGTGAGGAATAAATGGATGGATGATATGAGGTCTCTTATTGCAATGATATGGTCAAGCAAGGGTTTCATTTCTCATCACAAGGATTGGTTAGAAGTCATTGGACTAAAACATTGTCACTTTTGCAGGAAATGAGGTGCCCCTTAAGGTACAAGTGACATATCTCACCTTATTGCCTATAATACACCTTGTTCCAATTAATCAAGATGCAAATTTAAATTAGGGATCAATTAGAAAATGGGGGTGCCCAAAATATGTGTGAAATCAAGGTTTGACAAGTGGAAATTTATAAAATAGACCACACACGATAATAAGGCATATGTATGCAAATGATGATTAAATGGATAAAATAATTAAAGGAGCCAAACCTATAATTAAGGTCCCTCATAGAGAATTGATGACATTAAACTAATAAAAAACTCAGTTTACATTTATTATTAATTCAATAGATGAAATAATTAAGTAATAACCTATGTTCAAGTATTTTTTAATTAAATGCATGGGAAAGGTCATTTAATGCATGGGAGAATGTGTAAAAACTAAAATGGATGTTAAATAAGCATATATTGTACATCTTAGCAAGGTGTTTGCAATTTATGATGCTACATTTGGCTCCTAATTTAGTGAGACTATGAGCCTATGTACACGCATGTGCGTGGGAGCACATGCACGCGTGCGCACACACACACACACACACATAGAGAGAGAGAGAGAGAGAGAGAGAGAGAGAGAGAGAGAGAGAGAGAGAGAGAGAGAGAGAGAGAGAGAGAGAGAGAGAGAGAGAGAGAGAGAGAGAGAGAGAGAGAGAGAGAGGCCCTAGACATCACTAATTTTAAAGAAACAAGCTCTGTGGCCAAGAATCTTAACTTGTACAACCAATTACAAGGGCACACAAAACAAAAATAAAATAAAAAATCTTACTAAGGCTCGAAGTCAACTAGTTGAGGAGACCTCAATAATCATAATATTGCAACTACTAGTATCACACCTAAAAGGCAATTGCAAGAGCACTAGTGTCCCATAGGAAGATAATGGATGCATATTAAAGATGAGACAAGACTTCGTGATCCAACCAACTGGTTGTATGTAACACTATTCATAAACAAGAGAGAAAGGAAACTGTAAATGACATAGGCTATAAAAAATAAATATGGTAGGTGATTCATGTGAAGAGAGAACAAAGAGTTGAAAGCGAGTTGTATTATGCTAGTCGACTCATGTTAAAAATATGCACAAAGGAGAGGTCAAATAGGTTAGCAAGTTGTGTTTTTCTAGTTCAACCAATTTTAAGGCATCCAAGGAAAGAATTGTATCCAAAATAATTAACCAAAATAGGATTGCATTGAGGAAAGAATTATTTTTAAAGGAACCAACTAAAATAGCATGAAAGAGAGTTGTCTAGCCTTAGTAGACTGTATTATGCTAGTGTACTCAACCTAGGATTAATATAAGTAGAATATTTGCAATAAAAAGCCCATATACACTCCCCATTCAAATGGAAATATAGGATTATGTTGAGATGTTAAGGAAAAGAAGGAAAAATATAAACAACTTCAACATAGTAGATAACATTTAAGCAATACTCGTTTAAAGCCAAAGAGGCCATGACTCTCATGAGGCAAGGAAGTTGTTAAGAGATATTATGCAACAAGTGTAAAGGGATCCATAAGAGGAAGAAGAGGTATTTTCTTAGAGAAATATACCTTCAATAGTTGATCTTGAATGAAGATTATACCATTTTCCAAAAGAGGGAAGGAGAAGAAGAAACTATACTTTCCCTATTTCTTCATAAATAAAGAAGAGTTTGTGACTAGGGATACACATCTCTTGCATAAGAGAGAATCCATGAGAAAAAACAACAATTCCTTGTAAGAAAGAATTTCACATGATAAGAAAATTTACTTAACCGAGGAAAAGTGGATTCTTATAAAACACAAGAGATTGAAATGCCACCATTTCCCCTAGGGAATGAAGACAAGAACACTAAAGGTTATTATGTTGCTCATGATTCCACTTGAAATTTTACCACCATGAATGACAAGGAGCCCCGAGAGGAGAGGCTAGCAATATCATATTGTGTGGAACTTAATTATTATTCAAAATAATCATAGTTGAAATATAACTATGATCAATGAGCTTTTGAATTTTATAGTCAAATCTTGGTATTCATTAGTAGAGTGGTTGTGATATTAGATATACGTACAAAAAGGAAAATTTGTAGGCTATTGTCTATGTTTTTTCTTTTGTTTGAGTTGAGTAACCAACTTGACATGAACAAGATAAAAAGAATTATATTGATAAAAGTGAGGCATAGAAGATGTAGATATACAAGATAACAAGGTGGGGGAAATAAGCAAAGGAGGACGTTGGAATTCTAACCCTTCCATAGGCAAGTGTGATGTAATTTTCTCATGAGTCTCAACACTTTATTGTACATGACCTACACCATGTCAATGATTTAAAGTTGAATGTTAGGAGGAGAAGGTTGAACAATTGATACACTAGGCCATTTTAAGGCTTCAAGTTTAAATTAAATAAATTTGTATTCTCCTATGAAAGATGGTGTAAAGTCTAATGCATCCAAATCATCTCTTAAGATTTTATTTTGGGGTGGTAGGTGATGGTGTATCAACTTTTTGGCAAAGGATTTTATAATATTCCAACTATAGGAAACTTTGTAATTTATGATCAATTTTGATTGTATACATGCATGTTATTATTATAGATGAAATTGACACTACGTCGAAGAGATGAAGGGACTATGTGCATGAGATACAACCAAGATATCCTTAGAAGAATATTATAAATAAAGGCAATGGGCATGACATATAGAGGTGTAGGTAAAGTAACCTGACTTGTGGTAATAAATAAGGTTATTATAGTTAAGGCCTCTATAGCAATGTTTTAAAATCCATGAATAGAGAGAAAGAGAGAGAGAGAGAGAAGATAATCTTGGGTTCTATGTTTATTTTATTCAACATGTCTATGCCACAAACATAAAGACCAAAAGTATTATCAACCAAGGCTCTTTTAATATTGTAGTCATAAATAAGACCACAATTATAAGAGGATAATATTGATTTTAAACTTCTTATGCAATAAGAAAAAGGAGGGCGGGTAGGAAGATCCAATTCATACAAGGGAGGTTGGATTACCCACCCTTTTCTTAATGCACAATTAAAAGGAAGATGACACACTAGGCTCAAATAGGACTTAAGTGATTAATGGGTCTATGGCCCTTTGTAATGATGTATTGGGATAAGCTGGATTTTAGGGAATATGCATTGACAATGCAAGATAGAAGGTAAAATAAGCCAAAATGAAAAGTTTCAGAAGACACATAATAGAAGAAGCATAATAGTAACTTGTAAGTACCTAAAAAATAATAACCAAATGATAGTGTGGTCTTGTAGTTTGAATCTGAAGTTGAACTTAAGGGAGAAGATCAACTAGGCTGTCTTCTTTTCTTCTACTTTCAGTTGATCTTAGTTATAATATCTATGTTAGATCTTATAGTTCTTGGATTTAGCATAGATAGATTTGCCACCTATTACCACACAAAAAATGAGAAATGTTTGGTTAGAAAGTGGTTTTCCTTGTTCTAAACCTTATTTAAGAATCAACCTTGAAATAAAGATGAAATTTTCATTAAATAAATGCATGTAAATGTAAAGGTAAATATTAGATCTACCTTGAAAATGTATAAACCTTCATAAATAGATATTGAGATTGTGATGTCTATGAAGATTCTTTCTTCTATGTCGTTGTATGTGATCTTTCAATATTTAGATATGGAGTAGAATAAAGGATGTCTTTCATGAATGCATAGATATGCAAATACTCCTCAAAGATCTCCATTATTAATATGCTTGATAGACTTTTGTCTTGAAGAATGGATGGATCAATGTCTATGGAAGGACAAAGGATCTTCTTTCTTAGTTGAAATCTCCTCTACTTGTCCATTATGGGAGAGAACCTAGCTACAAGGGAGCATATTGCCTTCAAATATTCCTTGGATGCTTGAAAACTTGATCTTAAATGCAATATTATAGGAGGGCACTTGAAATCTTGAGCTTAGGTACCAAAATAAGGAGAGATTAAAAAAGGAGATATAGGTTTATTTTATACAATATCACAACATTTTGAGAAATTGAAAAAAATATATCTAAAAATGCTACTAAACCACAAGATATACTCTTGATTTAAATTTAGGGCTAGATATTCGAAAAGAGGACACCTTGGGTATCTTCTTCCCAATATGAGGATGCTTACACCTAGAGGAGGACAAATTTTTCAATAGAACCCAAGAAGGAGGTAAAGAATTTGAAAATTTAGGAAGACGGTTGTTGGATCAATCATAACAAACATAAAATCTTGAAAATACTAAAATGGGGTCTATTGAAGTATATAATTATAGGTTCTCACAATTAAAAATGGTACATTTAGCCCCCACTCTAGTAGGAGCATGAGATAGATGCACGATTAAGGTAAAGTAGATCAATGTATCATCTTTTTAGTCAAGGTCAAGGAGACAAGGAGACACAGATCCATAATTAATAGTCTCCAAAGACTTCATAAAAGGAGGATTGGTCCTTAATGAAAATATTGTTTCCAAAAGAGTTCAAGTGAATAATTCATAGGGAATGTAATGTAATGTAAGTATAAAAGTAAGTAAAACATTATATTCTTATCCATGTGCATACAAGATTTCATAGAATTATTCGATGTTTGTATAAAATGTGAAATAAAGAGTAGAGTATATGCCCCCATGTTAAAGTGATTGTAGATGCCTTAACAAGAGAAATATATTTAATGGAACATGCATGCACGCATAAGATAAATTTCTAATGTGAGATGCCTCAAAGAAAGGACAAACCAAGGGAAAAGAAATACATAACAAAAGAGAGTGCAAAAGGGGTTGATGCAGAGCATCATACAAAACCAACCAATAAGTGGGATACATGCTGATCCATTCAAAATACATTAAATAATCTCATTATTAAATACATCTCATAAGGTAAACACAACATGTTTTAATACAAAAACATCAACTCTTCCCTATTTTGATATCCTAATTTTTATATCTGATTCCATTATTCATAACTTTGGTTCTAAACATCTTCTTGGAAAAAAATTTGGTTGAATTTTTGTAAATTAGGAATAATAAAACATATCCAAAGATGATACCCATCCAATAAACCAATTACAAGTTATGGTCTTTGTATCAAGACCCATTTTCTTTGTCATAAACCAGAAGTAAAAATAATAACCCTGCCTAGGGCATCAAATATCTTTCTCAAAAAAAATCAAAATCACCCCCAAAAAATTCCACATTATCCATTTGTGATTCTACTTTCCAAAAATATAAGCCATTTATTTTTATAATCTATAAATCATTATATCATCACAACTCTTTGTCTACAACTCCATTGAAGAGGGTTTAAAACCAATATTCATTAAAAATGTCATAAATTCCACAAATGATCATAAAATTGAACCAAACCAAAGGGAAATTAAATTTTACTCAAAATAATTCCAATGAATATAATTAGATTTCTCAACTCTTCCATGTGCATTTTTACCACGCATTTTAATATGACTGTTCTCAGAAATCCTAAATCTGCAAATACCAACTTCCACCAAAAACCTCATAACTTCCTCCAAAGTTAATAAAAATTGATCAAACCAAAAGAATAAGAAAGATGATTCATTATACTATCTGACTATTATAAATATATATGGTTTCTAGGCCTTACATGGCTGTACAAGGCCTATAAACAAAAACTTAACAAAAAAACCAATCAAAATGAGAGATTTGAACTCACTTAATTATTCCAAAATGTTCTCCCCTTTCTATATTCTCTATAATATGATTTGGTTCAACCAATACATCATATTTATACATATTTAGGTAGTTATAAACTAGTTAACTACCCTAATGACCTTTGATCTTCCTTTTGACAACTTTTAATGCATTTTTGCATTGTTTCATGCTTTACAACTTCTATGCATTTTGACAACTTTTGTGACACTTGATAAAAAATGACTCCACAATTTGTAAAAAAATCATAGACATGTCCAAATAAAATATTTAAGACCTTCTACATTATTTCTATCATTTTCATGGCTCTTTATATAAATTTGACCTTTTGACCAATTCATGACCTTACTAGGACAACTAGGGCAAATTGACAAATTTTACAATTTATGACAAAATGGCTTTAGAGCCTTTACATCTTGACCAAAATACAACATAAATGACTCAAATGGATTTAAATATCTAAAATAAGGAATCTTGAACTTCTCATGTTCTTATACTTTAGGTGCTCTTGCACCATACTCCCAACCTTAAAAAGTTTCCAAGTCTCTTGGAAACATGGAACCAATAACCTGTAAGAAATTTAGACCAAAAATCTTCATCTTTACCTTCATTTTCCTTTGCCTCTTCATGCCTTTATCACCATCATATTTTCCTTTAAGGACATAGGACTGCCCTCAAAATCACCTTCTCAAATACTCCTATCAATGGAGCATTAATGGTTGTCATACAAGGTTTCCATAAATCCACCATTCCTCTTGCTGCTACACAACTACCAACCTATTGCCATCTTACCCATACAAAGAGCATAATACAAAACCAACCAATCAGTGGGATACATGCTGATCCCTTCAAAATCCATTAAATAATCTCATTATTAAAGGCATCTCATAAGGTAAACACAACATGTTTTAATACAAAAACATCAACTCTTCCCCATTTTGATATCCTAATTTTTATATCTGATTCCATTATTCATAACTTTGGTTCTAAATATCTTCTTGTAAAAAAATTTGGTGGAATTCTTGTAAATTAGGAATAAAAAAACATATCCAAAGATGATACCCATCCAATAAACCAATTACAAGTTATGGTCTTTGTATCAAGACCCATTCTCTCTGTCATAAACCTGAAGTAAAAACAATAACCCTACCTAGGGCATCAAATATCTTTCTCAAAACAAATCAAAATCACCCAAAACAAATTCCATTTGTGAGTCTAGTTTCCAAAAATATAAGCCATTTATTTTTACAATCTATGAATCATTATATCATCACAACTCTTTGTCTACAACTCCATTGAAGAGGGTTTAAAACTAGTCTTCATTAAAAATGTCATAAATTCCACAAATCATCATAAAATTGAACCAAACCAAAGGGAAATGAAATTTTACTCAAATATCCTTCCAATAAATATAATTATAGTTCTCAAATCTTCCATGTGTGTTTTTACTATGCATTTTAATATGATTGTTCTCAAAAATCTTGGATTTACAAATACTAACTTCCACCAAAAACCTCATAACTTCCTCCAAAATTAATAAAAATTGATCAAACCAAAAGAATAAGAAAAAATATTCATTATACTATCTAACCATCATAAATATACATTTCCCAGGCCTTACATGGCCGTACAAGGCCTGCAAATAGAAACTTAACAAAAAAAACAATCAAAATGAGAGATTCAAACTCACTTAATTATTCCAAAACGTTCTCCCCTTTCTCTATTCTCTCCAATATGATTTGGTTCAACCAATACATCATATTTATACATATTTAGGTAGTTAGAAACTACTTAACTACCCTTATGACCTTTCATCTTCCTTTTGACAACTTTTAATGCATTTTTGCATTGTTTCATGCTTTACAATTTTTATGTATTTTGACAATTTTTGTGACACTTAATAAAAAATGACTCCACAATTTGTAAAAACACCCTAGACATGTTAAAATAACATATTTAAGAACTTCTACATTATTTCTATCATTTTCATGGCTCTTTATATAAATTTGACCTTTTGACCAATTCATGATCTTACTAGGACAACTAGGGAAAATTGACAACTTTTACAATTTATGACAAAATGGCTTTATAGCCTTTACATCTTGACCCAAATATAGAATAAATGACTCAAATGGATTTAAATATCTAAAATAAGGAATCTTAAACTTCTCATGTTCTTATAATTTAGGTGCTCCTACACAAGGGGTATACTAACTTTGGGGTTAATATGATCATATGACGATGCATTGATTTAAAACATGATATCAAAATGAATTGACAACATCCCCAGATGGTAGAAAAATCATAAGCATAATGGAATAATATCACATAATAGTAATGAAGAAGAAAAATATTTTTAGATGACATAATATTTACATTTAATATTGCATGCACAACATTACTTGTATAAGACAAATAGAAGAAATGAGATACAAATAGAGAAATGTCACAATAAGTTGATTCCTTTATCACCATGTGCATATGTAGAAACAAGGGATACTTAAATAAATTTAAACTAAACATATAACAAGTAGGAAATCACAAGGGAAGCACAAAACAATAAGTAAATGCACAAAATATTTTTTTGTGCAAGAGGAACTAATCCAGAATATTGTCTTCCCCCACCATTTGGTCTATACTATTTAGGGAATATGGGAAACTTATAAGAGGATAAATATTGAGCATTATAGATGGAACTATCACAAGTTATAAACAAGGACCATGCTCTAATAATGAGTCGCTTTATTTGTCACTAGGAGCAAGAGATAATCATCTTTCAAATCTAGATGATTAATCATGATTAACATCAATAAGCTCATGCATATCATAAAAAATACTAGCATGAACATCATTTCATCAGAAATATTTTCACCATCAAGAGTACCTTCTTCATCCAAATTTATTATAATAAAATCTAGAATGTAAATAGAGGCATCGTGCTTATGAAATTTTATATTTTTTAGATTAACTTCATCTCTTGGGATATGCATAAGTTAGTCCAGGGGAATAAAGGAATTAATAGGTGTCTTAGGGTGGGAAGCAAGTTAGTAGGCCCTAGAATGATGTCTACAATGATGATCATTGGTGAAATATTTACATTTGGTTTTATTTGAAATTTGATGTGATTTAGGATCAATCAATATCAAGCCCTTGTCTCCATTGGGGGGAAGAATGGAAGGAAATATAGTAGGTTAAGAGCCAAAAGATACAGGAAATTTGTAAGATGCATGAGGGGGGACTAAAGAATAAATAGAAGGTATAGAAGAAGCAATGATAAGTCTAGGTTAAAGGAAAGGAGATGGAACTAAAGAAGGATATATAAGCTTACATGTATTTATGGATTTAAGTTTTTTATAGGATGGGAAGAAATTGTCTTTGCGAGGTTCAATAAGTTAAGGCATGCCAAAGAAAAAAAAAATTCAAGGTCAAATTTTTGATGACTAGATAAAGGTTTATAGAGAGTATGTTTAACTATGATGATTTCTCCATCATGGGAAAAAATTAAACAATTATGGATAAGAGATACTATATCTTTCATAGAAGTGGGCCAAGGAAGCCTAGGTCTAAGTTGAAATTGATTAAAAGTTAGGATGACAAAAAAGGTGACATCTAAAGATTTATCACCAACTTATATATGAAATGTAATGGGACCATGGGTGGGACAAAAGAAAATATTCAAAGTCTTAATCATCACATGTGATTTGTCATAGGAGGATTGCTAGAGGAGTTTAATTGAAATTTATTCATTAGTTATAACATTGACCATGCAACTAAGTGTTGGAAATATAAGAGGAGTTAATAAGAGGGGAGGGGTGAATCAGTAACAACTAAAATAAATCCTAGATCCCTTATATGTCAATACAAAATAAAACTCTGATTAAACTGTAATTTGTTGTAACTCAGCAAACATACATTCACTCGACATACTCTAGCAAATGTTGTAACTTGGTAAATACTAAAATAACTTGGTAATTGTTGAACATGAAAATCTTTAAGATATTATCTGTGCTTAAATCTACTTAACTTAGTTGCATACACATGCAAGAAATAGCATGAACACAATTGACACCAAGATTTAATGTGGAAACCCAATTTGGGAAAAACAACCAATTGCAACTAATTATTGATTTTCATTCTTCTGAAGTGAACCCTGTTAGGATCCAACCCTATTAGGTGTGACCCTGTTAGAGGATTTGATAACCTTGTTAGGAGTGGCCTTGTTAGAGGTCTTGAAACACTTCAAATAGAAATTCCACCTTGTTAGAGGATTTAAAAATAGCTATTACATCAACTCAATTAAGAGATTTAGATCACTCCTATAATGGTTAGAGAGTAACATTGAGATGACCTAGTTTTTGATGCAACTGAATTGTTGATTATAGATCTCAATTCTAACTTGTATACTTGATCCTTCTTGATCGAATGTACCTTTGCAACTCAACAAGGATATTGTTAGAAATAATTAAATCGAAATGAACTCAAATTAAAAAATTATAAATTAATCCAAGAGAGTTTGTGATGAATGTAATTACCATCATTTATAAGAACTTCCCAAGATCAACACAAAAGAGGAGACAAGGATTTTGAAAGGGGAAAGAAAAGAAAACCCCTTGTGAATTATATGAATGAGGCAAATGCTTAAGAATGAAGAATGAGAGAGAAGGAGATAATGGGGAGCCATATTGCTCATTACATGAACTACATCGTGATTGTGTGTTAAGAATGAGAGAGAAGAATCTCTTATAAAGAAATGAGAGGAGGAGTTATTTGTAACTCCCATGTGAATGATTGCCACATTCATAAGTGTGTGCATAACAAGTGTCATAATCCTCTTAAGGAGGAATAAACTATTTTCCTGAATAAAGGAATTACAAAAAAAGACTTGTCCTCACATGTGGACTAGAGGACAAACAACTTAAGGGATACCTTGGTTTATCCCATTTAATAGATACAACCAAGGAAAGATTATAAATTCTAACACCCCCCTTTAATCTTTACTTGGGAAAATTACATCAAAGGGTATTAAACCCAAATTTTACAATGATATGCTAAATAGAAGTAACTTGAGCTTTGAGAATGTCTTCAATTATGTGAAAGGTCTCTTGTGAGTGTAGGTAGATCTTCATATAGCTAAGTGGATAGGTCGTTCAAGTACACCAAATCTTGTATGTGCATGGATGGATTACCTAAAAAACATAGACACAAGAAACAAGACAACTATCCACAAGAAGTATTTCATCTTATATACAAATTAGAAATCCTTTTGAATAAGGATAATAAAACTCTGATAGAGAAACAATGAGGAAAATAAAACATGTTACCATAAACCAATGGAGATAACTTGATATCAAGATAAAGTATATGCTCAAAATATTATCAATAAGTACAAAAAAGTTTGATCAATTTTCTCATGACAAGTATATTATACTAATGTACTAATGACCATAGACAAGGCCAACTAATGATACTTGCATCAACATTGCATCAATCATGTGGATATAGACAGTCCACTTAATGAATCATCCCACTACAAGTTAATGGGTGATCAATCCATAACATGCATGACTCATGATCTAAGCAATAAAGTATGCAGATCATTATCACATTAATATATGAAAATAAAGTAAAATGAGAGAAATGTTGATCAAATTAGTATTATCATGATTTTTGTCAGGATACTCAAAGGAATGGATTATGAGAATTTAACAACATATTGCCTTCAAATTGGATCAAATCATCTAAATTTGGAGGGAAAACTCCAATAATAACATCATCTTCATTGAGGAACACAATGGAACAATATGGAGGGAAACTCCATAAATATCAACCTTTCAAAGTAGAGCATATAGAATCAAATGGATGGAAACTCCATATAAATATTAATCTTTCAAAGTGGAACCAATAGAACCAAATGGAGGGAAACTCCATAAAGATATTATCCTATAAAAGTGGAATAGATAGGATCAAATGGAGGGGAACTCCATATAAAATGAGTGCACACCAACATAGGATGGAGGGATACTCCATGGGCTAGATAAGGAAACTATGTATCAGTTATAGTGAGGGGACCTACATAGTTAACCTTGAAAAATTGGCTCCCTATGCAACTCAAAAAAAAATACTATATAAATTATGTAGATCAATGGTATAAAACCATAAAGTGCCAACATGGGCATAGAATGATGCTATAAGAGCATAAAAGTGCAACTATGTGCATATCAAAATATCACAATGAAGGCAAATGTGTAAGATAACTCATAATCCAATCAAAATTAAGGTAAATGCAGAGATCCAAGGGAGATCAATGAAAAAATAAACAAATATGTATTTCAGGTATAAAACTCCATTGAGGGTAAACATGAGTACTTAATTCATTTTGTGAAGGTATATATCAATTTTTGAATTATTTTAGTCATAAAATTATATATTTATCTGGGTATATATGTGTGCACCCATATATACTTAAATAAATATATGTAAATGATAAGTCACAATATTGAGAGGATCCTTAAAAAAAAAAATATAGATCAAGTAGAATGAACATTTTGAATAAAGACAAAATCTCTTAAATATTAATTTTTGATAAATTTGAAATAACAAAATCTAATCACAATAATTAGTAATGACTGCCAAAGAAAAATAGAGTATTCTTTTTTTGTTAAAAAACATAACCGAATTTTCAGAATGATGAAAGCCGAAAAAGCATCTTAAAAAAAATTCTTAATTTTGTGCATACATGAACAGAGACATTAAAGCAATGATTAGAAAAGTTTAGCAGTTACAAAAGAATATAACTAGAATAGATAGTTGCAAGTACGCCAAAAATGAATCTGCTAACATGCATTGGGCAGTCAACAATGTAATCGAATAGAAAAGAAAAAAACTTCTATAAGATGCAAACAAAGAGAATGAAGTAGAGAGAAGCATTTAGAGTCTTACTCAAAAAAAACTTCAGTCGAGTTGATTCTAGGTGAAGGTAAAGCATATGAAAGTAGATTATGAAAAAGCATCATATTTGTCATGAAAATAAACTTATATTCCTTATGAATTTTTAATGCAGGTTGCAGAGAGGAAATGGATCACAAAGTGCTGAATCTCCGAGTTATGATACCCATTTTAACATGGGAATTTCCACTGGAGCCAACATACCTGAGAGGAGATTTTGATGAACTATTTCAAGCAATGCCTGGAGAGGTGGAGCATGCAATAAGGAGCATAATAGGAGATGGGGTGTTGAGGCCAAGAGCACCACATCCTATTTATCAAACACAAATATTGTCCATATTGTACTCAAACATATATGATATGTTACTTGAGTATAGGATGATGATGAAGACTGAAGAGGTCTGTACTAATCCACCTTTTGTGAATGCAGCCATACTAGATGAGGCAATCAGTGGTTATTCATTGCATGGTTCAAAGGCATGGGTGGGATGAATAATTCCCATCAAGAAGTTTGATGAGGATAAGGTTCGAATGATACTTTTGGATACAATGAGGATAGGACTGAGGCTAAGGAGTCACTTGTATTTTGAAAGGGAAATGATTCACATAGCGGGGTTATTGCCAGAGGAAATGGTGGGAAGGGCATATGCATTATTTGATGCAATCTTAGTTTTGGTTTGATACTGTGAAAATCGAAGGGTTCATCCTCAGATGAGGGCCTCTTTTGGGGATGACAACATAGGGATAATAGTGGAGTTGGTGGGTTCTATTAATTAGGTGTAGGGGTTTGGGCCCAGAGGAGAGGGTTAAAAAAAATTAGGCATGCAAAAGGTTTAGGTTTAATTATGATAGCAAGAGAGAGAAAAGAGACATTTATGTACTCATTTTGATTGAAATAGACTTACTGTATTAAGTGTCTACATGAATTCATAGGAAAATATGTTTTAACGTGGTTAAATAGCAACAACCTTTTTTTTTATAGCAATGATTTCTCTTTATCATGTAATGCTGCAAATGGAAGACTTTGAATAATATTCTGAAAATAATAATCAAGAGTTATAAAAAGTTGTCAGAGAATAACTTAGAATGGACGTTGTAACAGGGGAATCATAATGCAGACCTACAATAAAATGTTAGAGGAATGATTCTTCTGCAACGCAAGAGAAAAAAAAACTGATATTGAACAATTATTATTAAAGAATCTGCAAATATCCTTTAAAGGAAACTTAAACAAAAACTATTTTAAAAGACTAGAAGTCAGTCGTATCTGAATATGAATAATTTATAACTTCTAAAAATGAATTAATCTAAAGTAAATGACCAAACTTATAAATTATAAATTAATTTTATAATTTATAACCGAATTTTATAACTTAATATGAGAATGTCAAAACATAAAGTTATAAATCAATTTTATAACTTATGCTATGACCATTCTAAAAGGCTTTTTAAATAAAATGAAAAATAAAACTTTATTAATAAAGTAATACATAAAATGTCATTTAAAACTTAAAGCATTCATGCTTTATTAATAAGAACTTAAAACTTAGCCAAAATGTTTTAGAACAATAACTTAAAGAAAAAACACTCTATTACTAAAACAATAAGCAAAACTTTATATTAAATTCTAAAATTTATTTTGAACTTTGCTTGGAAGAAAAATGACTTATAAAAGTTAACTAAAGACTTTAAAAAATACTTATTAAAGTAGCTAATGCCTTATAAAAGTTAACAAAATACTTTAAAAAATACTTATTAAAGTAGCTAATTATGTCGCTATCCTTTGCTTGAGGATTTTATTTTCACATCCAATTAAAACTATAGACTGATCAAATCCAAAATTAAAAAAGAAAACAAAAAGGTGCAATGCTCAATTCCTGGCCAGGCTACAAAATAGAAATCAATTAAAGATGCATCAAATTGAAGCCAAAAATGTATAGAATTTAATAAGGAAACCATTAACAGAAATAGATGAGAGCACCTAGCATATATCTGGAGGTAAAATGGTGTAGCTTTGGCCATAATCCGAGCCCTAAGATGCCGAGAAAAGCGAAAAAAACTTCAACAACACTAAAAAAATGAGAGAGTTTGGTGAAAATTGCATCCTTCATTCTTGCGACCATGGTGGGATAGGGGAAGATAAACAAAAATATGGATATTACAAATTTCTATGCACAAAATTTCATAACGCATTAAATTCATGACAGAGCGATTTTCAAATCCAATGTTTCATAATAAAGCACCAGTCGCAAGTCAGGGATTCGAGGGTTTGGAAGAATTTTGAAGGACGCAACAGAGGGAGGAACATCCGACTATGGTAGATCCAAGATAAAACACAGATTTAGGTGTGAGAGAATGCAACTATTCAAGCAACCTTGTGGCTTGGGAGCCAAGAAATCCCTGGCTTACATTCGTTTCATTACTAGGGAAAGAAACCCCATGCCTTTTGACCAAGCAAAGCCTGCTGTAGTGTTTGTCCTAATGGAGCTTCTTGGAATTCACTAGTTAGACCGTATAAAGGATAAAACAGTGAGATCAGCTTAAAAAAAAAAAAAAAAAACCAAGCGAAAATTGCACATCAGAAAAAAACATTGGAATCCAAAGATTAAAAAACTTACAAGAGGAAGCACAAAAAAACTAAATCACATTAATAAATGCCACAACAGCAAGAAGCACGGTTCAACATTGGGCATGCTTATGATACATGCAATAGAAGAGTGCAGGATCATATAGATACCCCAAAAAAAAACACAAAAAACTTAGGTGCCAAGCTACAAATTAGTACCGACCATGATTGAGAAAGTAGAATAACCTGAGCATAAACAACATTAAGATCCCAAGAAAGAAGAAAAAAAATTTGGAAGAAATTAGAAAGGAATTGAAGCAAAGGAAATTTCCAATAAAGGTACAAGACAAGCGTAAGATCAAATTAGAAGTTGCTCACAACTTCTTAAGAGAATATATAAATAAGGAAAAAAAAATTGAAAAAAAAAATTGAGTGATAATATAATATTTTCAAAAAGAATATGAGGTTTTATTAATCATAAATAATCTTTGACAATAATAGAACTTTCATAGAATTTCTTTAAATTTTTTTAAAAAAAATGAGAGAATATATATATATATATATATATATATATGAATAGAATTAACTATAATGTATGAATAACATTAGTTATCATCCTTTCAATAAAAAAAATTAGGGACATAATAATGCAATTTTTTATCTTAAATATTTAACAATAAAAATAATAATAAAAAATACTATTATGCTAAAATTGATAATTGCTCTTGTTAGAACAAGAGAAAAAAATTAATAATTTTTTAATAGAGATACCTAGGTAGAGATAATTTAATAAGATGTGCTTCTAATGAATGACAACCTTCATCACATCAAACTCAAAACAAGGATTAGTAGCTCTGATACCATGTTAGAAATAATTAAATCGAAATGAACTCAAATTAAAGAATTATAAATTAATCCAAGAGAGTTTGTGATGAATGTAATTACCATCATTTATAAGAACTTCCCAAGATCAACACAAAAGAGGAGACAAGGATTTTGAAAGGGGAAAGAAAAGAAAACCCCTTGTGAATTATATGAATGAGGCAGATGCTTAAGAATGAAGAATGAGAGAGAAGGAGATAATGGGGAGCCATATTGATCATTACATGAACTACATCGTGATTGTGTGTTAAGAATGAGAGAGAAGCATCTCTTATAAAGAGATGAGAGGAGGAGTTATTTGTAACTCCCATGTGAATGATTGCCACATTCATAAGTGTGTGCATAACAAGTGTCATAATCCTCTTAAGGAGGAATAAACTATTTTCCTTAATAAAGGAATTACAAAAAAAGACTTGTCCTCACATGTGGACTAGAGGACAAACAACTTAAGGAATACCTTGGTTTATCCCATTTAATAGATACAACCAAGGAAAGATTATAAATTCTAACAGATATTTTGTTTATCCTTCCAATTCACTTCCTCTAAGCTTCATCAAATCATCTATTATGTTCCACACATTCAATCCTCAACTTGACCTTATATTTATATCTTACATATTGTCAAGTCGGCTTGAATACAACTTGGAATAATTAATATTCATCTTCTTAGTTGGGTAGAACCAACAACTTAATTTATTGAACTCCATATGCCAAAATAAAAAAATCCTTTGTTAGCCAACCCTGCTCGGTAGACACTAACTCAAAAACAATTTTCCTGTGTTAACCAAGTAAACTCAGTTAACACTGCATATTCACAGAGTTCCTTTGGTAACTGTTGTGGTGTCCATAACACATGCCCCATTCCTTGCTAGGAATGGGGACCCCCCTACTTTTTTGACTTTAAGACTCCCATTTCGAGAGTCGAAAGAAGAAAATTCGGTTAAAAGTTAGAGTCCTAGTGTCAAACTTGAAAATTACTAAAAAAGAGAGTCAAAAAACACAAAAACATTATAAATTTAAAAATTAAAAAATAAAATAAATAAATAAATAAATAAATAAATAAATAAATAAATAAATAAATATATTGCTCGCCTAACTCTCGCACGCGCGTGTTGTTTTGTTCAGCGCAGGGAGGAGGGAGGGGTTATAAAAACCTCCTCCCCCCCTTTTTCTCCCCATCTTTCCCATTTTCTTCCTTGGTGAGTTTGTCCCCTCCCCTCCATTTTCCATGTGCCCATGGTTGGCACGTTGAGCATTGTGCTGCGTGCTTGGCCGTGCGCCCATGTGCTGGGCTGCACACTCGGTTGCGCATTCGCACACTGCACGCTAGGCCATGTGTTCAGCCATGCGCTCACGTGCTGCTAGGCCGACGCCAATGTGCTGCATGCTAGGGGTGGTCAGCACTAATGTTGCGCACTGTGCATTACACGTATGGCATGTGCTTGTGTGCTGCGTGCTAGGTCGTGTGCCCGCATAACCCGTGTGTGCCCTCATCGCGCACTCGCCTCGGTGCACACGTGCAAAGGTGTCTTTCATTTTTTTTTCTTTTTTTGCAAATGTTTTAAAAAATAAAAAAAAATAAATAAAAGGATTAATTTTTTTTTTTAAAAAAAAAATTTAAAAAAATAAAAATAAAAATAAAATAAAATAATAATAAATCTCCAAGGGGGACTTTTTTTTACTTATGTTCTATTTTTTTCTTTTACGCTATCTATGGACTAATAAACTTTTTCTCTCAATGCATAAGCAATGTGATCAGATCTTGTCCATGTTTGGAGCAGCACCCAAACCTGTCCTATCAAGTTCCAAGGTGTACCCTCAAAATCAAGGCTACACGATGATTATGCTGAGATTAGAGATACCGACATCGGACACATGAATTTAGGAGATTTCCTAAGAATTTGTAACAAGCCAACATAGAGGTCAGCCTTGGTATTTACATTGATCTGTTCTAGATTAATGAGTGCAACATCACATCCTGTGTTGGTGCAATCAACTGAAGTAATCATGCCCTATCACAACACTTTGTTCCTGATGAGAGGGTGGTCAAGAGCATCACTGGGGAAGTGGTACTAGATTTGTGACCTAATAACATTGAGAAGGTTTTCCACCTACTAAGAGTAGACCAATTCATCCAACTTTCCTATGAAGTGGCTGAGAGATGGTACAAGGAGCATCAGCAAGAGGCCATTGACATTATACAATCCTCATACCTGATTGAGAAGCCTCCTTGGGGAAGTATAACAAGCAAAGTGGATATGACTCAGGGATACATGAAGGATGATATCGGATACTCTATCATTCTCCTAAGTAGAGTCATGGGCTTACTTGCAGTGAGTCATCTCACTACATTCATCGTCAACTTCATTGAGACCATCAGACATGCAAGGATACCACTAGATTGGGCCACCGCACTAAGCGAAAAATTGTGTGATCAACTAAGGATGGTGAAGGACAAGAAGAAGTTTTATATGACTTATTATATGGTGTACCTACTTGCAGTTAAGGCAACAAACTATCCTAGTTTGTACAAGAAAGATAGTATGCAGGACCCCAATGCCTGGCCATACATAGTCTATCCTCAATTGGTGAAGAAGAAGTTCTCAACGTAGAGTAAGGAGTATAGTATCATGAATGATGCATTTATCTTTGCGATCATTCGATTCATTGAGGGAGATTATGGGAAGAGGTTGTCCGATGAAGCCAAGGCATAGATCACAGCTCTTGGAGCCTACTTCATCCAGTTCAAGACATTCACATATATTCAGGTAGGTGGTGCATCTATCAATCCTAAGAAGCTCCCAAGATATCCAAGTGACAAGTTGTCCTATCGGAGATCTCCCAGCAGATTGAGTCAGCATATGAGAGGATCAAAAGACAATAGAGACCCTGCTGGGAATGGCCATTGGTCATTGGGCCGTATTAGGTGAAGCGAAAATAGGATATTCCAACCTTTGAGTGGGAATGGGAGAACTATCCTCTTGAAGAATACAACTCTCCTTATCCATACTTTGATAATGTTGGTAAAGAGGAAAGCCTGGCAGGAAATGACTTCCATCATGAGGATGCCATTGAAGATCATTGGATGAACGCCACAAATGACTACGATGTCTACATCAGGGACTATTGTAGGATGACTTTGTATTTAGCAGAAAAGGCTCTCCATTTGAATATCCCTAATTTGATAAGGCTACAAGACTCTAAAGAATTACTGGATCCCTTGTTCAATGCAGATAAAGTTGGTGAAAGATCCATTCTGAATGCAAAGGTTGACAGAGAGGAAGGAGATGACATCAATCATTGAGCGAGACATGTCGTTAGAATGAAAAAGGATTGGATCAAGAAACCTTTTCCACTTGATCTGATTCCTAATACTGTAATCTTCCATGCACATGCTCACCAAGAAAGGGGTAAGGGAAGGAAAGTCACAATTCTTATCTTTGCGCTCCAGTCCCCTATTAGGCCTGAGATAGTCTACCAGCTTAATTACCCAATGGGATATTATCACCCTCCTAAAAGGAAGGGAAAGAGGAAGAGACCCTCTCCTCAGAGGATTCAGATAGAACAGGTTGCAGAACATGTGTCTTCCTAGCAGCATGAATAGAGCTCACAAGAGTCCCAAGGTATTGGAGCCTTTCAAATCTAGGATGAACCTCAGTTGCCTCCTGTTGTGCTAAGCAAACCAGAAGAGGGACAGATTCCAGACGCCTCCATTCCTCCTGTATAAGAAGAGCCCCCTTCTCCTTCTGTGTCCAAGAAACATAAGAGGATCAAGATTAAGATGAAGAAAAGGAAAAGGATCAGTAGAAGATTAGTACCTAATCCATCTATTCCTGAAACTATTCTGGAGGAAGAAGAAGATGAGGAAGAAATAGAATTAGAAGAGGAGGAGGAACATGTACCCCTACAAATAAGAACTCGGTTAGCAAAAGCTGCAGACTTGGAAAGAAGAAAGAGTGCCACCAGTACCTCGTCATCCACCCAAGTAGAACCATTAGAACTCTCTTCTTCAAAAGATGAAGTGCAGCAGTGGGTGAATGAGCAAAGAGAGAAAGGTGAGGATGTTTTCTCTATGAAGGATTTTGATTTCATGGCCATGGGTACAAAGTTGGTTGGGGATAAGATCGAAGACACCCCTACAGGTGAACTCCAACAGGAAGACTGGACGCAGATGCCACTAGATACATAGGTTCCTAATCTCACTCCATCTCCACCATAGATTACGGTGGTAGATAAGGGTTTATTAACTCCCTCACCTCCAAGTTCAGAAGAAGAACAAGTTCAAAAAGAACCATCCCCACAAGAGCAACCAAAGCCGAGGGCTACTGATGAAGCATCAAAAGAGGGACAAATGGTAGAATATGCACAACATCCTTCCCAAGATGCTGAGGAGCAAGCTACAGGATCTACAGAGACTAAGGCTATAGAAGGAGAGTCTTCAAAATAGGAGATGACTCCAAACAAGAGCAATAAAGGGAAGGAGGTAGTTGAACACACCCCTTCATCATCAAGAGCTAGATCCACAGGAAAACATATCCCGAGATGGTTTTGAAAGGAGATAATGAGAAGTGCCAAGCATCAGTTCCATGCTTTAGAGGATGATATTTGTGATATTGCAGAGATCTTGAACAAACCTAAGTCTCCATTACATGATGCAATGCCATTTGCATTTATCACTACCATTAGGAACCAAGATTTATTTGCACAAGTGGCTCTCCCTCCTGAAGGCACATATGTAGAAGTTGTTAGTCTAGAGGATTATGAAGTGGAGGATGTTATGTTGGGAAAGCCTACATGGGATTCAACCTGACAGATGATGATTATGGGAGTCAAAGAGGTTCTCAGACACATGAAGCAGGATGAGATTGAACTCCAAACTCTTCGAAGGCAAGTTGAGATCCTAAAGGGATATCTAGCCAAAGTTGTTGGTCCTCTTGATCCTGAGCGCCCCGAGGAGACTTTAAATACCATTCTTAGAGAAGGGGAAGGTGTACGGCTCAATCCATTTTTGAGAGCTTGTTAGGAATGGCGAGAAAGCCTTGAAGATAGAGGTGTTACCACAATCATAGGGAATTTGAAGTTACTGCATGCTACGCAGGAGAACGTGAATAAGATCATAGCAATTTTGAGGTAGGACTTCATTATCATGGATGAGGTACGGGTATGGGGCAAGGATTTGCAAACTTTACAAGCCATAAAAGGGAAAAGGTACCACACTTTGATTGATGTATATACCAGCGAAGAGCTAGACTTGATTAATGATTGGATATAGAAGATAATAGATAGAAATAAAGTAATGGAAACATTACACGAGGAGATCCATTGGCTCAAGGACCAAGCCTGAGAGAAAATTTTGGAAGTAGAAAAGTTGTATAGTGATGCATGCTTGGATATTTTTGAAGATGAAGAATGAGAGAAGCTATTGCCAGTTGAGGTAGTAGTGGAGAATTTCAAGAAGACTTTAGAGGAAGCATCCAGTGATGAAGACATCAAACAATCCTTCAGAACAGAGGAAGCACTATTAGAGTTGGACACCAAATTCAGAGATTTTGCAGAGACTTGAATTGAGGTGGACAACTATAGACATAAGGTAAAGGATAAATATGAGGCTTTAGATCTTCTAGATGTGGCCAAAATTACTGAGATGATAGAGAAATTCAAGGGCAAACATCCAAATATAGCTTTGGGATGAAGAAGAACAAAACCCAGATGCCTGAATTTTAATTTTGACACTTAGTCAAATTTTGAGATTTTGACCCTATTGAGGTCTGCAGGTCCACAACATTTTCATGCAGCTCCGTAGGTCTGCAGCTCCACATTTTCATATAGGTCCATAGCTTTGCAATTCAGACGTGTGCTGACAGTTAACTACCAATTCCAAAAATAGCGCCTTCCATGCATCAGGGATGTATTCTGAAGGTAGTTTAACTCCGACACATGCCTAGTGAAGGACCAACTTCTATTTTTGGTGCCTTCATGCACTTCCACTTCGACTGATGGCTTCCTCCTACATTATCTCTCATGCTTTAATTGTTTTTGACATGTAAAGGGCTCATGCATCCAATTAATGAATAAAATATGGATGAAGTCCCTCTAAGCACCAGTTATATTGTTAGTTTGTAAATATTTAGTTTGTTTTAATGTTTTAAAAGCATTTTATTACATGAAGATATCTCTCACTCTCAACACAAATTAAGGAGACAATTTCTTATAAATACCCCATTGTAAAATGTAAAAAAGGTTGCCATTATTATGCAATAAAATTATGCTTTTGGTGTTTGCATTTGGAGTGTAGTCATTCTTGCCTGAATGTGTCATTATTTTGTGAATTTTGTTCATGAGGTTGTGATTAAGCCAAAATTTTATTGCATTATTTCTGGTTGTACAATCTTTTAGTTTTGGTGTTTGCTACAGATTTACGAATTTTGTTGACGTAATGAGCTTGAGAAGAGATCATAAAATTGTGTCTGCATAGCCTTTTGTCTCGCATGAGTGCACTTTCCATGGCCTTGCGATTTGATGAAGGTGAAATATCATATGATTGTTAAAGTTTCTCACTGATGATTGCATTAGTAGATTCTAGGAAGCGCTGCTCCTATTTTCCTTGGTTTCCTACCAATTTCTTTAAAAGTTTAACTCGCAACGTGTTGTTTTTAGTAGCTTATGTCCATTTAGGATTTCAAATTCAAGTTATTTCAATTTCATATTATTTGCTTTTAGTTTCATTATTTGCTTTGCTAACCCCTTGTTAGAATAGGAACTCATATTAGTTGTGCTGTTAGATTGCATTCATTGAAAAAATAGAAAATACAAAAAATATTGTTCTTTTGTGTGTTATTTTGAGATAGAAAATAGATTTACTTCATTCTAAAATCATAGTAGAACCAGCGAAGGCCTCATAGTGAACAATCACATTTATCTTCAATTGAGCAGATTTTGGTACATCGCAAGATAGATACTGAACCTTGGAGTTGATCCCAAAAAGATTAGCTTTTCAAGAGAGGAATTGCGCAAGGGATTCCTACCATTGACCTTGTGCAAAATGACCACACAACAGTAACCAAGTGAGCTTGATTAACACTAGTTCCATCCAACATATCTTACATTAATCGAGTGAGCTTAGTTAACACTCAACTTTTGCAAACTTTCCTTTATTGCCCGAGTGAACTCGGTAGACATTGTCTTCTAAACTAGGCAAAATCTGGAATGCTCGACAGATATAGGAAACTATATTCCTTGCCTGAGTGAGATCGGCATACACTGACTGGTAATGGCATGACATTTTGTGTAACATCAAAGACAATACACAATTAATCAATTATTTTCAACAATCTGCCTCTTTGTCATTGATGACAACACAACATGTCATAAAATAATAAAATTTTAGAGCAAGAATAAAGTAAGGAACATATCATTAGTTTCATTTTGGTTCTCATCCTTGAGAACTCCCTCTATCACCATGAACTCCCTCTGCCTTTAGTTTCCCCCTCTATCTACAAAACTCTATCTTCAACATCTTCTTTTGATAGCAAACTTTTCTTTCTTTGATATTAGACCAAGTTCTCCTTCTTTGATATCTCTTGAAGTGAAAAAAATCCTATGAGATATGATATAAAACTTCTCCCTCTTTGACATCTTATGCTAAAGACAATATCCAGTGAATATCAATGTACCTCATGTACTGATTCATTTGTAATGTGCTTTTGTCAATACTGCATCAACTGACTGGTCTTAACCATGTTCTGGCTGATGCATCACTAAACTACATTTTTAGTGAGCTTTAGATAGGGGAATGACCCCTAACTTACCTCTTAGAGAAAAAAAATGCATCCTTAGGTAATGGCTTGGTGAATATGTGTGCAACTTCTTACCTTTTTATCTTGCACCAATTCTCTCAGAAAATGTTATTTTATAGCAATGTGCTTGGTTTTGGTATGCATTACAAGATTCTTTGATATATTAATTGCACTGGTCTTATCACATAATATAATTATTGGATCCTTGATCTCTATCTTTATACCTACCAACAATTGCTTGAACCAAACAATATTTGAACAATTAAATGCTGCTATCACATATTCTACCTCTACTGTGGATTGAGAAATAAAATTTTGCTTCTTGCTTGTCCAAGACACTAGTCTTTTGCCAAGAAAGAATGCTCCACCACTTGTGCTCTTTCATTCATGAACACTTCCTGCCCAATCAACATCTGTGAATGCTTTCAAATCCAAATTGGCTCCTTTTTGTACCATAATCCATATTCTTTAGTACCTTTTAGATACCTCATGATTCTCTTGATTGCCATCATGTGATTTTCTTTGGGATTTGCAGAGAATCTCGCCACCATACTGACTTCTAATGCAATATCAGGCCTTGTATGCACTACATACTACAATTTTTCAATCATTGATTTGTATGAGGTTTGATCTACTTCTTTGGAATCATCATTTTTAAAAAACTTATGTCTAGTAGACATAGGTGTTCCAACAGGTTTTGAATCTTCCATTCCAAACTTCTTTAGTATCTCCTTGATATATTTTGATTGAGTAATAAAAATACCATCTTTCTTCTGCTGAATCTCCAATCCAACAAAGAATTTTATCTCTCTAAACATAGACATCTCAAATTATTTACTCGATTTCTTTTGAAAATGCCTTGCACAAATCATCATTTCTTGTAACTAAAGTGTCATCCACAAATATTTCTACCAACACAATCTTCTTGTCTAGTCCTTCTTTGATATACAAACTGTTGTTATCATTTGTTCTTTGAAAACCAATCTTTATCAAGTAGTTATGAAGTCTTTCATACCAAGATCTGGGAGCTTTTTTGAGACCATACAATGCTTTGTGTAATTTACAAACCATATCTCTTTTGCTAGGATCTACGAAACCTTTAGGTTGTTCAATATAGACTTTCTCATCAAGAATTCCATTCAAGCATGTAGATTTTACATCCATTTGATAAACTTTAAATCCTCTATGTGCCGCCTATGCTAGTAAAGTTCTAACATCTTCTAATCTTTCAACAAGAGAAAAAATTTCACCATAATCAATACCTTCTTCTTGAGAATAACCTTTACATACTAACCTTGTTTTGTTTCTTGAGACTTTTCCATCTTCATTTAACTTATTTCTGAATACTCACTTTGTACCAATTACATTTTTATCCTTGGGCCTTGGAACAAGAGTCCAATTCTTATTCTTTTCTATCTATTCTATTTCTTCATTCATAGCTTCAATCCAACTTTCATTATCCAAAGCATCTTTAACATTTCTAGGTTCAAATTCAGCAAGGAAACATGTACCTTCTAATTTTTTCTTGTCATTGTTCCATTTGACTTGTCTCTTATGATTTGACTAGGTGCATGGTGCTTTTTGACAAATCTTACTAACACAAATATTCTATATTTAGAATTTGTTCTACTAACCTCTTCATGATCTTCTATATCAAGCTTGGGTCCCATTGTCTATGACTCGGGTCCATCAGACTCAATTTTCTCTAGCATTGGCTCGGTAGCATCTGACTATGACTCAGGTCCTTCAAACTGTGACTTCGGTTGCATTGGTTGCAACTCGGTAGCTTTTGGAGATTTTGGGTGTAGTGCTTGCCCCTAGTTCGCATTTTGTTATCATTGTTGAACTCTTTTGGAGCTAGTTTTATGTTGATGGTTAGCAGCATTGATATGAGATTAATAGATATTGTGCTATGGATTCAGTTTATTATGTGATGAGATTACTTAGACTCTACATTTCATGTATGTATGATGATTATTTTTAGTATTCACAATTATTGATGATGATCATTACATTGCTTTTAGTTATTAATGATGATTAGTAAGATGATTTATTATCATATGTGTTTTATTATGGATACTTACCCCATACTTGCATGTGTATGGTGTGCATGTTTGCTTTGCGTGTTTTCTTTTGTATGGTGTGTCTGATGTGGTTAAGGAAGGGAGTCGTAGTCACCTGCTAGTCGAGATCTACACGATGCACCACTTCCTGCCATTGCCTGTTTAGTTTAGTATATATTGTGCTTGTACATGCATGGTTTTTATGTAGGTTGCAGGTACCAGGTATCGACTTCCTTGAATTGCCAGGACGAGCATACCCTATTACACTATCTCAATGATAAGAGAGGGGAGATAAATTCTCAAGTCCAAATCCCAACCCTTTTAAGCCATTTGTTCTAATTGGAAAGTTAGGACAAGTATCTGAGTTGAGCACCCTCCGAATATGTCGGATGACATAATTCGTGATATAAACCCTTGATTTGATTTTGTATGTATTTTGGCTATGATAGATTTTTCATATTTTTACCTTATGAGTCTTTGATGTATTTTCTATTAATTAAGCCTAATTAAAAGATTTAATTGATGGTTTAATTAAATGAAAAATTAATATGATATTTTAATATTTATTTTATTTAATTAATTGGGAAATTAATTAAATAAAATAATTAAATTTGAAAATAAAAGTTTAAAGTTTAAATTTGGAATGTGACAATATTTATTTTAATAATAATATATTTGGAGTTCATTTTTAAATAAATGTCTAAATAATATTATTATTAAAGCTAATAAATATTTTAGCAATTAAGTTTTGGAAAATGAAATTTAAAAGTGGAAGATATATTTTAAATTAATAAAAGATTCTAAATCTCATGTGATAAAAAAAAAAATATATTAAGATTGAAAAGTGGAATTATTAAAGTTAGTGCATGAGATTTAATAAATAAATAAATTAAATTGGGAAGAGTAAATTAAATATTAATTCAATTAATTTTGGCTCACATAGGAGTTTGCAAATTCTCGGGAGTTGTCATGTAGACAACACGGAAGTTTGCACTCTAAGAATGCACTAGTTGTCTACACTTAGAAGTTAGCATTTTTATTTGAGCACATGGTGTCTACAACCTTAAGACTCATCTAGAAGGTTGGAGAAGACCCATGCTTGGTTGTCATGCTTATCTTCTAGTTGTTTCTAGAGACACTCTAGATGCATCTTAGAGGCCTTTAAATAGAGGCTCTCCTAGTGTGTTTGGACAAGTCTTATGGAAACTACAAGCTTTATGGAAGCGAAAGTAGAAGCTAAATGGAAGCTGCAAGTTACAAGCTCATATTCTTCTTCATATGCTCATATATTTTCTAAATGTTTCTATGCTCCTTCTAGCACTTCTAGTCACTTGGAGATTCTCGGTTGGCTTGGATCTTGGAGGGATTGCGAATGATGGAGAAGGAAGCGATTTTCTACAGACTTCTGAGGCATGACGGATTAGCATCAGTGTCCAGGTGCACTCGTGATAATCGCATATTTCTCTTTGCACCATTTCTCTTCCTATCTTCATCATGTCTGTTCTATGTGTCTGAATACTCTTATGTTAGAATCTACATTTGAATTGGAATCTAGATAGGCTATTTGGTTGAGAGGAAAACAATAGAAAACCCTAGATCCAATTAAAGAAGAAATTAGATCTAAATCGGGTTGGGTTCGATTTAGAATCAAATTGAAATAGAATTGAAAATGGTTTTAAGACTTATAGCCAAATCCACTAGAGGAATTATTGGATAAATTTAGATTTACAAGACTTTGAATGTGATAATAGAAGGAGATTTAAATGGAGATTTTAATTCGAAGTTTGTATGATTGGTGGTAGCTCACTTATCAAATTATATTGGCAAATTATATATATATATAAATATATTCTTCATTATTATTAAGGAAAGATAGTATTGAGATTGTTTTTAATTAAACAACAAAATCATCTTTATAAATGTATGTATGTATGGAACGGATGTAAAGAAAGAACAACGTTTAAATTTCATAAAGGAGGTGTTTCGTCCATTCCCAACAGTCTGCGATTTATCAAAATCATGGGACTATACGCATGAGAGTGGCCGGTGTTTATTAACTAACGCACGGTTAGTAGAAAATGTTTAATGTTAGAAGAGGAATATGACTATATGAGCGATCGCACGTAGCCTGCAGATGGGGTTACAAGCTTTGTTGTTGAGCGGATTCCCAATCCTGTACCCCCTTAACTGTACATGATGGAAAGCGTACATATGTGCAGGGTACCCGTACCCGTGAGCAGTCCGAGTCAGGCTGCCTCGGCACTAAAAGTGACGACACAAGAGCAAAGTATTTTATTCTTTGCTTATATAATATCAATGTTGGTATAAATATATGTTATGAGATTGAACTGGTATTCAATTATATTGGTAGTCAAATTGTTTTCACAGTTGAAAATCTTTTTAATAAAGCCCGAATCATTTGAAAATGTTTATTAAAAAAAAAACATTATTAAAACATATATATATTGGGGGAGGGTAGCTATTCCACCGCGTTCCCCATCCTTTATATTTTCGGCGGCGACATACTGCTAGTCTGCAGGGTACTTGCATACCTGCGATCGGGCAGCAGGCCGCACAGACTGATCTCACGGCGCTGCCGTGGATATTAATGCTGCGCTCAAACAAAATGCGCCCTTCGAAACTTGGTTTAGTCCTTATATATATATAATTAGTCATTTCAATTGTTAATTAATAGTTATTAACAAGGTGATGATAATAATATTTGTCAATAAAATTATAACATTACTTCCTATTAATTTAATAACGTGAGGATGTTATCATTTAAATATAGATTATTTTATTGATAACAAAAGAATGGTTGGAACAATAATATAAGTATTAGGCTTGTTAATCCTTAATTAATAGTAAAATAAATTAATTGAATCTGATTGTAGATTTACAATTGGTTATATAACTAATCTTAATTGAATATAATTGTATTTGGTTAATAGAAATTATATTGTTATGAAATTGGTCTTTTTATGAATTAACGGGTATTTCATTTTAAATCATTAAAGATTATTTTAGATAAATGATTTGCCTATGAGGTGCATGAAGGAAATTATAGATTATTTATTTAAGTATTTATCTTAAAAGACTCGTCTATTGAAGTTATATTCAGACTACTAATAACGTTGTGATTGTTAGTAAAGTAATGAGGAATCTACCATCATAGATTGGTATTAGCTATTAAATTATTATCAATTCAATTGTTAATGAAATAGAGTATAGATGATTATCATTAATATGAGTATGTTAAGAAGATATTGGTATGATGATTGTGGTCATTATGGATAAGATTTCATTATTACTATTAGTATTATTGAAACATTAATATTTGTATTGAAGTTGACTTTCTACGTACAAACTACTGTAGGTCAACTGATATTCTTTAGGTCGATGGTATGGTTGTGCAATCATTAATTAAATCAATTAATGAGAGTTAATTATATTTAATTGATAATTAAGTTATGTAATGGAGATTTAATTGATACAACTCTTTCAACGAGATTGCAAAAGTATTGATATCAAAGTTGATGGGTCTTATTCTGATAACTTGAATAATGACCATAGATGTTTTATTGATGAGACTTAGTAATATTGATTTGAAAACTACTAGAATGATAATAGGTCATAGATGGTGTGCCTATGTTAATTGATGGATTTAATTGATCATTCTAATTAAGTTAAGTTATCTTATTCGAAGAATGATAATTGGTTCTCTTATAATTTAACGATTAATGATCCTTGTTTATGTGAAAAATTGAAGTAACATTAAAGAAGAGTTAATCCATTAGAATATGGATCATAGTTAAATAAAGAGAACAAGTTGATTAAAGGTCAATGATGATCAGATTGGTGAATATTTATCCTTAAATTATTCTTAGAATGTGAATCTTAATAATGGAAGGATAATGCTATCGGGGAACAAATGGGTTGACTTGTAGGTCAAATGATGAAACTTAGACATTTGAAGTATACTTGAAAATGGAACTGAAACCCCTACACTTGAAAATGGAAAATAAAACTCTACACATTATTCAACTATGTGAATTTAGTAAACCAAAACATGTGTTTGCATCGTGTATTCTAAATGCTTCTTGTTTTGGGTTTTTGGGTTGACTAGTGTTGACCGGTCCTAGGTTGTTACCAGAGGCTCGGGGGTTATGAGATGTGTTGGCATGTTGATCTTATTTGGTCTCGATCTTTATAAGCCCAACCATGGTTATGTGATCGTATGCTCTATGAAATGTTTGTATTTGTTCATCAGTCTTCATGTATGAAGCTGAGATGTATGTGTTTGAGATACCTGAGCTAATCATTTTTGAGTCATCGATCAGTTATCCTTGGTTTATTTTCTAGTCGCCATGATGGGACTATGATGTGGATTTATTCTTGATGATGTCATGATGTGACATGTTTTGACTCAACCATTTTGGAGTCTTCGATCAGTATGATTTTGAGATATTCTTGGTTGCTTGTTGAAGAACCAATGGATATGGTGATTATTTTGAGATATATTTTGGTTATTGAGAACCAATGGATACTTATGATTATCAGTGATGCCTTCAGTTGCCAATAGAGAACTGTTGTGGTCATGATTTTCTATGGATGTTGCTCATGGAGATTTGATGCTTTTATGCACATTTGATGATTTTATCATGGATATTTGATGATTCTTATTATGGATATTTGATGCTTATATTGTGGATATTTGATGATTCTTTTTATGGATTATCTTTTGGATTTTCTTTACAGTCGCTTGTACAAGACTGTGGTGATTAATGATTCCATGTGCATTAGGGTAGGTTATCTACTTGTAGTGTCGGGAAGTGGCTTGCAATGGGGGCCGGGGCCCTAAGAGGCTGTCAAGGTAACTCATTGTAAGTTTGGTTAATAAGTGATAACATTTACACACTAAATGGGGATTAAATGAACCTAAAAAGATAATTGTTTTGGATGTTCTCGCCCATGCCTTGAGCGCTTGTACAGGCTAGGATGGGAGTAGTGAGACGCATGGTTGCGACCTTGCATTCCATAGTATGCCTCGACAGTATGAGAGGATACTAGTGGCCGCATGAGATCTGTATGGACCTGTGGAGTTTAGCTAACTACCAGGGTAACTTGTACGAGATAAATGCGATGACACTTTCCCGCTTGCAGAGTAGGTTTCCTACATGTCATTGTGTGCCTCTGGGAATTAGATGTCAGTTTTGTGTGTGATGGAACCTTTGAGTTAGTATACTTTTAGGATTCCTGGACTATAGAGATTTATGCTTTGTGGTTTGATATCCTATTTGGGACTTGAGATTATCTCCTCAGCACGGTGGGAGTGGACCACTTAGGTACCACGCGGTCGGGTGGTAGTGTTTTATCACTCTTATCATTTGAGATCTATTGAGACACCATGGCTGGAGCATTCTTGGTTGGTATTTATCTTCATTATGTTCTTGGAGCATTATGGTAGATGATATACCTTATGATGGATGTATTTACTGGTATGTTCTTGTATTGATGACTTGCATATGTTAGTTGATGATATATTATGCTTTGCTTTGCATGTTAGTAGGATGTTCCTACTATGTTTATAGCCGATGATCTCTTCGGTGCTTTGGAATGTTACGCACGGAGGGATGGCTAGGACCCATGATGGTCTAATGATGCTATTTACGGTTGGGAGGAACCGTGCACTTAGTTAGTTATGTTTGTGATATATGGTTATCTTTTATGATGGATGTTTATATCTTTTGTGATGTTGTATCATGTATGGTTATGGTTTCATTATGTTATTGCATCATGGATTAATATTGGAGGATGATGTACTTTATTTACATGGATGTTTACTCTTTTAAGCTTTTCATACTTTGTAACATGTATAGTGGATGATTGAGCAATCTAAAATGTACACTTGTATATGGATTAAGGACATTGAATGTATCATTGTTAAGGATGTGATGTTAGATGGATAGTTAAGATTAGAAGTAATTCAATGTTAAGGGATTTTTAAAGAATGTAACTGTTATGTTATGTTATTTATAGTTGGATGTTACTATTGCTTCCGCTATCATGTAAATGTTATGAATGGTTTATCTTTCATGTTTAAAAAAAAAATTGTTTGACAAACTTAGAGAAATTCTTTGGATCCCTTGGTGGGGCATTACATTGGGGACTCAGGAGGTGAGGCCTTCTAAATTCCAAATAGATTTGACACTATATCAGGTTCATAGTAAACAAATATTTTGTAATCCTTAGGTTCTCTGTTGCTTTCCTCTTCACTCTTTTTTGCAAATTCATCAATTCTCACATGTGCACTTTCTATGATTTTATGAGTAGTCAGATTCAAACACTTGTATGCTTTACTTTTGTAGGAGTATCCTAGGAATATGCCTTCATCACCTTTGACATCAAAATTACCTTTTCCCTTTATGCAATGAGGTTCATTGTTTCCAAATCTCACACTACCACCACCATAATGTTCCATGTGTTCAAATTTTGATTTATCACTAGTCATATGATGTGAGTAGCCACTACCAATAATCCATGTATCACTTTTACTAACATGAGAGATAAGTTCCATCTTATCTCCTTCATCATCATATTCATCTTTTATAGTAATATAAACCATTTCACCATCTTCATTACTATTTGAGTCTTTAGCTATGAAACAAGATTTCTTACCTTTATCCTTGTAGTCTTTGTATTTTTTGAAATCCTTCTTGCCTTTGAATTTATTGTGCTTCTTTTCATCTTTTTCTTCTCTGTTTGGGCACCTAGTAGCAATGCACCCAACTTCTTCATAAGAGAAACAAAATAAAGGAATTTTACCTTTATACTTTCCTTTGCCTTTGGGATACCTCCTTGCAAGTAATTCTTCAATGGCTTCAAGATCACTGTCAGAACTATCTTCCTCTTCACTTTCAGATTTTTTTTGCAATTAGAATTTTTGAATTTCTTATTGAGTGATACCTTGGCTTCAAATGTAGACTCAGGATTGCCAGAACTAGGACTATAATTATCATAGTTGTCTAGTTCAAATGTTGTCAATCTTCCAACTAGAGCATCCAAAGTTATAGTATAATTTGGATTACATCTCATCTCTTGAATAGAAGACACTCTAATGCATAGATAGGAAGAAGGGTTATGAGTACCTTGCTTACCATAGTTACTTCATCAATTGTTCCTCTAGAGGCTTTGATAGCATTTACACTGGCTTTGATTCTATCAACATATTTTGCAATATCATAATCTTCTCTCATTTTTATTTGATCAAACTATCCTCTAAGACTTTCAACTTTGGCTCTCCTTACATTGACATCTCCTCCATATATTTCCTTTAGCTTGATCCACATTTCATGAGTAGTTCCACAATATTTGACTTCATCAAACTCAACATAGTTGGGAGATAAGGCAATACCAATCATCATGATATTATGACTTTTCTTTTCTGCAATTTTTTCAATAGTCATAGTTCCTATAGGAGCCTTGTATGTAGCATCTAGATTCTTTAGCCCTGTATCTCCAATGGTTGCCAAGTGTAGCCTCATGAGTTCTTTCCATGCATTGAGGTTATCTTTGTTCAATTTTGGAATCTCCCTTCTGTAAGACAACTTGATCTTTAGCTTAGGTCCTTGAAACCCTTTCTGCAAGCACCAAAAGAAGCTAATACCAATTATTGGAAATATAAGAGGAGTTACTAAGAGGGGAGGGGTGAATCAGTAACCACTAAAATAAATCTCAGATCCTTAGATGTCAATACAAAACAAATCTCTGATTAAACTATAATCTGTCATAACTCGACAAACATATATTCACTCAACATACACTAGCAAATGTTGTAACTCGATAAATACTGAAATAGCCTGGTAACTGCTGAACATGAAATTATTTAAGATATTATCTATGATTAAACTTAATTAACTTAGTTTCATACACATGAAAGAAATAGCATGAACACAATTGGCACCAAGATTTAATGTGGAAACCCAATTTAGGAAAAACTACCGATTGCAACTAGTTACTTATTTTCACTCTTTTGAAGTGAGCCTTGTTAGGAGCCAACCTTATTAAAGGTTACAAAATAAAATTTTAGCTATGACCTTGTTAGAGGATTTACTCACCCTGTTAGGAGTGGCCTTGTTAGAGGTCTTGAGACACTTCAAATAGAAATGCCACCTTGTTAGAAGATTTACAAATAACTGTTATGCCAACTCAGTTAAGAGATTTAGATCATTGCTACAATGGTTAGAGAGTAACAATGAGATGACCTAATTTCTAATGCAATTGAGTTACTAATTACAAATCTCAATTCTGGCTTGTATACTTGATCCTTCCTGATGAAATGTACCTTTGCAGCTCAACAAGGATATTTTGCTTATCCTTCCAATTTGCTTCCTCTAAGCTTCATCAAATCTTATATCATGTTCCACACATTAAATCCTTAACTTGAACTTATATTTATATCTTACATATTGTCAAGTTAGCTTGAATACAACTTGGAATAATTAATATTCATCTTCTCAGTCGGCTAGAACCAACAACTAAATATGTTGAACTCAATATGCCAAAACAAGAAAATCCTTCATTAGCCGACCCTACTCGATAGGCACTAACTCATAAAATATTTTCCTATGTTAACCAAGTGAACTTGGTTAACACTGCATGTTCACAAAGTTCCTTTGGTAACCAAGTGATCTTAGTTAACGTTGGTTCCATCCAACATTTCCTTCATTAATTGAGCGAGCTCGGTTAATACTCAACTTCTGCAAACTTTCCTTTGTCGCTCGAGTGAACTTGGTAGACACTGTCTTTTGAAATAGGCAAACTTTGCAATGCTCGACAGAAACATGAAATTGTCTTCATCATTCGAGTAAGCTTGACATACATTGACTGAAAATGATATGACATTTTGTGTAACATCAAAGACAATACACAATTAATCAATTATTTTCAATTCTAAGATCTAAAAGGACTTCATGAGTGGGATGAACATTAATGTCTAAATAATATAAGGAGGAACATTAGCTCTTACAATTGTCTTTTACTTCAATTACTTAATAAAAATGATATTCTAATTGCTTTACAAGAAGGTCATTCAAGATCTTGTGTAGGGCATTTTAGTGGAAATTCCTTAGTTAATAAGCCCCTTTGTATGGGATATCATTGATAAACTATAGAACAATATTATTTTACTTTTTTCAAATGATGTCCTCAATGTTAATATCTATATTGTCTTAAATTGAAAGCAATTCAATTTATGACCTTTTATCTCCTTTTTATTGTGTTTACATTATACACTTGCACTTGGAGCACACATTTTTTATTTCTCTTTCTCTCTCCTAGGAAAAATTGAGGTAGGACTTAACATATCCTCCTTAATTTATGTTTCTCTTTCATTCAAAGATCAAGGTATGATCTAATTTATTGGCATTCTCCTCTTTTAGGACCTATTTCCTAATTTTGGTCTTGATTTGTGCATCCCGAACACAATTGCATCTAGACCTTCTATATTATTAGGATCATGGTATTGACCTTTCAAGCCTCTTTAGTACAAAAATTGAAAAGAGTTATGGAGTGTTGTCATTGATGGCCAAGGCCTTTGATTGGAAAAATTCTTTAGAACTAGTAGAAGGAAGGAAAAGAAGAGAGAAGTTGATGGTTACTAGTCAAAGAGTAAACTAGTATACATTATGGTACACCCACACCAACATAGTTAGATGAGCGTAAAGGATAGTTTATCTGAGTCATCAACAAAGTGAGTCACCACAAATGCGATAGGAGGTAAGAGTGAAATGGAGAAAGAAGACAAGGAAACATGCCACTATTGCTTCATAGAAAGATTGGTAGAGCTACCAGTCTAGGCCCTAGGAATAGGAGTCATAGGTTCCCTGTAAACAAACCAGACATGGAATTCAAAATTTGAATTCGAGAATTGAGCTTGATAAATTTATTATGGGTAACTGTGTCTTGACACCACATAATGGATATATATTATTTAATCAGATAGAATATTGTTGTTGAAGTTGTTGCTATTGTAGATAAGAGAAGAAGATAACATAAAATAAAAAGAGAAGGAAGAAGTAGACTAGAAGATGAAGTAGTTGTAGATGAAGAAGGAATAGTGAAAGGTTGTGCAAACAACCAAGGGGAGACATGAGATCAAATAACTCTCCAAAAGAACAAGAAGATCACTACATCTTCAAGGATATGAAGTGGATATCTACACGCTAAGCCAGTGCTACATCTAAGGTCTAAATAGAGTCATATTCTTTCTTACCATTACATCTATTTGTAGCTCTTTATAGGGAAAGTGTATTTTAAAATCCTCTAATAAGGTGTCTCTAAGAATGAGACTTGTAAATCCTCTATGAAGGTAGCTCTCACAGGGTTTTATAACCCTAACAGGTTATAGTTATTCCTAATAGGATGTGTTTCTAGAAGAAACATATGTAGCACCTAACAAGGCAATGGTTTACATGCATTATAAGGGTTAGTGGCTATATTATCCACATCACTATTTTCACCCTCTACCCAAGAGTTTCCATGTAGAAAAGTATTTGTGTCAACTTGATGAATACTTTCATGTGTAAACTTACTTGCTTTTAAAGGATTGCATTGATTTTGTTTTAGTTGTCAAGTGGATCACATTAAGCTTAGTTAAAATGGTTTAAAGTTCAACCAATTTTCAAGACGGTATTGATTCAACCCCACTCTTAGTACTAGTTAGGACCAAGCATTGCACATAGTCTAACAAACTTGAGAGAGGCCCTAAAAACCATCAAAGACATGAAGGAAAAACTCAGGAAGTCCTTGACCAAGAGAAAGAAGCTGACAAAAAGCCCACTAAAAGTCAAGAGATCATTGAACATCTTGAGGAGCATAGAGGTTCAGAGGAGTCATAAGAAGTTATCTTTGACTTGATGATTGAGAATGAGTAGTTGAAGGGAACCATCACTTAGTTGAAAAAGGAGAAGGAAGAGTTAATTAGAGAGGTTTCCTTAGCCTAAGTTGAATGGGTTGTTTCCATCACAATAAAGACTTAAGCTGAAGAAGTAGGAGGGAGTAAGCATGAGATGAATACAAAGGAGTGCAAACATCCCAATATGGAACAATTTATGAAATTGACAAAGCAAGTGCTCGAGCTTGCTGAAGAGCTAAGAAGAACAAATTAGGGAAATGAAATGTTGAGGAGATTCAACAAGATCTCTGAGAAGAGCAATGATCCACTGAAGGCTCAAACAAGAAATAAGAGCACTACCTATCTTGTTTACCAAAGTAATAACAAGGAAGAGACTTCTAGAGAGAACATGAATAATAGTAGCAGATCTGGAAGTACATCTCCAAAAGGTAACGATATTGTTCAACCCACTTGTCATTTTTGTGGTAAGAAAGGGCACACATCTAGTGTGTTTTGGTTTAAGTAGATTACATCTATTCAATAATGTATCTATTAAAAAACTGAAAAAAATGCCACATCTATGACCATACTACACAACATTATATATCTCATTTTAATGAGAAGAAAATAAATGGGTGTGCTATAATTACAATAAGTATGAGAATAGAGAAGAAGGTTGTAGAATAAGAGCTAGAGACAATCAAAGTTTTCCCAAGGTAATGAGTCACATTGGAAGGGACATGTTCTCCACATTGGTCTACATGACTTGTTGGAATGAAGGTCATTTTGAAACTTAGTGCAAGTTAAAGATGAACCCAAGGAACATTTGCCACAAAATTGGTCATCTTGTGAGAGATTGTAGAAGATGTAATAGGTAAGGCAATACGTCCTCAATCAGAAAAGAGAAGAACCAGATTGTGGAATAGTTGGAGGCATAACTAAATACTAAGTGGATAAAGAAAAGTAAAGTGACTGAAGCAAATCTAGATGAGGTCATAAACTCACCAGTCAGTGGTGAGACCTCACAAAATCACTAGGCCAATAAATCTTAGAAGGGATTAGAAAATGAAAGGCATATCCATAGACTGGTCCTCTAATTTAAACTGGTAGACATGTAATAAGGAGAGGAGATGTTGACACTAAGAGAAGGTGCAACTTGTTGATGAAATCTTAGGAGACAGAAAAAGTAACAATTCCTGAGTGATTTGGAGCATTAATGAAACATGTCCTAGGGTAGGTAAAATCCTTTGCCAACCATTGTAACCTTAGCATTACAATTTCATGAGATATACATGAGGATAAAGAGTCATTTGATACCTTACATCATTGAGATCACTTGTATTTCCATACACAAAACCCTAAGAGCTTACAAGTGAACCAGTAAGAGTAGTGTCTACAAAAATAATCTTTTACAATCTTGTGTGGCATTTAACTTGATATCAAGCAAGAAATGGAAGAAGAAATTAACAAAGTTGATTTGATCAACAACTAACATAGTGATCACCAGTTGTGGTTTCATAATGCACACCCCATTTCGCTTAGAAATGGGCACCCCCTAGCATTTTTTTAACTTTTTAAATCCCTAGTCTAGGATCTAATTATTTTTTAGGGTTTTTCCTAGTGATTTTGCTTAGTCTGACTCTCTTCTAGAAAACCCACTTTGATAGGAACTAGAGATTTTGAGGGAAAAAAGGTCAAATTTTTTATAGAAGGGTGCACTAGCGCACTTAGTGCACCTAGTGCACCCTTCAAGGTGCATTAGTGCACTAATTCCACTAGTGGGAGCACTTCCCTTTGGCACCTCCAAAGGTGTGCTCCCTCCCAAACCTATAAAAGCCCAGGACTCCTTCCTCCTCCTATCTCATTCTGCCTTTAAGTCTTCACCAAGTGCACCTCCGCACAATGTGAGGTGTGCTTCTACATCGCTTCATCTTCTATACGCACCAAGAAAACACATTAAAAAAAAAAACAAGGAAAGGATGCACACCTTTCTTTTGCATTAACAAACAAAACTTTAATAAAACTTAAAAACACAAGCTTTCACCTAAGTGAAAGGTGCCCATGTGCACACCTATCTAAGGAGCACACATCCGCACCTTTCAAAAGGAAAAACTTCCCCTAAGTGTTATAAGAGTGTGCACATAGTGCACCCCACAAGGTGCCTATGTGCACACCCCTTTCTTTCATACTTAGCAAGTCTTTGCACTATAAGGGTGCGCACATAGCACACCCCACAAGGTGCACTAGGTCCACACCCTTAGTGCTGGGGAAAGACACACCTAGTGCACCCTTAAGGTGCACAAGGTGCACCAAATTCTTGTCTTCTAGAGGTGTTTTAAGGGTTTTTAGGTGTTCTTAATAGTTTTTAGGTGCTAGGGTTTCTAGGTCATGTTTTTGTCTTAATTAAGGTTTATTTAAATTGATTTTTTCTACCTTCTGGACTATTGAATGTTTGTTTTGGATAGATAAAATGGCTTCATCCTCATCCTCCCTCACTGCAAAGATGGCTCTGAAACTAGTGGTCTTCAAATTCTATGGTGTTCCATCGAAGTCATGCTTTGAGGATGCATATTCAGAGATCTGGGATACTAAGTTAGGTCATATTGACCAAAACACATTCAATGTCCTATGTAACAAACTAAATGAGAGGCCCCCTATGGTATCTGCACTTATTAGGTCAGGACTAGTAAACACAACATCACACCTAGTTTTAGTATAGTCTTCAGAGTTGATTATGGCATTGACATAAAACTATGTTTTAGAGGAAAGAGTTGTGAAAAGCATAACTAGAGAGATCATCTTGGATCTAAGGCCTAACAACATTGAGAAAGTATTCCATCTTCTGACAGCAGATTAGTACATTAGGTTAACATATCATCAAGAAAAAAGGTGGTATAGAGAGCATGGAGAGGAAGCATAAAAAATAAATCCAATCTTCGTATCTCATCGATAAGACTCCTCTTGGGAAAAAGGCAAGCAATGTAGATACAATGAAGGGTTATATGAAAGATGATATCAGACATTCTATAGTGCTCCGGAGTAGAGTCATGAGATTACCAGTAGAAGGACACTTGAATATATGGATGGTACACTTTATTGATGTTAGGATTAACCTCAGACATAAATAACAGTTACATGCAAATATAACCAATACCAGAAAATAGTAGATCACATAAAAAATATGAACACAAGACACCAAGGTTTAACATGGTTCACCCAATCCCTGGGCTATGTCCACCAACAACAAGTCCAATATTATTATTATCCAATGATTGAATGTAGAACTAAATTCTTTACAAGATGAATGACACTCTGACTATTTGTAAACAAATAATTATCCTTCTGAGGGTGTCCCAATTTTTCCAAGAAGAATTGAAGCCATATCATCTCCTTAGCTACCTCTATAGTAGAAACATACTTTGCCTCTGTAATGGATAAAGCATTAACCTTTTGTAACCCAAAAACCTGGCTCACGGCTACCCCACCAATAGTAAATACATAACCTATAGTACTCCACCTAGTATCAATACCCCCCACCAAATTGGAGTCAACATAGCCTTGTAAATCAGTAGTAGAACCCCCAAAGTGTAAACACTTACTGAATGTTCCTCTCAAATATCTAAGAATCCATTTTGCTGCATTCCAATGCTCAATTCTTGGATGAATGATATTCCTGCTAACAACTCCCACTACATGTGCAATATCTGGCCTAGTACATACCATAACATACATCGAGCTTCCTATAGCTGAAGCATAAGGTACCTTAGACATCTTATCCTCCTCTTCTTTTGTCTTGGGACACATTTCCTAAGTCAACTTCAAATGACTAGGTAAAGGTGTGCTGACAACTTTAGCATTCTCCATAGAGAAATGCTACAACACCTTCGCAATATAATCAACTTGAGATAATGTTAATTTTCTTTTTTTCCTATCTATGAAAATTTTCATACCAAAGATTTGTTTTGCTGCCCCTAAATCCTTCATAGCAAATGCATGTGCTAACTAGTGTTTCAACCCCTTAATGTGATCCATGTTAGACCCAACCACAAGCATATCATCAACATATAAACATAGAATAATGTAGTTGTCATCATCCAACCTCTTAAAATAAACACAATGACCTAAATGACACCTATTATATCCATGCTCATGCATAAACCTATCAAATTTCAAATACCATTATCGAGGTACTTTCTTCAAGCCATATAAATTTTTCTTCAATCTGCACACTAAGTTCTCCTTACCTTTGACCTCAAATCCCTGTGGCTAAGCCATATATATCTCTTCATTCAAATCGCCATGAAGCAAGGTTATTTTAACATCGAGCTGCTCCAAATGCAAATCTTCAATAGCCACGATACTTAAAATAGTGTGAATAGAAGTCATTTTAACAATAGGAGAAAATATCTCATCAAAATCAACGCCCTTTTTCTATGCAAATCCTTTTACAACTAACCTAGCTTTAAATCTTTTCTTACCTCCATCCTCTTCTTTGAACCTATAAACCCACTTATTCTATAAAGCCTTTTTACCTGTAGGCAACTTGCATAAATCTTATGTCTTATTTTTCAGCAAAGAGTCCATTTCTTCTTTCATTGCAGACTCCCATTGAATCTGTGTATCCACCCACATAGCTGCATCATAATATTCAGGTTCACCAGCTTCAGTAAGTAAAATTGAATACAAGGAAGGAGAAAATATTTTTGGAGGTCTACTCATCCTTGTTGACCATCTAACATTCACTAGGGTGTGTGGTATTTGGTGTTGCGGTTGTGAGGAATTGCTAGAACATCAACTTTTGGATTATCATCCATCACTACATAATCATTTTCTTTCTTCTCATGTTGCTGCAAAAAATCTTTGTACAACACTTTCTCATTGAATATGACATCCCTGCTTCTTACAATTTTACAATTTTCAAAATCCTAAAGCCTATAACTAAATTCATTAATGCCATATCAAACAAATACACATTTCTTTGACTTAGCTTCCATCTTGGTTCTATTTTCAGAATCTATATGAGCAAATGCTTCACAACCAAAGGTTCTAAGAAAATAATAACTCACCTTCTTACTAGTCCATGCTTCCTCTGGAATACCACAACCTAAAGGAGTGGAGGGACCTCTATTAATCAAATATACAATAGTATTAATAGGGAAACCCTACATGCAACCTCATGCTTCTTGCATGCTCCATTATAGTCCTGTTCATGCGTTCATCTACTCCATTTTCCTGTGGAGTCCTTGGAACAATTTTCTGTCTACGAATACCATTAGTTGAGCAATAATCTTCAAATTCATGAGTGCAATACTCACCACCATTATAAGATCTAAGATATTTTAATTTCTTTCCAATCTCATTTTCAACCAAGCATTTCCATTTCTTAAAAGTTTGAAATACATCAGATTTCTGTCTAAGGAAATAAACCCATAATTTTCTAGTTGCATCATCAATAAATGTAACATAATAATGAGAGCTACCAAGGGGAGATAACTAAGCTAGTCCCCATACATCTATATGTACAAGCTCTAATTTCTCACTTTTATTTTCCTTCCCAGTCTTCACAAAACTCTCTCTCTTTTGTTTTCCATACACACAACTTTCACTGAAATCCATATTGACAAATTTTAGACTTGGTAAAACTTGCTTTGAATGAAGTAATTTCATACCTTTCTCACTCATGTGCCAAGGATTGTTGTGCCACAACACTGTATTACAATCTACAACTTTGTTCTCCCCACTTAACTATAGCAATTGTTCTTGAACTTTTATTTTTCTCTGAAACAATCAAAGTAGAAGGAACAATATGACCTGTACAAAGATATAAGGTGCTTACTTTCACACCTTTTGCTACTAAAAGGGAACCTTTTGAAACCTTCCAATTTTTATCATTAAGAGTAACTACACAACCCTCATCACTAAGTTGCCTTGCTAAAATCAAATTCCTTCTCAGCCTTGGAACATGTCTTACCTCATGTAGTAGCTAGTGATTCTCATTTTGCAACTTAATCTTAACTTTTCCCTTTCCAACAATCTGATAGGGTTCATTATCCCCTAAATAAACAAGCCCAAAATCCCCTTGGACATAATCAATGAAATAACTTCTATGAGGTGTAGAATGAAATGAAGCACCATAATCTAAAACCCATGAATCATCAACACTTTCTAAAGATAAAAGCAAAGCATCCTCTTTGGATTTGTTACTTACCACATTTGCCTCCTTGTTCCCTTTTGGTTTATCTCCTTCATTGTTCTTTCGAGTCCAACAATCTTTCTTCTTATGCCCTGATTTCCCATAGTACCAACAATCTCTCAGTCCTCTTGATTGAGATCTCTTCCCCTTTGACTTTACTCTTGATTTCTCACGATTTTTGGAATTATTTCCTCTCTCAGTATTTTTGCCTCTACTTTGTGCATTTAAAGCACTTCCTGATGTAGGTCTAGCTGAGGTTTTCCTACAAGTTTCCTCACTCAAAATAACACCGATCACATCATCATATTTTAGGGTACTAGATCCAGAAATAGAATTACTCACATCCATTACCAAGCCATTCCAACTTTCAGGCAAATAACACAAAATCAAGAGAGCCATAATTTCTTCATCAAAATTGATACCCATAGAAGATAATTGACTAGTAATAGTATTAAACTCATTTAAATGATCTACAACAGATCTACCTTCTATCATTTTCATATTAAATAAATGCTTCATGAGAAATACCTCATTTGAAGTGGAGGGCTTTTCATATAGTTTTGCTAGGGTTTGCATCAACTCTTCTATTGTCTTCATTTTTTTAATATTAAATGCCACTGATGGTGCCAGGTATAATTGAATGCTTCCAAGTGCCTTTCTATCCAAAATCTCCCAGTCATCATTTTTCATATATCCCTGGTTCTTGGTTTTTCCTTCCAACAACTTCCATAAAACCTTTTGATAAAGATAGTTCTCAATTTTCATTATCCATAACTAAAAGTTCCGCCCATTAAACTTGTCAACCCTTAGCTTACCCTTGTCTACCATCGCTCCCACTCAACCATGAGACCTTCCTGCAGAGGATCACCAAAAAAAAATGACGACGATTTGGCTAAAAAAAAAATGATGACCAAACTAGCTCTGATACCACTTGTTAGGATTAACCTCAAACAAAAATAACAGTTAAATGCAAATATAGCCAATACTAGAAAATAGTAGATCACATTAAAAAAAAAGAACACAAGACACCAAGATTTAACATGGTTCACCCAATCCCTAGGCTACATCCACCAACAACAAGTCCAATATTATTATTATCCAGTGATTACAATCTAATTACAATCCGTAATCCCTTATAGCTCAATACTGCTACAAGAAGCTACAATGTCACCATTGCACCATAAAATCCCTAACCCTAAGCCTTTTCATACAAGCTTTTGCCACTTACAAAATTAGGTCTAGAATAATAGAAAAAATAGTAGGTGACACCTTTTACAATATAAGGGCATTTTTGGCTTTGGGAGCATTACCCCCAAAAACCCCCATGGGGGCATTACCCCTCGACCCCACCCTATACTGCGATAGGGAGTGAACTTGGGGTGCTGCCCCTTGACCTCATCCCCCAAACCCTTGTAGAAATAGTATGGGGAGAAAAAACACGTCGAATAAATCTTTGAGTCTGATTAGGATCCATATCACAATAATTGAGACCATCAAAACAATGAAGATGGCAATTGATTGGGCCTTAATTCTCAATGAGAATTTAGATAAACAACTAGTGGTGGTCAAGAACAACCAAAGGTTCTATATGACATCCAATTTGGTATATCTGTTAACTACAAGAGAAACAAATTATCTGGGATTGTTCAAAAAGGGCAACTTACAAGATGCAAACACATAGCCTTATGTGGTATACTCCCAGTTGGCGAGGAAAAAGATTTTAGATCACAACAAGTACATAGTAGTGAATGGTGCCTTCATTTTTGCAATCATCCAATTCATTGAGGGAGATTATGTGAAAAAAGATGTCGAAAGAGGCAGTGACAAAGATTAGAGAAGTCGGTGCCAACTACATCCAATTTAAGACATTCACCTATTTGAGGGTAGTGGGTACAATTGTGAATCCAAAGAAGCTCCCTAGGTATCCTTGTGATAGACTTATATTGCTAGAGATTGTATGGTAACTCTCTTCTACATATGAGAGAGTAAGAAAGCAACATAAGAAGACCTAGGTATGGCCCATCACTATAGGTCCATTTGGTGTTAAACAGAAACAAGATATCAAAAATTCTGAGTTTGAATGGGATTAGTATCCCTTGGAGGATTATAATTCTCCTCATCCCTATTTTAATAACATTGGCAGATTTTAGTACTTGGTAGGGAATCAATTCTGACATGAAGATGCCATAGAAGATCATTGGATGAATGCAGTGGACGACTATGAAATCTAAATAAGGGATTATTGTAGGATGACTCTCTATATGGAAGGCAAAGCCTTGAAAATGAAGATCCCATTAAAGATAGTCCAACAAGATACTGAAGAGGTCTTAGATCCCTTGTATAATAGAGATAAGATAAATGATCGACCTATCATGAATGCATAGATTGATAGAGAATAAAACATAGATATCAATCATAGGGTGAGGCATGTCATCCAGTTAACCAAGGATTGGATCAAGAGACCATTCAAGCTGGATCTGATACCACAAACTATAGTTTTCCAAGCTACAACCTGCCTAATGAAAGGTAGAGGAGCGAAGGTGACATTACCAACATTCACAACTCAGCGTTGAGTAAAGTTGGAAATAGTGCATCAACTTGATAGAGAAGATGGATACTTTAGAACATAGAAGAGTAAAAATAAAAGGAAAATAACTTTGCCTTAGCAAGTTGAGCCTAAAGAAGGGGAAACTCAAGTACCAAAACACCAAGGGGTAGAGAATATAGAAGGGGCAAAAAATGTAGAAGTCATCCAGACTCAAGATAATATGTTAGTGTCACCTCCAAAACAAGGGCAAGGAGCTAAAGTAGAAGCACAAAAGTGTTTGCTTCTGTGAAAGAGGAAGAAACCTCCCCATTGACTGCCAAGAAAAGAAAGATGAAAACTCCAATTAAAAGGACAAGGAGAGAAAAGGTGATAAGAAAGGTTATTCCTTTTCCATTAGTCCTATAAGTTATTCCATAAGAAGAAGAGGATGGTGAAGATGAAGAGAATAACCTTCCTTTGTGTCAAAGGACTCATCTTGCTAGGGCTACAAAGGTAGAACAGAGAAGAAGCTCCACTATAACACCAACATCCATTCCTACACAACCTATTCAAGCTACAACTTTGGAGGTTGAGTTACAACAATGGATTGATGAGCAAGAAGACCAAGGGGTTGATGTCTTTTAGATGCCAGATTTTGATTTTATGCCTATAGATGCTGAGCTGGTAAGTGACAAGATAAGGGATACCCCAACAAATCAACCTCCATAAGAGGACTAGAGTCAATTGCAACCTCAGCTCCAAGGACCCAAAATTGCTCCACCATCATCAAGTCAAGATTATCTTGCTTGGATAAAAGTTTAGTTACTCCTCTCCCTCCGAGTAATGAAGAACATGTGTAAGCTAAATAGGAAGAAGAGCCACAAAAAATACCCATTGAAGAAGTATCAGAAGAGGGACAAATATATGAGGAACCTCAATAGACTTCCCAAGATACATAGGTGAGGACTGTGGACTTGACAAACACAAGGATGCCTGATGTGGATCTCTCACAAAAGGAGAAGACTCTGAAGAGGAGTGATAAGAGAAAAGGCTTGGCAGTATAAGTTCATTCTTCATCTAAGGATAAATCTTTGATGGAAGATACTCCAAGATGGTTGAGAAAAGAGGTGGTGGTTAGACACAAAAGGTAGCTATATTGTACTGAGGAAGAGGGAATGAGAGAATTAGTTGAAGCTCTCAAGAAACCTAAGCCACTCGTAGGTGATGCAAGAACATTGGCTTTTGTTATGAGTGATCAAAATTAGGACTTGTTTGGCCATGTTTCTATTCCTCCTTTACATGCAAATATTGAAGATTTGACTCCAAAATATTATGAAATCAAGGAGGTCTTGTTTGGAAAACCCACTATGGGTACTACAAAATTGATGGTCACTATGGGAATCAAATAAATTTTTAGACATTTAGAATAGGATGAGTCTGAAGTGTTAAAGCTTTGAAAGAAAAATGAAATCCTAAGAGGTTATTTAAATGAAATGGTTGGTTCGTTGGATCCTAAAAATTTTGAGGAGACTTTAGAAGTGACACTTGATAAGAGGGATAAGGAGTCTGTACAATTATATCCATTTTTAAAGGCTTGTTAACAATGGTGAGAAATTTTTGAAGAGAAAGGTGTGTTGATCATATAAGGAAACCTTAAACTGCTACACCATATACAGATTAATGCAGATAAGTTGGTTTCTATACTAAACCAAGATTTTGGGTTAACGGATGAAGTACATACCTAGGGTAAAGACCTACAAGCATTACAGTCAATAAAGGGTCAGAGCTATTAGATGTTGATGGATGTATATACTATAGATGAGTTAGATAAGATAGATGGTTGGATAGAGAAGATTGCAAATGGTAATAAAGTAATGGAAACATTACATGCAAATATTCATAAGCTCAAGGATCAAACCCTAGAGTAGACTTTGGAGGCAGAGAGACATTACGACGATGCTTGCTTGGACATTTTTGAAGATGATTCAAGGGATAAACTTATGATTGTACAATTAGTTGTTGAGAAATTTTGGAAGACTTTTGAAGAAGCTTCCACTGATGAGGATATCAGACAAGCATTTAAGACTGAAGAGGCATTGCTAGAACTAGATGGGAAATTGGAAGATTTTGCAGAGACTCGCATAGAGGTGGCTAACTATTGACAAAAAGTAAAGGATGAATATGATGTTTTATTTTTTTTGGATGCAACCCAATTGACGAACATTATAGATAAATTCAGAAACAAATACCTAGACATAACTTTGGTGTGAAGGGAAACAAAACTCGGAAGCTAGAATTTTAGTTTTGACACTTGTTAATATTTTGCATTTTTTGGACCTATCTTCCAAGGTGTGCTTCTTGAAAGGTGCCACAATTTTTTTTGAAGAAGTTAGAGGTGGCACCGATAGTTAATTGCCAGTTCTAAATTTAGAGCTTTCCATGCACTAGAAATGCATTCTGACGATAGTTTAACTGCTACAAACATCCAGAGAAGGTTGAGCTTCTATTTCTGGCATCTCCAGAGACTTATACATCATATGATGGCTTTCTTCTTCTTATTTTCTCATACTTTCTTTTTTTTAAGACATGTAAAGGCTCATGCACCAATTAAATAATATAAATAAGGGTGGAGTCCTACTTAGCACCAGTTAGCGAGTCAGTTTGTACACAAATAGATTTGTTTTATTAGTTTAGAAGCATATATTTGCATGAAGGAATCTCTCACTCTCAACAAAAATTGAGGATAATATTTCCTATAAATTGAGGAATTAAACATGTATTCCAGGCCATTATTTTGATGAAATAATATATGCTATTGGTACTTTCATTCGAAGTGTAGTTATTCTTGCCTGAGTGTGTTATATTTTGTGAATGTATGTTCATGGAATACAATGGAGCCAATAATTTTATTGTGTTATTTTGATTGAGCAATCTTTTAACTATGGTGTTTGCCACGTGTTTACAAATTATGTTGATGTACTTAGTTGGAGAAGATCACCCTATTGTTCCTGCATAGATTTTTATCTAGCATGAGTGCACTTTTTGTGGCCTTGTGATTTGATGAGAAGTGAAACATCTTACGATTACTAAATTCCCATTGATGATTGCATCAATGGAATTAAGGAAGCACTGCTCCTATTTTCACTGGTTACCTACCAATCTTTTCAAAGGCTTAACTCACAGACATGTTGTTTTCATGGCTTATGTCTATTAGGGATTTACTTTTCAAGTTATTTTCTTAAACTTCTTGTCACCTTATTTTTGTTATTTTCTTTTACAAACACTTGGTTAATTTAGGAATTCATATAGTTGCATAGTTAAAACTGCATTCATTAAAAAATAGAAAAATAGAAAAATATATTTCTTTTTGTGTGGTTATTCTTTTGAGATAGAAAGCAGATTCAACATTTTATTCAAAATTGTTCAGAACCAGTAAAGGCCTCCTCAAAAACACTCACATTTATCTTCTATTGAGCGGATTCCAATAGGTCACAAGATCACCCAAAACCTTGGAGTTGATCCCAGATTAGCTTTTCAAGAGATGAGTTCGAAAGGATTCTTGTTGTTAAGCATTGTGCAAAACAACAACTCAACACCACCCAGAGTATTAGGTGATCATGGAGAGAGGAAAGGAAGTAGAAGAGGAAATGATACTATCATCACTTTATGGAATGTTCTTCTCATACAAGATGTAAGTGCATATCTAGAGGTTAGAATCCATGATATAAGTGATAAAGAGATACAAGAGTTATATAGCACATTCTTCTTAGAAGGAGCCTTGAAGGACAAACAAAAAGATCTGGAAAGTTTCATACTAAGAAGAGTGGTGGACATACCAAATTTATTCCATGAAGAATGGGTAAGATTTTGTCTTATGCAAAATCCATGAGTAGTACATATAGTTGCACAAACCATATAGGATCACAAAAGCCTTAATTAAGAGGGTAATTGGTTTCAAAGCATCTAACATTGACCTATCAATGAGTGTTGTATCAACAAGACAAGAAAATTCATTGACTGAAGGGAAGAAAACCCATGATGGAATGAGTTACACAATAAATGAGATCCCAAATCCTAAGATAAGGTTTACAACCATGGTGCTGGGTTAAAAAATGTGTCACACCAGTAGGGAAAACTATATCCCTAGTAATATTGCATATGGAGTGGTACAAGTTGATGTAGGAGCATTTTGGGTTACATTATTATCCTACTTAGTAGATATATATGTATGATTGCCTTTGTGAACCTATTTACTAACTTTTGTATCGCTGGCTTGCTGGATGTGGTCCTGTCTTTTTTTCATCAAGTGATTTCTATTATGTATTTACTGATTGCCTTACTGACCTTTTGTGGTTATTGCTCAATGATGTCTTTTTCTTCTTTCACTAAGTTATATGTTTGGTTCTTGTTTGAGAGCCTACCTTTGTATTAAATTTTGGGTCATGATTTAATGTATGGGATCAATCATTGGGATGCATGTAGACTGTTATTTGATCAACTTTCTTCAATGTGATTATCTAAAAGCTTATGTAAGTCATTTTGAAAAGTATAAATAGAGGATCATGGTCTAGGTTTGGGAAGAAATGAGAAGTACATGGAATTAGAGGAAGAGATCGTAGATCTCATATGGTGGAGGATACTTTTTGTACTCCAATTTTAGTATTGGTCATAACCTATAAGGTCTTGTTGGAAATTTTACTAGGGTAGATGATATAAGGTTTTCATTTATGACAACATATATTCAAGATTAAATGAGCAAATCATGAAGATGAAGTTTTGATAGGACTTAGAAAATTGTCTAAGTATCATAGAATTTATTTGGCAACATAGACACTATTTTGATTAGCATAGTTAATCGAGGTAATATAGGTATGCGCAAACTTGAGGACTTATAGAATAGAGTATGAGAATTCTACATCTAAGAGCACGAGGTTTTATGCAAAATATAGACAAAGTTATTCCAGTTTTTCCAATTGTAGTAATGAGTCGATAAAACATGATAAAGATAAGGAATCAAATATTTTAAGGAATTATTTTGTTTATCAAAATACTTACTTGACCAACTAGGGATGACATCCTAAATGTTAATCCTAAGTGAGCAAGATATAGTTTTGTATTTTGGCAAGTGTATAAAGGTATGAAGGTCAACAATATAGGTTATTATGAAATAACACGGTATAAAGGAAAGTATTTTGAATGTGAATACTTGTGTGGTTATGGTGATAAGTATGCAATTATTTTGTGATGTGAAATTTGATAGTGAAGTAGTAGAAAGTAGAGTAGGTGAAGTTGATACAATGAGATACAAAGGTTAAATAAGATATTGAAGATATCGATAGAGGTTTTGTATCTACTCTTTTGTATACTAAATATCATTGTATATTGCATGTTTGGGCAGTGAGCTCAACTTGCATAATTTATGTAATTGTAATAACAACTTCTAATAGGGTTGAGGCTTCTAAAAAGAGTTGATAGACTATATAGATGTAATATGCTCCTAATAGAGTCAATATCTTTCACAAGATACTTTTAATTAGTGGATCATTCTGTGGGTACTATCCCCACCAGGGTTTTCCCTTGGCTAGGGTTTCCCTAGTTTACAAAATATGGTGTTATGTGTTGCATTACTTATAGTTTTATTTACTATTTAGCTTAATCAATTTACTTTAATATGTAAGTTATAAGTTTGTTAATTATATCCATAATTGGGAAAAAGTTTGTGCAATACTGATTCACCCCCCTCCCCCCCCCCCAGTATTTCCTATTTCCAATAGGCCTCATAGACGAGAATGTAAGATAAAAATTGATGAATAAATTGTTAGAATTCTTTAGAATAACTGAGAGGGGGGTGAATCCGTTATCCAAGGTATGCAAAAATAAAACTTTTCAGTACTAATAAGATCCATATCCATAAAAACCTAACATGCATGCATCCATTATATCATATAATACCTTAACTTAGTAGATTACTATCCTAGGTCAAAATAACTTAGCAAAAATGTAAACATGAAATAACATAAGCACATTCACATAATTTGACACAAGGATTTTACATGGAAACCCTATTTGGAAAAAACCACCAGTAACATGCTACTAATTCTCACTCTTTTGAAGTGATGCCCTATGAAAGGTCAACCTTGTTAAAGGTTACAATACACATAGTTAAATGTGACTTGGTTAAAGGATTTTAATCACCCTATTATGAGTGATCCTTGTTAGAGGACTTTAGACCATTCCATTAGAATGTCACCCAATTAAAGGATTTACAAATGACTGTTAGGTCAACCTTAATCCAAAGGATTTTATCTACACTAGTATAGTTGTTAGAAAGTAATAGTAGGACTTGATCTAATAAAAACTTACAAATCACTTGCAGATTACATATCTCTATTTTAGTCTTCCATTTTTCTTGGCAGTCATACTCTTCATCTCTGATATCTTGTTCACCCTTTAAGCATTCATCCCCTTAAGTCTTCTTACTTTGTATGCCAACTAGAGTCTCTTTTGTTTAGCCACTAGATGAAGCAATACCCTAGACTCCTTGTCTTCCTTAGGTTCTCACACATGACAACCTTTGCTTTTGACTAGCTATTTCTATAAATAGAGAATTTAGATCTTTTGTCTCTTAACCAAAACCATCCATTTTAGGGTTATGTAGGATTCAATGAATCTACCCACTTTTCCATTTGGTTCCTCTAGAAACTTCCTCTACAATCTTCCTTGAATTTTTCTCAAAATGATTTACCTTGAATTTTGTGCCACTAGCTCATCATAGTTATCTTCCACATACTTCACATAATTCAAGAAATTAAATTAGTCATCTCAGACTCATCAAATCTTTAATTTAACACTATTTGTTGTCACTCAACATCTATACTATTATGTCACTCGGCCAACACTTGTTCACTTGGCCAACACTAAAGTTTTTCAATGCTCGACACCAACCAAACTTTACTCGACATATACTAACATTCACTTAGCTTGCAGTATTTGTCTTCTTTTCTCGACACCTATTGATTTTTACTCAGCTTTTGTTGATTTCTGCTCGGCTTGCACTGACTGCTTGGCAGACACTTTTCTTACTTGATCTTCTTCCAATCTTTGCTTAAGTAATCTTTCAATTCAAACTTTAAGTAGATAAACAATACACTATAGTATCAATGTCTTACTTGGTCTTAATACTCCTTATATACACCAAATAACTCAACCTTTCTCTAGATGCTCTTGTTATCTCCTCTTTTTAAATCCTCTTCATCAATCAACCACATTATAACATTCATACCAAAAATTAATTGTCTCACCAATAGGTAGTAGGTTTGACATCATTGGCAAAATAATGATTGTTCCATTACATGTTCTTCACTTCAAAATAATCTCCCCCTTTGGCATTGATGGAAAACCAATACCAACAATAATACCAAAAATAAAATAATATCTTTGAAATTTCTACCTCTATTAGTATATGTCCTTCCTTTGTATAGGGCAATGTAAGCTTTGTCAATCTCCTTCAATGTATCTCTCTTATATCTCCCTCTATAGGTTGGTTTTCTCTTTCTCTTTCTCTTTCTCTATCTCCCTCTTTCTTATATATCCCTCTTTAGAGTATCTCTCCCTTTTTGACAATAATGCCAAAGACTTGTCATCTCTTCATGCAGATATAATCAATTTAGGGTCTCCCTCTGTCACCTTGCATGTGACTGTAAATCTTCTAGTTCATATCCTTCATCACTTAGGTAGCTCCTAAAGTAAGCTCCACTGCATCAAGTTATAAGATACAACATTCAAATCAGTTCATGTAGGGCACTACTCAAGCTTCTTAAGTGGCTTGGGATAGGAGTATCACCCCTAGTTTACCTCTAAGATATTAATGTGCATCCTTAGGTAAAGATTTTGTGAATATATCAGCTATCTGTTCTTTTGTATTCACATATTCCATCCTCACTTCTTTGTCTTGAACTAGCTCCCTCAAGTAATCATACTTGATTGCAATGTGCTTAGTCTTTGTGTGCATCATAAGGTTCTTTGATATGTTTATAACACTTGTATTATCGCAATAAAGTACCAGAAGTTCAGTGATTTCCTCCTTCATGCCTTTGAGTAGCTATTTGATCCATACCAAATTTGTACAATTTACTGCATCAACCACATATTTGGCCTCATAAGTAGATTAAGATATACAATTTTGTTTCTCACTGGTCCTAGTGACCAATCTCTTTTCTAAGAAAAATGCTCCACTGCTTGTACTCTTTTTGTCATCAATGTTTCCAACTTATTCAACATTTGTATAGGCTCTTAACTCAAATTTATCATTTTTCTTGTAGTATAGACCATAATCTTTTGTTCCTTTCAAATATCTCATAATTCTCTTAACAACCATCAAATGATTCTCCTTAGGATTTGCAAAAAATCTTGCAATAATCTCAATAGCTAATGCAATGTCAAATCTACTATGTACTACATATTATAACTTGCCAATCATAGACCTGTACAATGTTTGATTCACTTTAGCAGAATCATTAGTCTTTGAAAGTTTGTGTCCTATCACAATAGGAGTGCTAATTGGTTTTGAATCCTCCAAACCAAAGGTTTTCAATATTTCCTTCACATGCTTAGATTAATTGATGTACATACTATATTTCATCTGATATACTTTAAGCCAACAATGAACTTTATCTCTCCAAACATAGACATCTCAAATTTTTTCTTTATTTCATTTGCAAATGACTTACATAATGCATTTTGACCTCCAAATATGATATCATCAACAAAAAATTTAGATAGTAAAATACCTTTACCTTCTTCTATCTTCAATTATATATTGTTGTTATCATCAGTCTTCTCAAAACCAATATTCACAAGATAATTGTGAAGCCCTTCATACCATGCTCTTGGGGCTTTCTTTAAACCATATAAAGATTTGTGTAGTCTACATACCATGTTCTTGTTGTTTGGATCAACAAATGCTTTAGGATATTCTATGTAAACCTCTTCTACTAGTATACCATTCAAAAATGCTGACTTCACATCCATCTGATAAACTTTGAAACCTTTGTATGCAGAGTAAGCAAGCAGAGTTCTTAATCCTTCTAATCTTGCAACTAGGGAAAATGTTTATCCATAGTCAATTCCTTCTTCTTGTGCATACCCTTTGCAAAATAATCTTTCCTTATTCCTTTTGACTTCACCATTCTCATCTAACTTGTTTCTGTACACCTACTTGGTTCCAATCACATTATTGTTCTCTGGTCTTGGCACTAGAGTTTACATCTTGTTCTTCTCAATTTGATCACTCTCTTCTTTCATGGCTTTACTCCAGTTTTCATTCTCTAAGACATCTTTCAATGTCTTAGGCTCATGCATGCTTAACAAAGATGTATCACTTCTCAACCTATTTCTTGTCATTGATGTAGCTTCTTTATCTCCAATAATTTTTTCAACAAGGTGATGTCTTCTAACATACTTTGACAATGTTGGTGATGCTCTTCTTTCTTCAATAGGCCTATCAACTATAGAATTAGTATATACTTCTCTATCAAGTAGATTGACATTCCTTTCATGTGCATGTATCACAAAATTAGAATGTACCTCAACTTCTATCTACAACTTGACTCTTGACTATAACTCGGTTCTTGAATGCAACTCGACATTCATTGTATGTGACTTGACAACCACTGATACTTGCTATTGATAGTAAACTTGGTTCACAACAACTTCATCAGTAGAAATACCTTCATAAAAGTATATAAAGGATTTATAGTCTTCAAGTTCCTTCATAGGTTCAGTTTCATGTACTTTTGTGTATTTGTCAAACTTCACATTTGCACTTTCCACAACTTTGTTAGTGTTAGTATCAAACACTTATAAGCTTTACTTCTTGTGGAATAGCCTAAGAATATACCTTCTTCACTTTTAGCATCAAATTTTCCATTCATGTTGTCTTTAAGAATGATTCCAAATACCTTAAAATATTTTACATTGGGTGAGTATCCATACCATAGTTCAAAAGGTGTTGAGTGAGTACCTTTCTTGACTTGTACTCAGTTTAGGGTATAGACAACTATACTTACAACTTCTCTCCAATATTTCAAAGCAACATTCTTCTCCATCATGAGCATCTATTCCTCCTTTTAGAAATCCCATTTTGTGGAGGGGTCCTAGGTGCAGAAATCTATCTCTTGATCCCTCTATCATTACAGAATATCTCAAACTCATTTGATGTAAATTCTCCACCTCTGTCAGATCTCAAACATTTCAGGCTTTTGTCAATCTCCTTTTCAACTCTATCCAAGTACCACTTAAACATTTGGAAAGCATTAGATTTTTATTATAGAAACATAACTTTCATCATCCCAGAATAATCATCAACAAATAAGATAATGTACTTGTCACCTTTGTAGCTTTGCACATCAATTGGTCCACACAAAGCAATATGAACTAATTCCATAATTTCTTTAGAGAAGTGAGTCTTAATTTTAAAACTAGATTTTTTCATCTTGCCTAACTGACATTTTTTGAAAATCATATTGTCAAGTTTCTTTAGTTTAGGCAAATCCTTGACTCTTTTCATGTTACTAACATTGACTAAGTTATCAAAGTTAACATGGCATAACCTCTTGTACTGTAGCCACACATCATCAAATTCTACAACAAGACAAGTAGCATCATTCATGTCAAGATAAAATAGATTACCTCCATCCTATCACCTTTTTCAATTAGTTTCCCATTAGTGTCATAGATCTTTTCTTTCTTGTTCTCAAGCTCAACTTTGCAACCTGAACTATTTAGTTGCGACACACTCAAAAAGTTATAGTTAAGTCCTTCTACACAATAAGCATTGTCAGACAAGATCTTTTCTGTCAGTTTGATTGATCCTTTACCTTTTATTATCTACATGGTGCATCATTACCAAATCTTACACTATTTCCATTGTAATAATCAAGGGTAATAGACTTACTTTTATTCTGGTCATGTGATGTAAATACCCACTGTTAATGATCCCTCTATCACTCTTGTTCACATAAGATACTAGTGCAGTTGCCTCATCCCCATTAGAATCATCCTTCATTGCAACATACACCACTTCATCATCATGGTTATTAGATTTATCTTTTGTTTCCTCTTCAACAATGTAGCAAGACTTCTTTCCTTTATCTTTATAATATTTGTTGTCCTCATCTCTTTTACTTATGTATTTGTCTCTACTTGTATTGTTATTATTCTCTACACATCTAGTAGCAATATGACCAACCTCATTACAATTAAAGCACATGATAGGTAGCTTACCTTTTTTTTTTCCTTTGCCTTTGTGAAATCTCCTCACTGGTAGTGCTTCAAGTTTTTCTACATCCTCCTCATCTATATCACTATCATTGGAAACATATTTGACTTTTTTCTTTTTCTCTTTAGGTTCCTTTAATGATAGTTTAGCTTTGAAAGTAGATTCAACATTTTTAGTTTTGAAACTATCAAAATTAGAGAGTTCAAAGGCAGTGAGTCTACCCATCAATCCTTCAACGGATAGATTACTACTAGGTATAAATCTTAGTTCTTGTGTGGCAGAAACTCTAATAGCATATATAGGCAGTAGTGTTCTCAGTAATTTTCTAATTACAGTCTTGTCATAAATAATACCATTAGCTCCTCTAATAACATTCACAACATCTTTAATTCTTGTGCAATATTGGACAATGTTCTCACCTTCTTGCATTCTCATGTCATCAAACTCTCCTCTTAGACTTTTAGATTTCGCTCTCAACAAATTTGTATCTCCTCCATAAATTATTTCTATAACATCCCACATCTTCTTTGGAGTGTCACAATCTTTGATGTCATTAAACTCTGAGTAACTTAGGGTAGATGCAATCTCTAACATTGGTCGATTGTGTTCTTTCTTCTTTTTCAGATCATCAATGTTAGATTATGGTGACTGATCAGGAAAGTACTGTACATCATAAATTCTTTGGGAATTTTTTTTGGGCCCTATTTTATTGAGATTTTGGGCCAACATGTAATTATTAATTATAACCCTAAAGGGGTTAAAATACTTGTATAAAAGGGCTTAAGGTTAGGGATTGTTTCATAAGTTGTGATGCGAAATTGGTTCTTGCGGTGGTATTGGGTTGTAAGGGATTACAGATTGTAATCAGGTTGTAATCACTAGATTATAATAAGATCATACTTGCTATTTGGTGGACGTAGTCCAAGGATTGGGTGAACCACATTAAATCTTGGTGTCTTGTGTTCTTTTTTGTGTGATCTATTATTTTCTGCTATTGGTTATATTTGCATGTAATTGTTATTTTTGTCTGTAGTTTAATCTTAACAAGTGGTATCAGAGTGAGGTTGTCTTTCAGTTATCCTCAAGAGGAAAGTCTCATAGTTAAGTGGGAGTGATGGCAAACGAGGGTAAGCTGAGGGTTGACAGGTTTAGTGGGAAAAACTTTCAGTTATGGAAGATGCAAATGGAAGACTATCTTTATCAGAAGGCTTTATGGAAGCATTTGATTATGCCTAGCACCATCGATGGCATTTAATATTACAAAAGTGAAGATGACAGAAGAGTTGATGAAAACCCTAGTGACACTATATGAAAAGCCCCTCCGCTTCAAACAAGGTATTTCTCATGAAGCATTTATTTAATATGAAAATGGCAGAAGGTGGATCTATTGCAGATCATTTAAATGAGTTTAATACTATTACCAGTTAGTTATCTTCTATGGGTATCAATTTTGAAGAAGAAATTAGGGCTCTCTTGATTTTGTGTTCTTTGCTTGAAAGTTGGAATGACTTGGTAATGGCTGTGAGTAATTATGTTCCTGGATCTAGTACCCTAAAATATGATGATATGATCAGTGTTATTTTGAGTGAGGAAACTCATAGGAAATCCTCAAGTGGATCTACATAAGGAAGTTCTTTGAATGCACAAAGTAGGGGCAGAACGACTAAGAGAGGAAGCAATTTCATAAATCATGGGAAATCAAGAGGAAAGTCAAAGGGGAAGAGGTCTCAATGGAGAGAACTGAATGATTGTTGGTATTGTAGGAAACTAGGTCATAAAAAGAAAGATTGCTGGAATCCAAAGAAAAATGAAGGAGATAACTCAAATGGAGACAAGTAGGCAAATGTGGTAAGTAAAAAATTCGAAGAGGATGCTTTGCTTTTGTCTTTAGAAAGTGTTGATGATTCATGGGTTTTAGATTCTATTGCTTCATTTTATGCTACACCTCATAGAGGTTATTTCATTGATTATGTCCAAGGGGATTTTGGGCTTGTTTATTTGGGGGATAACAAACCCTGTCAGATTGTTGGAAACGGAAACATTAAGATTAAGTTGTAGAATGGGAATTATTGGCTACTACATGAGGTAAGACATGTTCCAAGGTTGAGTAGGAATTTAATTTTAGCAGGGCAACTCGGTGATGAGGGTTGTGTAGTTACTTTTAATGATAAAAATTGGAAGGTTTCAAAAGGTTCCCTTGTAGTAGCAAAAGGTGTGAAAGTAGGCACCTTATATCTTTGTACAAGTCATATTGTTCCTTCTACTTTAATTGTTTCAAGGAAAATGAATGTTCAGGAACAATTGCTGCAGTTGAGTAGGAAGAACAAATAACTATTGTAGATTCTGATACAGTGTTGTGGCACAACGGACTTGGGCACATGAGTGAGAAAGGTATAAAAGTACTTCATTCAAAGAAAGTTTTACCAGGTCTAAAATGTGTTAATATGGATTTCTATGAAAGTTGTGTGTATGGAAAACAAAAGAAAGTGAGTTTTGCAAAGATTCGAAAGGAAAATAAAAGGGAGAAATTAGAGCTTGTGCATACCGATGTATGGGGACTAGCTTAGGTATCTTCCCTTGCTGGCTCTCATTACTATGTTATATTTATTGATGATGCAACTAGAAAAGTATGGGTTTATTTCCTTAGACAAAAATATGATGTATTTCAAACTTTTAAGAAATGGAAATGCTTGGTTGAAAATGAGACTGGCAAAAAATTAAAATGTCTTAGATCTGATAATGGTGGTGAGTATTGCACTCATGAATTTGAAGATTATTGCTCCACTAATGGTATTCACAGATAGAAAACTGTTCCAAGGACTCCACAGGAAAATGGAGTGGCTGAACGCATGAATAGGACTATAATGGAACATGCAAGGAGCATGAGGTTGCATGCTGGGTTGTCCTTACACATGTGGGCAAAGGCTGTCAATACTACTATATATTTGATTAATAGAGGTCGCTCTACTCCTTTGGGCTGTGGTATTCTAGAGGAAGCATGGACTAGTAAGAAGGTGGGTTATTCTTTTCTTAAAACCTTTGGTTGTGAAGCATTTTCTCACATAGATTCTGAAAATAGAACCAAGCTAGAAGATAAGTCAAAGAAATGTGTATTTTTTGGATATGGCATTAATGAATTTGGTTATAGGCTTTGGGATTTTGAAAATCATAAAATTGTAAGAAGCAGGGATGTCATATTCAATGAGAAAGTGTTGTACAAAGATCTATTGTAGCGACATGAGAAGAAAGAAGATGATTATGTAGTGTTGGATGATACTCCAAAAGCTGATGTTCTAGCCATTCCTCATGATGTGCAACAACCACAACAACAAATACCACACACACCAGTGACTGTTAGGTGGTCAACAAGGCAAATTGCACCTCCACAAAGATTTTCTCCCTCTTTGTATTCTATTTTACTTACTGATGCTAGTAAACCTAAAAGTTATGATGAAGCTATGCAGGTGGATACTAAGATTCAGTGGGAGTCTACAATGAAAGATGAAATGGACTCTTTGCTGAAGAATAAGACATGATATTTGTGCAAGTTACCTACAGGTAAAAAGGCTTTACAGAATAAGTGGGTTTACAGGTTAAAAGAAGAGGATGGAGGTAAGAAAAGATTTAAAGCCAGGTTAGTTGTGAAAGGATTTGCATAGAAAAAGGGCATTGATTTTGATGAGATATTTTCTCCTGTTGTTAAAATGACTTCTATCCATACTGTTTTAAGTCTTGTGGCTACTGAAGATTTGCATTTAGAGTAGCTTGATGTTAAAACAACCTTCCTTTATGGTGATTTGGATGAAGAGATATATATGTCTCAGCCATAAGGATTTATGGTCAAAGGTAAGGAGAACTTAGTGTGAAAATTGAAGAAAAGTTTATATGGCTTGAAGCAAGAACCTCGGCAATGGTATCTTAAATTTGACAGTTTTATCCATGAGCATGGATATAATAGGTGTCATTTAGATCACTGTATTTACTTTAAGAGGTTGGATGATGACAACTACATTATTTTATGTTTATATGTTGATGATATGCTTGTAGCTGGGTCTAACATGGATCACATTAAGGGGCTAAAAAGCCAATTAGCACATGCATTTGTTATGAAGGATTTGAGGGCAGTAAAAAAAATCCTTGGTATGAAGATTTGAAAAGATAGGAAGAACAGAACATTGATGTTATCTCAGGCTGATTATGTTGAGAAGGTGTTGCAACATTTCTCTATGGAGAATGCTAAAGCTGTCAACACACCTTTACCTGGTCATTTGAAGTTGGCTAAGGAGATGTGTCCCAAGACACATGAAAAGGAGGATAAGATGTCCAAGGTACCCTATGCTTTAGCTATAGGAAGCTTGATGTATGCTATGGTATTTACTAGGCTAGATATTGCACATGCAGTGGGAGTCATTAGTAGGTATATGAGTCATCCAGGAATTGAGCATTGGAATGCAGTCAAATGGATTCTTAGATATTTGAGAGGAACATCCAATAAGTGTTTACACATTGGGGGCTCTACTATTGATTTACATGGCTATGTTGACTTAGATTTGGCAGGGGATATTGATACCAGCCAGAGTACTACAGGTTACATCTTTACTATTGGTGGGGCAGCCGTGAGCTGGGTTTCTAGGTTACAAAAGGTTACTGCTTTATCCACTATAGAGGCAGAGTATGTAGCTGCTATAGAGGTAGACAAGGAGATGATATGGATTCAATTCTTCTTGCAAGAATTGGGACATCCTTAGAAGGATAATTATTTGTTCACAGATAGTCAGAGTGCCATTCATCTTGCAAAGAATTCGGCTCTGCATTCAAAGACCAAACACATACAGTTGCGGTACCATTTCACTCGGTCAGTTTTGGAGGATGGACAGTTAAAGCTAGAGAAGATACATAATAATGACAATCTAGTAGATATGTTGAAAAAGATAGTAACAAGGGAGAAGCTAAACTCCTCTTTAGCTTTGGTTGGTCTTCTGGACTGAATCTGAAGCACAGTAGAGTCTAGAGTGGTTTGATCCAGTGGGAGCCCCATGTGGTAGTGGTATTGCTATAGTACTAGTCTCCAAGTGGGAGATTGTTGTTTAGTGTGGAGCCTGATCAGTCCCTAAGTGGGAGATTGTTAGATTGTGGTGACTGATTAGGAAAGTACTATACATACTTCATAAATTCTTTGGGAATTTTTTTTGGGCCCTATTTTATTGAGATTTTGGGCCAACATGTAATTATTAATTATAACCCTAAAAAGGTTAAAATACTTGTATAAAAGGGCTTAGGGTTAGGGATTGTTTCATAAGTTGTGATGTGAAATTGGTTCTTGCAGTGGTATTGAGCTGTAAGGGATTACAAATTGTAATCAAGTTGTAATCACTGGATTGTAATAAGATCAAACTTGTTGTTTGGTGGACATAGCCGAGGGATTGGGTGAACCATGTTAAATCTTGGTGTCTTGTGTTCTTTTCTGTGTGATCTATTATTTTTTGTTATTGGTTATATTTGCATGTAATTGTTATTTATGTCGGTGGTTTAATCCTAACAATCAATAGTTAGGGCTCCAGCAGTATCAACATGCTCAGTGGTCATGGTAAATCATGCATGGTCTCCAAGACCTCCTAGGTGTAGCTTCATCAAACTTTGCAATGTAGGAAAGTTTTCCTTGTTCAATTTGGGCACCTCCTTTTTATGCATCTTGATCTTTAGCTCTTCATACCTTCAAACTATTTCCTCTCAAGCATTAGTGCTCTGATACAAATTGTTGGAATTCTTTAGAATAACTGAGAGAAGGGGTGAATCAATTATCTAAGGTCGAGATGTACAAATAATTTTTTTAGTACTAATCAGATCCATATCCATAAAACCTTAACATGAATACATCCATTAGATCATACAATACCTTAACCTAGTAGATTACTATCTTAGGTCAAAATAACTTTGTAGAAATGTAAACATGAAATAACATAAGCACATTCACATAATTTGACACAAGGATTTTACATGAAAACCCAATTTTGGAAAAACCACCGATAACATGCTACTAATTCTCACTCTTTTGAAGTGATGCCCTATGAAAGGCCAATCCTATTAAAGGTTACAATACACACTATTAAATGTGACTTGTTTAAAGGATTTCAATCACCCTATTAGGAATGAGCCTTGTTATAGGACTTGAGACCATTCCATTAAAATGTCACCCTATTAAAGGATTTACAAATGACTGTTAGGTCAACCTTTATCCAAATTTTTTTACCTACACTAGTATAATTGTTAGAAAGTAACAGTAGGGCTTGATCTGATAAAAACTTACAACTCACTTGTAGATTACAGATCTTTGTTTCAGTCCTCCATTCTTCTTGGCATTCATACTCTTAAGCTCTAATAGCTTTTTCATCCTTCAAGCATCCATCCCCTTAAGCCTTCTTGCTTTGTATGCCAACTGAAGTCTCTTCTATTCGGCCACTAGATGAAGTTATACCCTAGACTTCTTGTCTTCCTTAGGTTCTCGCATATGACAACCTTTGCTTCTAACTAGCTATCTCTATAAATAGAGAATTTATATCTTTTGTCTCTTAACCACAATTGTCAATTTTAGGGTTAAGTAGGATTTAATGAATCTACCCACTTTTCCATTTAATTCCTCTAGAAACTTCCTCTACAATCTTTCTTAAATTCATCTCAAAATTGTTTATCTTGAATTCTGTGCCACCAAATCATCATAGTTATCTTCTAGATACTTCACATAATTCAAGAAATCAAATTAGTTAGCTCAGATTCATCAAATCTTTGATTTAACATTGTTTATTGTCACTCAACATCTATACTATTCTGTCACTCGGCCAATACTAGTTCACTCAGAAAACACTAAAGTTTACTAATGTTAGGCACCAACTAAACTTTACTTGGCATATACTATTGTTTAGTGTGGAGCCTGATCAGTCCCCAAGTGGGAGATTGTTAGATTGTGGTGACTGATCAGGAAAGTACTGTACATACTTCATAAATAGTGGGGTTCAGGGCATTGCCTTGAAATTTTTTTTTTTGGGCAGTAGCCGACATGGTAGCCGACATATTATGGCCGACATATGGCCGACATGTTATAACCCTAAAGTGGTTTAATACTTGTATAAAAAGGGCTTAGGGTTGGGTATTTTTCATAATGTTGTGATACAAAATTTGTTCTTGCGGCAGTATTGAGCTGTAAGGGATTACAGATTGTAATCAGGTTGTAATCACTGGATTGTAATAAGATTGGACTTTCTATTTGGTGGACGTAGCCCATGGATTGGGTGAACCACGTTAAATCTTGGTGCCTTGTGTTCATTTCTGTGTGTTCTTTTATTTTCTGTTATTGGTTATATTTGCATGTAGTTTTTTATTTCTGTCCGTGGTTTATCCTAACATATACTAACATTCACTCGAATTGCACTATTCGTCTTCTCTGCTTGGCACCTATTGATTTTCACTCAGCTTCTACCAAATTTTTCTTGGCTTGCATTGATTGCTCGACAAGGCTTGGCAGGCACTTTTCTTACTTGATCTTCTTCTAACGTTTTCTTAAGTAATCTTTCAATTCATACTTTAGATAAACAACACACTATAGTATCAATGTCTTACTTGGTCTTAGTGCTCCTTTTATACACCAAATAATTCAACTTTTCTCTAGATGCTCTTGTTATCCCCTCTTTTCAAATCCTTTTCATTAATCAACCACATGATAACATTTAGACCAAAGAGCAATTTTCTCACCAGTGGGTAGCAGGTTTGACATCATTGACAAAATAATAATTGTTCCATTAAGGTTCTTCACTTAAAAATAATCTCTTTTCAACATAAATAAATTATTTATAGTTCTCTCCCCTTTTATTGTTGTTTTCTGTGAATCGTTGTCATTGTGTAGCTCAACAGGGGTTAGTTGATTTATAGAAGTATTGTTGGCCCTACCTTTCAACTATCTCATTGCATCAGGTGGTATGAAAGCCTAGTTTTCATCCTGGTGGAAATTGGATCATGTAGAACCCCAAGTGGATTTGATTATAGGGTGATGGATCTGAGATTTGACCTATAACTTGTAGAGGACTATGATCTTATAGGAACCTATTATCAAAATAGTTCATGGTAGAGGAAATGCTAATAATATGATTATCAACATGTTGAGACAAATTGTAGCTAGACTTGATGTTGTTGAGACAACCAAGAGGAGAGGAGTACACCTTGATGATGTTAGTGATGATGATGGAGCACTAGGAGCACCAAACCTTAACTCTGAACATGAGGTGGAATCTAATTATGAAAGACTATTGAGTTTTATCTAGGGCACATTTGAAGCCTATTGTTGAGGTTACTATTTATGATGGAAGGTTTGACACCAACACATTGCTAGACGAGATCTATGAGATGTAGAAGTTCTTTTAATTTGAAGGCACCCCTGACAATATGAATGTAAAGATAAAAACCAACAAGTTGAAGGGTCAAGCTTCACTTTGGTTGGAGAATTTGCAAATTGATAGACAAACAAAAGGGAAAGAGAAGATCAAAACATAAGAGAAGATGGTGAATAAATTGAAGAAATTCCTTCCTACTAATTATTAAATCAATTTGTTGAGGAAGATAAGAAATTTAGGCCAAAACGATATGAGTGTAAAGGAGTGTACTAAGGAGTTATAAAGATTATACATTAGATCTGGACATGTGGATGATGAGGTAGGCAAAGTGGCTAGATAGTTGAATTTTTTGCAAACTACAATTCAAGATGAGATCAATTTTGTGAAATTGGATAGTGTGGAAGAAGCATATTATTCTACCTTGAAAGAAAAGGAGATCTTGACAAAGAAGCATGAACACATAAAAAGAGGTAGGGGAGGAAGATTTCAAAGAGGTAGAGGTAGATCTTATGGATAAAATACTAGATCTGACAATATTGTACAAGATAAGGGAAAAATTGAGAGGAAAGGTGATGAGAAAGGAAAAACTAAGTGGTAGGGTGGTAGGTCTTACTAAGGAAGAGGTTGTTCTTACCAAGGTAGCTATAGAAGAGGAGGATTTCATAGAACCTATTTCAAATGTGGTGAAGAGGGATATAGAGCCTTTGAATGTAACTATTCTAGTAAGAAAACTGAATGTGGTAACATAAATTCTTTAGTCCATGGAGAAGTTGTGAGTCCACCGAATGGACCTAAAAAAGGAGAAAATTTGATGGTAAGGAAAACTTTGTGTAATGAGAAAAATGGAGAATCTCTCTGAAGGAGAAATATTTTCAACAATAGGTGCAAGATTGTAGGAAAATGTTGTAAGGTGATCATTGATAGTGGTAGTTTAGAAAATTTGGCATCAGAGGAGCTAGTTAATAAGTTGCAATTACAAAGGATAAGACATCCTAAACCCTATCAATTTTTCTTGATCAGGGATGAGCATAGGCTATTGGTAATTAAACAATTCCTTATGAAATTCAAGATTGGGAATTATTACTATGAAGTTCTATGTGATATTATGCCTATGGATTGCTATCATATACATTTGGGTAGACCATGACTGTATGATAGACAAGTGTTGCATGATGGTAGATTGAATCAATATAATTTTTTGGCAAATAGAAAAAGGTAAGTCATTTTACCTTTGATAGAGGTACCTGATTAAAGTCATTGTACCATAGTACGTGTTTGCATGGTTAATGGAAACTAATTTGTGAAAGATGTGAGGAAAGAAAAGGTTTTTTTTGTTGTGATTCCTATAGTACACTGAATAATGCTAGTATTGACCGAATTCCAATAGTAGGTGGAATGTTTCTCATAGAGTATCAAGAGATTATTTTAGAGAATGTACTTGATGGTTTACCACCAGTAAGGAGTATAAGTCATTATATGGACCTGATTCCTAGAGCTAGTTTACTGAACAAAGTGTTTAGTGGCAAAATGGAAGCGGTTTAACTAGATGTAGGCCTCCACTTTTGATCTGATTTCTAGGATCTAGGACTATTATAGAGAATGCTAACCAATTACATAAAGTTAATTTTAAAGCTTTAATAAAGGAAAATTAACATAATTGCAAATAAGAAAACACTGAATGAGATGATAGAAAGAGAGATAGAGACACAACACATTTGATTTTAGAGTTCGTTCGAGAAGGACTACGTCTCCAGGTCCAGCTCCAATAGGGGGACCGATCTGATTAACTCCAATAAATCAATACAAGTAATTTGTGACAATTCCCTTCAAGCACATGCAACAAGATTCCTCTATGTGCAGGAAAAATCACTAAGTCTCCACATAGACAAATCTCTCTCAACATTTGTATTATTTCTCCCTTCATTTTCATGCCTTGAAAAGGCCCCTAACCCCTCTTTTTATACAAAACAATGTCTAATAATAGGGCAAAATATATTTAGATCCTTACAACAGTCTCTCCTCAGAATGAGACTTGTTTCTATTTTATAAATTTGTCCTTATTTACTAATTGCCTTTACTTAGACAAGAGGGGATTGGGCTCGATACACTTTAAATAAAATTTGTGCTAATAAAATCACAAGCCACTCACGAGGCGCAATGGAAAAGGAGATTTTGAAAACACATGTAATAGAGGGAGGTCGGTGGTTCCAACCACCACACTGACCTCTAGCCTTTAACTAAACTTAGCACCGTTTCAAACCATAAATAAAACGTTTCTTAAATAGTTTTCATAGGCCACCAGTGGTGTGATGGCCACCGGCCGAATTTTGGGAACCAGTCGTCACGGGTTCAAAACTTGGCGCTGCTATTATTATTATTTTTTTTTCTTTTTTAAAAATTTATTATTATTATTATTATTTAATTATTTTTTTCCACCTCAAACTTCAATCGGGCATATCTTTTGCATACGAGCTCCATTTTTGATGAAACGAACATCACTGGAAAGCTCTTGACGAGATCTTCAATTTGAAATCCATTGTTGACCACTTTTGAGATGATTTTATTTTCACCTTTTGACGACCTCTATACTTGGTTTGACCAAACTTTGACTGGCTATAACTTTTGCGTATGAACTCCTTTTTTGCCCGTTCGAATTGTGTTGGGTGCATAATTTTGAAGACTTTAAAATGATGTTGATTGTTGGAGTTTTGGAGATACTTCAATTTTTGGTGAAAATATCCCTCGGATCAAGCCTCCCCACTGAGAAGCTTTTGGACCACTGAAAGTTTGATTACTTAGAAAATAGGTGAGGGTATTTTTCCCTCACTTTACCAATCTCCATCCATCTTTCTTTGCTTGGATGCATCCCCTTCAATCCCACTCAGAGGTATTCAACTAGTCCTCTTCATGAAGTTCTGACATTCCTGTCAAGGATGACATCTTCTGGCAATTCTATCATATACTTTGGTGAAAGATCATCAATTGATGGAACCTAAACACTGATGTCTTCATCCAAGACCATTGGAGGCTCATACAACTTCAGATTCTCAACATTGACAACTGAGTAAATTTGCATGTATGGAGGAAGATTAAGGTGAAAGGCATTAGTACCAATCTTTTCTAGGATTTCAAAAGGTCCATATTTGATAGGCTTGAGCTTCCTTCCTTCACCTTGCATTGTTTCCTTACTGATATGTAACCAAACTCTATCACCAACTTAGAATTGATGATCAATGCGATGCTTATCATGGCGAGTCTTGTATTTTGCTTGGCTCTACTCCAACTGTGCTTCTACTGCCTGATGGATTGCTTGGACCTTCTGGATAAACTTCAAAGCCCTTTTTGCATCATGACATCCATCGATGATATCATCCTTTCCAAAAGCAAAATCCATTGGTGTTTTTGGCAAATAATCGAAGCAAGTCTAGAAAGGAGACCTCTTTGTAGAAGAGTGTGTTGCATGGTTGTAAGCATGTTGCACATAGTGAAGACTTTCATCCCACAACTTAGGATGCTTGCTGCAGTAACCTCTAAGTAGATGAACCACTGTCTTGTTGACTACCTTTGTCTGTCTGTCAGTCTGTGTATGGAAGGCTGTACTCTTCTTCAGCTTGGTATCCATGAGTCCCCACAAAGATGACCAAAATTCCCCTAAGAATCAAGAATCTCAATCCGATACAATGGAAGTGGGTAACCCAAAATGAACCCATACATTTTGAAAGTACAAATGAGCAGTCAGTTCAGCAGTGACCTACTTTTTACAAGGCATTAAAATACACATTTTACTGAACCAATCAACTACTACATACAAATAATCATGACCCTTCCTAGACATAGGTAAACCCCCCACAAAGTCCATAGACACACTTTCCCATGGAAAGGATGGTACAGGTAATGGTGTGTACAAACCCAATTTCCTATTACTTGGCTTGCTGGTTGCACACATTACACATCCTTTTATATACTTGGTGATAGTTTCCTGCATACGAGGCCAATAACAATATTTTTGCAATTGAGCTAATATCTTGCTTACCTCGAAATGCCCTACAATCAAAGAGGTGTGTGCTTCACAGATTACATGTGCTTGTTCATCTTTAGGAATGCATAGTTTGCCCAAGTGGTACAACAAATTATCTTGCACATAGTAATCTTTCTCTTCCACATGTTTATCCTGGATTAAAGATGCATAGATATCCTTAAAGTCCTCATCATTAGCATATTGTTCCTGAAAACTTTCATGAACCATAGAACTATTCTGAAGGATTATCAAAGCATTCTTAACAGGAGGCGTAGAGAGCATATCTACTACTTTGCTATGGGAACCCTTTTTATACTTAATTACCAAATGAAACTGTTGTAGAAAACCCATCCACCTAAAATGCCTACTCTGTTGCAACTTAGTTTGTGAGTGCAAATATTGTAGGAGCTGGTGATCAGTGTGGATTATAGTTTCCTTTCCCATTAAGTAGTGCTTCCATTTTTTAACACTCTGAACTAAAGCATAAAGTTCCTTATCATAAGTAGGATAATTACTTACTGCTCCTGAAAAAGTTTTAGAGTGGTAGCAGACTAGTTTACCTCCTTGCATGAGTACAGCTCCCATGGCAAACCCGCTTGCATCTGTCTCAATCTCAAATAGTTGATGTAAATCTGGTAAAGCAAGAACTGGTGTAGTGCTCAACTTTTCCTTCAAAGTGTCAAAAGCCTTTTGTTGTGGGCCTCCCCACTGAAAAGTTTCCTTGATACTGGCCAATGCATGCAATGGTGATGCAATATAAGAGAAGTTTGCAATGAACTTTCTCCAGTACTAGACTGCACCTACAAAGCTCCTAACTTCTGTAATTGTACTTGGCTTAGGCCATTTTACAATACATTCGACCTTTGTAGGGTCTACTTTCAATTGACCATTTTCTATGACATAGCCGAAGTACACTAAAGATGTCTTTGCAAATTCACATTTTGACATCTTTACGTAGAGTTTTTCTTTTCTCAATAGATCAAGTACTTTTTTTACATGAATTACATGATCATCCCAAGACTTACTAAATACAAGAATATCATCTAAATAGACAATGAAAAAATCATCAATAAAAGGATGAAAGACATCATTCATGACTCTCATGAATGTAGTTGGTGCATTACAAAGCCCAAATGGCATAACCAACCACTCATAAAGTCCCTGTTTTGTCTTAAAAGTAGTTTTCCAAATATTATTTTATGTTATTCTTATCTGATGATATCCACTATGTAAATCTAGCTTAGTGAAATAAATTGCATGTTTCAACTGATCAAGTAAATCATCAATTCTGGGAAGAGGGTACCTTTTCTTTACCGTTATCTTGTTCAAAGCTCTGTAGTCAATGCACATTCTCCAAGTCCCATCTTTCTTTGGAACCAACATAATAGGAGAACCACAAGGAGAAGTACTAGGACGGATAACTCCTTTCTCCACGAGCTCCTAAACTTGTTTCTTGATTTCTTCATTGTGCAAGACTGATAAACGGTACATGCCAATATTAGGAAGTGGCACATCTTGCTACAAATGAATCTCATGTTGTATCTCTCTCTTAGGAGGCAATCCCTTCAGTTCCTGAAACAAATCATCGTAGGCAGAAACAACTTTGACCATTTCATCTTTATGTTTTGGATCACATCCCTTAAATGCCTAAGATGTTTCATCTTCTTTGGCTTTTACAATCATCAACACAAAATTCTTACTACAGTTGACTAACCTTTTCATTTGACTAGCATTAACTAGTGCCAGATTAGTCTTAACCTTATGTGCCCGTACAATGTATTCAATTTTATCTTTAAACAGATGATACTTATTTCCCCCCCTATAGAAGATAGCTTGTCAATCATATAAATAGGGACTCCTAAGTACAAGACCACAAATATCTAGAGGGACTACATCAGCTTCTACCTCATCTACAAAGTTTGCAGTGATAGCAAATCTTAACTTACATTGCTTGGTTACTTGTAATTGTGCATCATTGCAAACCCATCCAAGAGGATATGGCTTTGGATGAGGTGTTGTAGTCAGATTAAGCTTCTTAACAATTTCCTCAGATATCAAGTTAACTTGAGAACCTGTATCAAATAATGTATCAACCTTATTTTGCTTGATGACAACTCGAATGTGAAACAATTCATTCCTTTTCTTATCATTCTTAGGAGAAGAATCTTCACTTGTACTTGCACTTATGCTAGAAGAAATGGTAGCTGATGAAAGAGAAATACCTTTTCCTTTACCTTGGATCCCGATAGAAACGATCTTTGTTTCATCTCCGGAGTCAGATCCAAGATCCTGTTCAGCTACAGCAATAGTCTTTTGTTTGCCTTTATTTCCACCAAATCACTTTGGCCTCTTTTCAGGATGTAGCTTCCAACACTTAGAATCATCATGCCCTTCTTTCTTGCAATGTGAGCATGTGGGTTTCTCACCCTCTTTCTTTACTGTAGCTATCTTTTTACCCTTCCCTTTGCCTTTGGACTTTTCCTCAGACTTAGATGAATTTTTATCAGACTTATTAATGAAGGTGCCCTTACCTTTTGACTCTAAATGGGTTGCCTGGACACATACTTCATCCAAATTACAAGGATTTAGGACGAGAATAGAGTGCCTTAGGTAAGAATGAAGACCATCTATATACTTGAGTAAAGTCTCCTAGGTATACAATGGAACATTTAATGAAATAGCCCTTTTATGAAACTCATGGGTGTATTCCTAGATAGTTTGACCTTTCCCTTGCCTAAAATGTTGCCAGCTCATCATTAACTACTGCATATGGCCTAGGGGATAGAATTGCTTCTTTAAAACACTAACAAATTTTGACCAAGACATATTTAACTTACCATGTCATGAAGTTTCATGCTAGGTCCTACTCTCCCACCAAGTTAGAGCTATACTGCCTAACCAAAGAGTGGCTAACTGAATTCTATCAACATCATCTACAAGGTTTTGGACTCTATAGTAGACTTCTACTTGTTGAATCCAATCATCTAATTTCTCAGCATTTAACTCCCCACAATATTTTGGCAAGTCAAACTTTACATCCAACTTAATTCGAGGCTTATGTCTGCCTTAAAAAATATTAGAAGACTCAGAATGTGTAGAAGAAGGAGAAGAAGGGGGAGAAGGAGAAGAGGGAGGAGATGGAAGCTCACGATCAGGATCATCATTAGTGCCTTTCTTTTTCCCTTTGTCATCATGAGCTGCACGCCTTCACATCTTCTCTTCTCTTTCTTGTAACAAAACTTCTACCATTGTTGGCAAACTCTGGAGAGTCTTCTGGACATTTTGATCTTCTGAACCTTGTCCACCACCTTTATCTTCCATCTAAAATGGTGGATTAGCTCTTTGTTTTCCTATCTCAGGATTATATTCTTCAAGATCACCTTCACCTTGATTCAACCTGGATCTTGTTAACATTCAAATCTGCAATACTAGTCCAACAAGGCTTTGATACCAAATTTTGATCTAATTTCTAGGATCTAGGACTATTACAAAGAATGCTAACCAATTACATAAATTTAATTTTAAAGCTTTAATAAAGCAAAATTAACATAATTGCAAATAAGAAAACATAGAATGAAATGATAGAAAGAGAGATAGAGACACAATACATTTGATTTTCGAGTTTGTCCGAGAAGGACTACGTCTCCGAGTCCAACTCCAATAGGGGGACCGATCCGATTAACTCCAATAAATCAATACAAGTGATTTGTGACAATTCCCTTCAAGCACACGCATCAAGATTCCTCTATGTGCAGGAAAAATCACTAAGTCTCCACATAGACAAACTCTCTCTCAACATTTGTATTATTTCTCCCTTCATTTTCATCCTTGAGAAGGCCCCTAACCCCTCCTTTTATACCAAAAATGTCTAATAATAGGGAAAAATATATTTAGACCCTTACAATAGTCTCTCCTCGGAATGAGACTTGTTTCTATTTTATAAATTTGTCCTTATTTACTAATTGCCTTTACTTAGACAAGAGGGGATTGGGCTTGATACACTTTAAATAAAATCTACGCTAATAAAATCACAAGCCACTCACATGGCGCAATGGAAAAGGAGATTTTGAAAATGCATGTAAGAGAGGGAGGTCGGTGGTTCCAACCACCACACCGACCTCTAGCCTTTAACTAAACTTAGCACCATTTCAAACCATAAATAAAACATTTATTAAATAGTTTTCATAGGTTGCCAGTGGTGTGATGGCCACCGGCTGGATTTTGGGAACCGGTGGTCGTGGGTTCAAAACCCAGCCCTGCTATTATTATTATTTTTTGTTTTGTTTTGTTTTTTTAAATTTTTATTATTATTTTATTATTTTTTTCCACCTCAAACTTCAATCGGGCATATCTTTTGCATACGAGCTCCATTTTTGATGAAATGAACATCGCTGGAAAGATCTTGATGAGATTTTTAATTTGAAATCCATTGTTGACCACTTTTGAGATGATTTTATTTTCACCTTTTGATGACCTCTGTACCTGGTTTGACCAAACTTTGAATGGCTATAACTTTTGTGTACAAACTCCTTTTTTGCCCGTTTGAATTGCGTTGGGTGCAAAATTTTGAAGACTTTAAAATGATGTTGATTGTTGGAGTTTTGGAGATACTTCAATTTTTGGTAAAAATATCCCGGATCAACTTTATGGGGTCACTAAGCCATTCAAATATTTGTGTGAGGGAAAGAGGAGAATTTCCAAGTGTAATTCCACTTATGATCCAAATTAGATTAGCTAGGACCCAATGGAATAAGGGAGCTAATACTAAATTTAAATTACAAGGAGGAATGCAATACAAGAAAATGTACTGTCTTTGGCCCTTAATAAGATAATGAGAATATGAGATTGAACTAATTGCTTAAATAATGTAAATCTAGATGCTATGTAAACATAATCAACCCAATCAAGATGTAAATCTAGGGTAAAGATATTAAAGTGAATAAAATATAAATGACACACCTTGAAAAGTGTAGAAGAAGATGTGTTTTTGCTCCAAAATGCATAGATATGAAGTATATCTAAATGTAAGTCTACGGAGCTTAGAATGAAACGATGAAAGGAACAAAACCCATAATCTCCTTAAAATTTGAAACTGAAGGACTAGGTTGACTTGGGAAGACATCCTACAACTAGGTTGACATAGTCAATGATCTGCAACTAATGACTCTAGAAAGATTGTGAATAGTAGGTTCTAGATTTATAATCCTTTTCACTCCCAACCTCTAAATCAACATAGAAAGAAAGGTTCAGGATTAGGGTTTGATGAGGGCTTTCCTTGGTCAAGCCCTAGGTTAAGAAATTAACTATAATTAAGAAATTTAAATATAAATGACTGAAAGACAAGATAAATGTTAGGATTCACCTTACTTGAAACCCCTTTTTGTAAGGACATTGTATGTGAATGTAATGTAGATTTTGAGTTAGGAATGTAGGGTATCTCTACTCTTTACAAAAAAATACCATAATCCCATCATGGTGCCATGGATATAAAAGTGCATTAATGAAGAAGATGATGAATGCTTCAATGTAGATCTCCTCCCTTTATGGCCAACAATAAGCTAGATCTTGAAGAGGGACTTCTCACAAAGGATTCTTCAACACTAGATAGAAATCTTCTTGCTTAAATGCTTGAAAAACTTGAATACTTAAACTCCTTGAACTCCTTGAATGCAAAAGGAAGAAATCTTCACTTGAGAGAAATAGCTTGAGTGCATAAATGAATAAGATGAGATTGATATGAAAAGGAAGCCTCCAAGTCTCCTTATATATGAGTTTTTGGGTGGGAAAACAATACAAGCCGACTTGATAATGGTAACAAAATAATTAAATCCCCGAAGCCTTTTGAGCCCAGAGCTTTGAAACTATTGAGGACTAAGTTGACCTAGGTTGACCTAGTCTTGGAGACCAAGTCGTACGTGCCAGAAAAAGAAGGGTTAGGTGCCAAAAAGAATAGGTTGAGAAGAGGAAGAAGATAGGAAAAAAGGAGATCGAGCACAAGCATATCCATGGTTTGAAGAGGGGTATTATGAAGAGGGATATAAAAGGTATTAAAAGGAAAGTGTGTCCATTTTAAGATGATACATTTAGCTCCCACTTTAGAGGGAGTATGAGTTTCCTCAAACTCATGGTAAAGTAGAGAAAGAGAAAATCTTATCATGACTTAGGAGGAAAATAAATCATCAAGCCCCCAAAAAAATTGAGACTTTGTCACATCTAGAATATAATAAGAGATATAAGGGCTAAAAAAGGGGTGTAGTTACTTGCCCAATAATGTTTGTGTGCCTTATTGTGAACCACACAAGAAAATAAAAAGGGAGAAAGGTCTCCACAAAAGAAAAGGGGATGGTTTTAAATGGTCTAACAAGTGTGTGTGGTATGCTAGTTAGTCCATCAAGGGAACTCCATGTCCCAAAAAGAAGAATAAAAAAAGTGACCCAATCATAAGAATGTATGCATCCTTAAGGGATTGGAACAATACTAGGCTTCCTATAGTAGTCAAAAGAAGAGTCAAAAACAAGGATTGAGCCTCCCAAACTATCAGTAGTTTAGAGATAGATCCAAAAAGAAAGAGACCAATCTCCTAGGAACAATTTCTAGAAACTAGAAGAAAAAGAAAGAGAGGGGATGGACATGAAATAAAAATGCATAGATTTTGGTATACCTCAAAACTCATAACAAGCACTAAAGGCTGAAGTACTCCAAGTTATATACATAATCTATATTTGTATTACATGGACAAAGGATGAGTGGAGTGTATGCACCCACATTAAAGCGATTGCAAATACCTTAGTAGGAGAAATAGCTTTAAAAAAAGAATACATGCATTCACTAAATAAGATTTCCACTATGACATGCCACCAAGAAGAGAAAATATCAAGGTAAATGAGCACATAAAAGAGAAAGAGTACAAAAGCAATCTACTAACTTTGGGGTCAATAAGATCATATGATAATATGTAATACTATATCAAGTATGAAAAAATCATGATTCCCCAAAGGAGGTAGAACTATGACACACTAAAGGAAAAGGCACAAAAGAGATATGAAGAAGAGTCTTTTTGGGCCAGTAACTTGGAGACAATAAATAATCAGTGCTACCATATCATAAGCAACCAGGAAGACTACACAAGACCACTGGTATGAAAAATAACACAAGAATGAAATAACACACAACAAAACATAGAGTAATGTAATCACCTAAAAATGGTCATCTAGACTATTAGCCCCATTCTCAACATTTTGGCTAAATTAATTTAATCATTTATTTAGACCAAATTGCTAATAATCAATTTATTTGATTATAACCTATAGTTTGACTATGCTATCCTAAGTTCATTATTTGATTAAAAGAACATGTCCCCTTTTAATTAAATAAAAGACCCCATTCTTCTAACCCACTTAAAGTGCACACATAAAGTCCTTTTTCTATTTTGCAATTAAAAGAAAAGGCTTTGTGACTTTTGTTTTATATGACAAGTCAACTTATATTCTATTGGTTGACTTGTGTGTGCACATGGATCACTCCTCTTTTCAAATTCCACCGTTGATCATCCACCATCTTCATCTTGATCTCTACCATCCATACATATTTAAAAGGGAGAGAGCTTTCCCCCTCAATCAATCCATCATTTGAATATTGTTATGCTGCAGGTTTTCTAATAGGTTTTCTTTGGAGCTTTGTGGAGAACTTCTCTTTCTTGTCTACATTCTCTCATCCATGGCATTATAGCTTAGCTTAGCTTTCATTTTTACATGTAGCTTAATCTCAAATAGCTTATTAATGGTATTGTAACACTCTCATACATGTTTTAGCATAGCTCCACTTTGCATCTCATTCTAGCTTAATTTTCATTTGCATTGCATTCTTGAGGAGCTCCTTGGGACATTTGCATTCTTGCATCTTGTCTTTGGAACCTCCCATTGCATGATTTACTAGCAAGAAGAGTATCTCTAAGGCTCATCTAAGAGCCCTTGAACTTGAAATACACTCTCTTGCACTTTGTGGATAGGGAGCTCTAAGCTAGCATCTAAGCATTCCGAACTCATGGAATCGTTTGGATAGAAGGGTTTAGAGTGAGACACTTTCGAGTGTACATTTTTGGCGCCCACCGTGGGGCTTGAATCAAGTTCTAGCTCCATTTGCTTTCATTTCTTATCTTTGGTCTTTTACAGCAGCATATTGGATCTAATCAAGTGCTTTTTTAGAATTATCACTTTGGTTTTAAGGCCAACCCATAAGTAGATTGGTTTGAAGGCCAAAAACTTAGTTGGTTTAAAGATTTGATCATATATTTTAAACCGCTTGGAGTTTGGTTCTGAAATTTTTATTACACGTTGGGTATGTGTTCAAAATGTCTCAATCCAATTTTCAAAGAATTTTGACATGATTTTCGGGAGTTATGATTTTTTCTTTTTTTTTCATAAAAATCCATTTTTGATCGCAAATCAGCACATTTTTCAGAAAAACTTACATTTTTAGAAATATTTTTGAATTCTAAAAGGGTTACTCTCTTTTTTTTTTGACTTTTGAGGTTGTATTAGAGATCAAAAACTCAATTTGATAAATCTGGTCTGTTTTGACAAAATCGATCTCTAGGAAGCAAATGAAGAGATTTTTTTTGAATTTCTTGCATTTTTGGAAAGCTCTTTGATTTTTAGTAGGGGTCTCTTCTTTTAATTTCTGTTTTTGGATCCGAAATAATAGCAAAAAAGTCTAATCTTGTTGACTAGATCAAAAGCAAAGAGTAAAAATGAGAGCATTTGTGATTAGTTTGCCCTTTCTTTGCATGCACTTGGTTGGAAGATAAATTGGATTTTTGAGTCAACTAACCACTTTTTATTGTAGTATTTTATGTTATTTTACACTAACTTGTGGTGCTAACAAGTTGTGATTGCAGGTTGCCATCCTTATGAAAAAAATTAAAACATTGCATAAAAAGAATGCATGTCAAAGCTTCAAATGCACAAGGGCTACTAACAATTGTTTGCAGGGCTGCCCAATGCATAAAAACCCAATTTTTCTTGTTCTTTACTTTAACATGTGCAAAATATACTAGTTATTTATTTTTAGGCACATTAAAACTTACAATTGGGATCTTTTGGTGATAGGAGAGTATGATCTTCACCCTTGTGGTGAATCAAAAATCTTGACTTACCATTTGGTTTCAAGAGTAAGAGGCAACTAAATCTTCTTGGTGTGTTTGGGGGAAGAAATCAAGGTAGGAGAGTATGCTCTTCACCCTTGAGGTGAATCAGAAATCTTGACCCTTGAGAGTGGATCTATTTGGTGGTAGTTAGGATCCTTTAGAGGGCCTGCTCTCGGACAACCTGAGAGGAATGAACCAAGTGGGGACAAGCAGATTACCCGGCTCTTCCAACTCACTATAAACTCAAGGCTATCAAGGACACAAAACCTTGGTAGACGTAGTGTTTGTCTTTGCCTAGTGTGATCGCTTATGGGATTTCGACCATAGGGAGATCACTAGGCAATAATGCTTAAGGTACTCTTGTGGTTGCGAGATCGGTTACTCATCGCAAGGTGAGGTGTCCCATAATTGGGAGCAAGAGGAACACTATGAACGAAAGCCCTATCTAAACACCCTAAGTTAGTAACTACCTTTTTTAGCCGCTCAACTTCTTGGTGCAAGGATCGATCCTAGTGGACTACCCGGATCACCCCAAGATTTACACTCACCATATGTGTTCCCTTGGTTATGCTTATGTCATTTCCATGACAAAGCCAATATATTTTGTTGGAAACCACTTGGTGTGAGGTGAAGGAGCATCAAGCGTGGGCCAAGTTGTTGAGTAATGAACCATTTCCTTTAGGTAGATATTGCTTGATGTGTTCTTGAATGTGCTAGATCTGTGAAAATCTTTTGAACATACACATGATGATAGTTATACGGCTTTCTTTTAAGACCTCACATATGCTTGTATCATGCAAGGTTGGTTTGTCCCTTGCTTGATTGTTTGAAGAATACTCCATGTGTCACTATCTTGCTTGGAAAGAAATTGTTTTTGAACATCAAACTTGCTATGCTATCAACTATTGTCAAACTTTCTCAACCAAGTCAAAACATCAAGTGAAAACATTTTCTTGTGTTGCTTGCTAAGAAGAGTCTCATCATTTGAATTTTCTTTTATATGTCTCTAGTGCTTGAACATGCTTAAAATAACTCTTTGGTCTTGGTACTCTTGGTCTTTCTATCTTCATGGTCTATGTCCACTTGCTAGTTATATTTTTGCTGAAATGGTTGCCTTGATTTCTTGACTACACTCTTGGGTTGGGAAAATTGTTCACTTGTCACCCCGCTTGCTCTATCTATTTGGCTATTTGGGCATCTTGCCTTGCTATTGACTTGAGTCATTCATGTCGTAAGTTTCTTGGACATATTGTTTGATAAGTCACTTTAATCTCTCTCTACTATCTTGGAAAGTGAACACTCTACCTCCTATAGTTTCAACATCAAGTTATCTTCTAGGCTCTTTTATGCTTGGCTTTGCATCTAAAACTATGGGATCTAAACCTTGTGCTACCAAACTTCAACCGAATCTAGATGATCATGATATCCTCCATGTCACTAAAGAGTTTCAAGATTTATATGCGCAATACAAAGAACTAGAAGAGACAAATGATCTTTCTTACCTTCATCTCTCTAAGTGCATGATAGAAATGAAGTCTAAACTTGAGAAAAGGTTAGAGGAGAAGATTGCATCATTACATGAATCTTCCTTAAGGTCTTTACATGCATGTGCATCACCTTCTTTGAGGTCATCCTCTTTTTCTAGGTCTACATGCTCTACTTCAAGACATCAAATGTCTTCATCTTCTAGATCTAAAGACCTCTTTAAAGAACAAGCAAATGATACATCCTTGGAGCATACGTCAAAATTTCATGATAAACCTATCTTTAACCAAGACAATGATGAAGACATGTATGCATGCTATTCACTTGGGAAGCAACCAAAGGACTCTAGACATACTTTTGAGAGAAATTTTACTCCCTTGGGGAATTCTTATGATGACATTTTGAGAACACTTCTTGGCACCAAGCTCATCATGTTGCCTAAGTCTAGCTCCTATGGAAATCTGTTCTTGGATACCTATTGTGCCTATCATCGATCTAATGACCATGCTACTTCTGATTATATAGAGCTTAAACATAAAATCCAAGATCTCATTGATGATGAGATTGTTGATCTTGGAACCTCTAGTGACTCATGTGCTGAGGATACTTCTCTTGAGAAAGATTACGTTGATGAACCTATGTCTAGTAGTGGTTCCATTACATCTTCCACTTCTTCCAACACTCATGCATCTCCCAACACTTCAAAGCTTTCCAACATGCCTCCATCAAATAAAGAACTTAATGCTTTCCACATTGACTATGTGTATCCTCAAGGGCTATCTCTAAAAGAAACTCAAGCTAACCTTCACTTGGCTGCAAACCTTTTCCATGCTACTAATCCTAAACATCCTCAACCTTCATGCACTACTATACCTAATCCAAGCACTAATCCATTCACTCTTCATTCTCCCTTGTCCTTAAAAGTGGCTCCATGTCAAGATGGCTCTCAAAATGAAAAAGCTATAAATGTTAAGAAAGATCAAGATCAAGCACCCTTTCATCTCCTTCAGAATATCACTCCTCCATATCCTATGTCTTATCCACCTCCTAAGTATGATGAATATACCACTTCCATTATCTCCCTTGAGCTTACTGAAAAATATGAGAAAATTTCTCTTCATATGCTATCCAAAGCTACTCATCAAGATCAAAGCATCCCCTCATGTTCTACTTCTCCACATCCACTTCAAAATTGTGCTCAAGCTTCAAGTGCTTCTATTAAAAATGTTGTTCCTATCAAAGGTACTTATGAGTCTATTGATGGCTTTGACCATGTTGCTCATTCTAAATATGTTGATATCCCTTCCCACTATCCCTTTGCATCTTCTAAATCTATCCTTGGTCCTTATCCATCTAAGCTAAAGCATTCAAACCTTCCATCCATATTGGGGCCTTATGTTCCTCCATCTCCTACATTCACTCCTAGCTCTCCCATCATACCTCAAGATCAACAAAAACACTCATCCTTGATGACTTTTAACCCATCTATACATCTAAACCAGTCATATCATCCTTTTTCATCCACAAATCCCAAGTCCTTTGGAAGTGAGAATAAACATAAGAATCCATTGAAAAATGAAGATCACTATGTCCCATCTAATCGACATGTGAATGCTAAGAAGGAGAATGCACAAAAGAGATCGCAAAGGTCCACTACTCAAAAAGCTAAATCAAAGAAAATATGGGTTCCTAAACCCATTATTGAAGAAATGTGTTTTGAAGTATCCAAAGGAAAATCTAAAGCTATATGGATTCCCAAGTCTCTTTTAGAACACTTGACTATTGAAAATACTTCAAAGTTGACATTCAAGCTTCCAAAGGCTTCCATTCCATCTTCTTCCAAAATCTTCCTAAAAATATTCCAAAGCCTTCCACTCCACTTTTTTCCAAATCTCTTCTACCACCTCATACATCTAAACATCAAGCTACTTCATCCATGATTCCTCCATCATTCCAATACCCTTCAAGGTGTGTATCAACGTTGATCTTGTCCAATATTTCAACTACCCTCATGAAATCCTCTAAAGCTTACACTAACTTTCTATACATGAACTATTATCCTCCATATACTCTTCCTACTACCATTTCTCTTTTATCACCCTATCAACATCTTTGAGCATACCTTTCTATGGTCTTGGCTTATTATGGCTTATCTTTCCTATAGGAGCACTATCTACAAAAAGCTTGAGCTCTTTCTAAAAATTCAAAAAAAAAATAAAAAAAATGAAAAAATGAAAATGTGCCTTGGTGAAAACCACTTCTTGTGGCACCTTGGTAGCAAAAGTAAAGAGAAATAAATTTATCCTATGGTGAAAAATACTTCTTGTGGCACCTTAGATAAGTACCATGATGAAAACCTAGCAAACAAGCATCATGCGTAATTCTTCCATCATCCATCTATCCCTTCTTCTCTCTTTGATCTTGACAATGTTGAGCTATCTTTGCATATTGGCTATCTTATCCACCAGATTTTCTATTGTGCTCTCCCATTAACTCATAGCCTCTATCTTGAGCTTTATTCTTATTGCTCTATCCCATTGCTATACTATCTAGTTGACCCCTTGGTCTTGATCATAATAAATGAAACATGGTTCTCATAGGTCTCTTGACATGGCTACTCTTTTGGACTACACACTTCATGCTATCTCACTTGTTGGCTTCACTTCTTATCCTACATGCTATCTTTCTCATTAATTCCATTGCTTATCCAAAACATGCTTCATATGACTATTTCACCTCTTTCCCTAGCTTGGGTACTCTTGAGGAGTCAGTTCTTGAGGATCACTTTCACTTGCTTCATACTCTTTTTTCATCCATCTTTGCTTATCCACTGGCTCGTTTCTCCATCTTATCCTATACCTTGCTAGACATTGGGAGAAAATGATGTGATCTTGCTTGAGAACTAGTGATATCTAAAACCCTCTAAAAAAATCCATAAAATCATATATGATGCTGAAAAAATCCTAAAAATTAGAAAATGTCTTGAAAAAATGATCATCTTAGTGAAAACCTATCAATAGGTGCTTTGTTGTATCACCAAAAAAATCAAAAATAAAAAAATAAAAAAAATTTGAAAAAAGTCCTGAAAAAATCTGTCAAGTGGTGAAACTCTGGAAACAGGTGCTACTTGAGACCCTTGCAGCTATGTCTATCAGTCTCAATCATCCATTTCACTACATATTTCCTAGCTTGGAATTGTTTCTTGTCCTCATCTCGGGGGCATAGCTACTTAGCCTATTGAGATATTCTTGTGCATTAGGGTTTCTTTGACAACTCACAAAAAAGTGTTTCTCAACACTTCCCCCACTTTGACGTCAAGTGTTTTTCAACACTTTTCAGATAGTTTACCTATAGTCTCCGATGTTGCAATATTTCTCACTATCAGAATCAAGTCTTGAAGAAATGGCCAAGTGACTTACACACACACACTTTAACACTTAAACAACTAAGCTATGCTGATCTTTATCTACTTTGTGTGCTGTCTATGATGATTTATTTACTATATGTTCCATCCCTAATAGTCTTTCAAGGATGTCATTAACTAGAAGACTAGGGGCATGGGGCATGTTTTCTTGATTTCTACTTGTGGGTATACTTTGTTTGTCTATAGTGTTGTAAGCATTCGTGCTTGTCCTATTCAACACTTTGACTTATAAATGTATCATCCTTGACTATTTCGCAAGACCGCACTTGGGGTTTATCCTAGCGCTTATGCATTGATACAGGTGTAATCTTGCTAAATTAAACTTAGGGAATCTAATCACGTAGTTATCTTGACTTACATGTCTCTGATGCTTAGATTGGATTTCCACATACCTATCTGATATCGATCATATTCATATCCTCATAGTTATACTAGTGATGGTTGTATGATCTCATGATGTCCCTAATAAATGCTCAATGATGAAATTAAGAGTCTAAATGTTATGCACTTCTTGCTGGTAAACCACTTTGCATATTAGCTTGCATTTTAGGTTCATTTTCTAGATTAGTCTTGCATTCTTGCATATGGGGAGAGCTCTCTCTTCATCTTTTTGTGGGCATATCAGCTAACTCCTTTCATATATTTCTTTACTTTCTTCTTGTTCATGTCTTTTCACCTTCTTAATCTTTCACTTCATCTCTTTTCTATCTTATCATCACATTATGTAAAGTTTTGACCTCTTAAATAATTTCAACGTCCTAGATTCATTTTCGGGATCGAAATCCAAATTCGAGTTCATCTTGATGGTCAAAATTGTCATTTTAAAATTTTACCTTCTTCTGAGCAGTTAGCTGACCGTTTGAGGTCTAATCTTTGAATCATCGCTGGGGCATCTTCATTTCTTCATGACTTCATCATTTCTATGCTTCATATCTCCTTCTATTCATCTTTTTCACATCTAAATTCTCTTTCTACTCAATTTGACCTAATTTTTATGATTTATCTTTCGCGGTCAGCTTTGGTCAAAATGGGGCATTTTATCAATTTCTTATAGTCATTCTTGGGTTCTAATCATCTATCTGTCATCTTGGACATTGCTCTATTCTAATTTTCCCATGTCTAGCTACTTTCTACTTCCTCTTACCTCATTTTGATTTTGATCCCGAGGGGGCAGAAATACTCTATTACTGATTGTTACAGCTATCTATTTCTTAGGAGCATTCGTTTGACCTTATCACTTGCTCTCGATCTATTCACTTTGCTAGGTGTTAGAATTATTTTCAGATCCTAACATCATCTTCCTAATGTTCAGTACTACTGCTATCAGGCTGTGCATGTAGGACTTGCTATCTATTTCTACATTTCATTCTTTGGAATCAGACGTCTATATCTATCACCGCCTACTTGGCTTTCTATTTTCTTTGACATAATGTGTTCCCAGATCGATCACACATTAGTCAAAGAGGGGCAAATGTAATCACCTAAAAATGGTCATCTAGAATATTAACCCCCTTCTCAACATTTTGGCTAAATTAATTTAATCATTTATTTAGACCAAATTGCTAATAATCAATTTATTTGATTATAACCTATAGTTTGACTATGTTATCCTAAGTTCATTATTTGATTAAAAGAACATGTCCCCTTTTAATTAAATAAAAGACCCCATTCTTCTAACCCACTTAAATTGCACACATAAAGTCCTTTTTCTATTTTGCAATTAAAAGAAAAGGCTTTGTGACTTTTGTCTTATATGACAAGTCAACTTATATTCTATTGGTTGACTTGTGTGTGCACATGGATCACTCCTCTTTTCAAATTCTACCATTGATCATCCACCATCTTCATCTTGATCTCTACCATCCATGCATCTTTAAAAGGGAGAGAGCTTTCCCCCTCAATCAATCCATCATTTGAATATTGTTATGCTGCAGGTTTTCTAACAGGTTTCTTTGGAGCTTTGTGGAGAACTTCTCTTTCTTGTCTACATTCTCTCATCCATGGCATTCTAGCTTAGCTTAGCTTTCATTTTTACATGTAGCTTAATCTCACATAGCTTAATAATAGTATTGTAACACTCTCATACATGTTTTAGCATAGCTCCACTTTGCATCTCATTCTAGCTTAATTTTCATTTGCATTGCATTCTTGAGGAACTCCTTGGGACATTTTCATTCTTGCATCTTGTCTTTGGAACCTCCCATTGCATGGTTTACTAGCAAGAAGAGTATCTCTAAGGCTCATCTGAGAGCCCTTGAATTGAAATACACTCTCTTGCACTCCGTGGATAGGGAGCTCTAAGCCGACATCCAAGCATTTCGAACTCATGGAATCGTTTGGATAGAAGGGTTTAGAGTGAGACACGTTCGAGTGTACAAGTAAAAGAGATACAAATAGAATAATGTGAATGACAAGGTGATTAATTTATTCTTTTGAGCTCAACAAAACAACAAGGATCGTCTAAAGCAATCAACAAACAATACATAAAAAACACAACATAGGGGAAAACACAACATAAGAACACAAAGACTACCATGGAAAATGAAGTCCACATAAAGTGTTATGTGTGCCCCCCCATCTCAGTCTTAAATTATAGGGGAATGATGATAACTCATGAGAGGAACAATATCCATTATAGTAGGACACAACAAGTTCTAAGCAAGGACTTTGGGAGTTGCTATGCTTGTAACTATAAGTAATTGTTAGCTGTGTAGAAAGAATGTTAGTAAAATCACTATCCATATAAATTAAATATTCATCATTACTATCATCTAAAGTATCTTCTGTATCTAGTTTAACATAATCTAAAATATGAACATAATCATCATGTTTATCAATACACAAAATGTTGCCTTGTTTAGCTTCCTCCAAAGAATCACACATAATTTGATCAAAGGAAGGTAAAGGTTGAGAATAAGGTGTAGGTTAAGAAGAAAGAGAAAGAGATGTAGCCTTAGCTTTAGCTTGAGAATTCTTGTAATGCTGATGAGAATATTGATTATGAATAGTCTTGCTAGATACAATAGAAGGATGAGGATCCGCTACCATAGGTTCCAAAGAAGGAACCTAAATAGGTTCAATAGATATAAAGGGAAGAACAAGTTGAGAAGTAGGAGTAGTAGGAAAGACAGGTGCAGGTGAACAATCCTTAGGGAGACTTAGCTCCATGATCTTTGCTACTTTATGTCATTGATAATTTCTATAGAGATGACGAAGATGAGTAGGTGGCTTTTCAAGACAAGATGGCCAATAAAAATCAATCTTAGCACAATCTTTAGGACACAATGGTTGATAAAGAGAATATTTAATAGTAATCATGTTTACATCACAAGGGAATTTAATGCATTTATGAATAGAAGAAGCCATTTCTTGCATGGAAGAAAGCCATGGAATACCAAGCTTAACTCAAAATTGATCAGAAGTAGGAATACCAAAAAAGTTAGTAAAAATAGATTTCCTTGATAAAGTAATAGTTAAAGTGATAGAAACTTGAGGAAAATAGAGAAAATCATTACAAGTTTGAATCCACACGTTAGTAGTATCATAAGTATCTCTATGCAATTGTTTGTTAAAAAGGTGTTCTTCAGTGATAACATTCACATCAGAGGAAGGATCAACCAAAGTACCATGAGAAGGATTATGAGAAACTCTAGTAGTGAAGTAAAGAGGACCATTAGGTGCCTTAAACATATCAAACTTACTAAAGGTAATAATAGGTGTCTATTTAGGTGGAGAAGAAATTGAAGATTGAGGTGCTAACTCAACATGATTAACCATATAGTTTGATTCTTTTATCTTCTCATCATAATCAATGTGATGATCAAAGGAAGAAGGTTGATTAATAACATACACTAAGTGGGAAGGCAATAAATCAATGCAAATCTACAAATTCTAATTAGGTGGTGCAATAGATTTATTTGTGTTATTAACTTGAGCATCAATAGATATAGCCTTAGAATCAATAAGGTCTTGACTAGAATTCTTCATACCATAACACTTTTGAGTATCATAACATGGTTGATGATGATATTGACAAAAATCATTTGAATCAAAAGACTTAGGTAATGGTTTACTAGTATCAATAGGATGAATAGGAGGAAGGTTAAGAACATGAACATTAATCCACTTATTCATCACTTCAAATAGAGGTTTAGGTAGTTGAGTATATCGATGATTAGGATGAAATGCAAAAAAAAAGTAGTCATACCTTGGGATGTAGTAGCCACTTGATCATCAACTATATTTGTAGAATTGATTTTGATGAAATTTTTAGGTTTAGAAAACTTGTTTAAATTTCTAGTGGCATCACTCTTATCACTTGAAAATAGATCCATTAGGGTAGATCTCTTGAGTTGACTCACTTGTAATTAGTAATGGTGAATCACTGCACACAAATATGAAAATGAGGTATACTCAGTAAGGAGAATATTATCCCTAATGTCTTTTTATAAATTAGAAATAAAGATACATTGAATATCATGATTAGGCATAGGATAAGAAATTTTAGCATACAAATGTTTAAATCTACCAATAAATTTAGTAACTTTCTCTTTAACATTTTTCTTATAGTGCATTAAATCAGTTAAAGAAATTTGAGGACCAATATTATTCTAAAACTATTGAATGAAAGAATTAACAAGAGTTTGAAAAGAATCAATAGAATAAGGAGGTAGAGAGCAATAACATTGCAAGGCTCTATCCCTAAAAGTATGAGGGAACAACTTAGCCATATGCCAAGAGTCATAAGCAAAATTACTACATACAGTCTAGAAAGTCTTAACATGAATTAAGGGATCTCCCTTACTATTATAAGTTTCAAGATGAGGTACCTAAACATATTGCGGGATAACAACATGACGGATATATAAGGAAAGGGATTCAAAACATCACATGTAAGAATATTTTACTTAGATTAAGTTAATTGAGCAAGTTGTTTTTGTAATGTAGTGATAGTTTGAACCAATATACTAATGGTAGGATTAGATGAAATACTAGTAGGCATAGGTATGCTAGATGGATTAGGAAAGTTATAAGAAGTGGAAGGAATATGTAAGGATTTTAGTGAAGGGCTAGAAAGAATAGGTAAAGGGTTCGAATAAGTAAAAAGAACCACATTATATGAAGGTAATGAAGAAGGAATGGAATTAGGAGGAACACTCATGGGAAGTGATAGGCTAGGAAGACCCACACTTAAAGGAGTGGACACTTGTGTAGAAGTAGTCATAAGAGGCGAAGCATACGTAGGTATGTTAGAAAGAGTGGTAGAAATCAGGATAGAAGGTTCAACTATTATGGAAGGAGGAGGATATCCTAACTCTTCAGCACAATCTATCAAAGACTTAACATGAGTATTAATAAGGTGAGATATACCACACAAGATAGAAACATTATTGTTAGCAACAAGCTTCTTAAGAGCTTTAACAGTAGTAATGCTATCAGGATTTTGATTTTCTTAAGCATGCCAAGTTTCCAATTATCAAATTCATTAGAAAGCTTATCAACTTCTGAAGGGGAAACTCTTAAAGCATCATCATGAGAATAATTATGCTCCATTATAGGATTAATATCACGAGTAAAGATGTTAGTGTCATCATAAGTCCTACAAAGAAAAGAAGAATCATGATAAAAGGAGCCCATGAGTCTACGTCTTCACCTAATGAGAATGCTATAGGTTGGACTTTGTGTAATTAAGCTCATAAAAGAGAAGATCAAAAAAGGAAACTCTAATGAGATCTAACCATATATTTGTAAGGAAACTCAGGTGTAGAAGCAACTTCCTACACTTATCCCTTAAGGAAAGTATTGTGTAAATTCCTATTAAATCCTCACAATTTCAGATTCAATATTATGTAAACAATAATATTGTAGTCAATCATGGATACAGAAAATAGATAGAGAAAGAAAACACATAAACACAAAGATATGCTGGTGGAGAAAAACCTTTTGGTAAAACAACCCCACCCCTCCAAAACCTACACAATGTATTATCTTCAACATAGAAGGTTACAACACACTTTCAATGCAATTTCTTTTAGGAGAACAACAACACATAAGACCAATCTAGTAGCATCATACCATACCAACAATACACTTTCTCACTCTCCAATTTACAACACTAAAAAAACTTATATCACTCAATGAATGCGTGAATTGGAGACTCAAGTGTACAATACTCAATGATCAATTGCCACATGTTTTCACATCTTCACCTATCATCAAATCATCTAGAGATAGCTCTTATGTGTCATAGGAATCTGTCATAACCATTTCAGCCATGATCTCCTTACAGACAATTCAAGATGCCAACACATATAAGTGGAGTGACACATCAAAATGCCAACAAGACATGTACACTCACACTTAATTACATTGTTTGTAAAAAATACATTTACAAAACAAATAATAAGAATAGGAATTATCCAAGGATGAGACACCTTATTCCTAACAATAATAAGGAGCATAAAAGAGAGATCTAACCACACACAAGATAGACAAATCTAACTCTATGAAAAATAAAAGAGATCTAACTCCAACATAAAAAGGAGAGGACTTGTCAGGTTTTCCAAAAGAAGGTAAACACCTAGTATAACCAATCTAACTCCAAAAAGAAAGGGACACAAGTCAAGTTCACCAAAATGTTTAGGTGAAGCCGAGGCCAAAGAGGAGAGATTGCAAAAAAGAGGAATATCTAATTCCAAGAAAGAGGGTAAGAAGGCCAAGTTCTCCAAAAGAACGTAAACACCTAGAATAACCAATCTAACTCCAAATAGATAGGGAGACACAAGTCAAGTTCACTAAAATGTTTAGTGGTAAAATGGAAGCACTTTAACTAGATGTAGGCCTCAAATTTATGGGGTCACTAAGCCATTCAAGTATGTGTGTAAGGGAAAGAGAGGAATTTCTAAGTATGATTCCACTTATGATCAAAAATTAGATTAGCTAGTACCCAATGGAAGATGAGAGCTAGTACTAAATTTGAATTATAAGGAGGAATGCAATACAAGAAAATGTACTCTCTTTGGCCTTTAAAAGGATAATAAGAATATGAAATTGAACTAATTGATTAAATAATAAAAATATAGATGCTATTTAAACACAATTAGCCCAATTAAGATGTAAATCTATTGTAAAGATATGAAAGTAAATAAAATATAAATGACTCACCTTGAAATGTGTAGAAGAAGATGTATTTTTGCTCCAAAACACACAGATCTGAATTGCATTTGAATGTTTGTCCATGGATCTTTGATTGCAATGATGAAAGGAAAAAAACCCATAAATCTCCCCAAAATCTGAGATTGAAGGACTAGGTCAACTTGGGAAGACATCCTATAACTAGGTTGACATAGTTCGATGAGCTACAATTGAAAAATCCAAAAAGTTTTCGAATAGTAGGTTTAAGATCTATAATCATTTTTTCTCCCAACTTGCAAATCAACACATAAAAGAAAGGTTTGGGTTTGGTGTTTGATGAGGGCTTGCCTTGGTCAAGCCCTATAGTAAGGAATTAGCTATAATTGTGAAATATAAATGTAAATGATTGAAAGATAATATAATGTTAGGATTCACCTTGCTTGAAACCCTTCTTTGTAAGGATTTTGTATGTAATGTAATGTAGATCTTGAATTAGGAATGTATGGTATCTCCACTCTTTGAAAGAGATCTACCATAATCCCATCATGGTGCCATGGATATAAAAGTGCATCAATGATGAAGATGATGAATGCTTCAAAGTAGATCTCCTCCTTTGATGGGCAACAATAAGCTATATCTTGAAAAGGAAATTCTCACAAAGGATTCTTCAACACTAGATAGAAATCTCCTTTCTTAAATGCTTGAAAAACTTGAATACTTGAACTCCTTGAATGAAAAAGGAATAAATATTCACTTAAGAGAAAGAACTTGAGTGCATGAATGAATGTGATGAGATTGATATGAAAATGAAGCCTCCAAGTCTCCTTATATATGAATTTCTAGGCAGGAAAACAATAAAGGCCGATTGGATAATGGTAACAAAGTAATTAAACCCCAGAGGAATTTCGAGCCCTGAGCTCCAAAAATATTGGGAACTAAGTCAAATTGGGTCAACCTAGTCCAAGACTAGGTCGACATGGGAGGACTAGGGTCTAGTCTTGGGTGCCATAGAAAGAAGAAGTAGGTACCAGAAAGAATACGGTAGAAAGAGGAAGAATATATGAGAAAAAGGATATCAAGAAAAGGAATATCCATAGTCCAAAGAGGGAGATACAAGGTCTAAAAAGGAAAGTGCATCCATTTTAAGGTGGTACACAAAGTACCAGATAGATTGACCTATACTAAGAATGAAGAACTTAACAGGAAAGTGCAAGGATTATTTCACAAATGTTTGATCAAAGAAAGTTAGAGTATGTGCACTATACTTGATGTATTGGCACATAAGAAGAATGGTGAATGGAGAATGTGTACTGATTCTAGAGCTATAAATAAGATAATAGTGAAATTTAGGTTTCCTATTTCAAGGATGGATGATATAAGTGATTGTCTAAGTGAAACAAGATATTTTACAAAGATTGAGCTAAGAGTGGGTACCATTACAGAAGGTGATGAGTAGAAGACTACTTTCAAGACAAAATAAGGTTTGTAGGAATGGTTGGTTATGACTTTTGGTTTGACTAATACACCAAGTACTTTCATGCAATTGATGAATAAAGTCTTGACAAAATTCTTGGTTAGGTTTGTGATTGTCTATTTGGATGATATTTTGATATTTAGTAAGACCAAGGAAGAACATCTTAGGCATATTAGGAAAGTATTATAGAGATTGAAAGAATAATTTTTGGTTTATTTGAAAAAAACATTCATTCATAAAGGAGGAAATTGTGTATTTGGGGTTTGTAATTTTAGCTAATGGTTTGAAGATGGATCATAATAAGGTTAAAGAAATTCTTAAGTATCCTACACCTAAGAATGTGAGTGAGGTAAGATCATTTCGTGGGTTGACAAGTTTCTATAGGAAGATCATTAGAAATTTTAGTTCAATTTGAAATACATGACTGAAATAATGAGAGGAGATAAAAAGGATTTCAAGTGGACACGTGAAGCCAATAAGAGCTTTAAGACTTTGAAACAAAAGTTTGTTGAATTACCTGTGTTGGTATTTTCTAATTTCTAGCAAAGTATTTCAAGTTGAGTGTGATGCAAGTGGTAGTGCAATTAGAGTTGTGTTGAGTCAGGAGGGAAACCTTGTTGCTTTCTTTAGTGAGAAATTGAATGACGCTAAAAAGAATTATTGTGTGTATGATCAAGAGTTATATGTTATTGTTCAAGCTTTGAAGAAGTAGAGACATTATTTGATTCCTAAGGAGTTTGTGTTGTACACAAGTCATAAGGCTTTACAATATTTGGGAAGTTAGTATAAGTTGAATTAGAGACATATGAAGTGGGTTGAGTACATACAAAATTTCACATTTGTGATCAAACATGAGAGTGGAGTATCTAACCAAGTTGTAGATGCATTGAAAAAAAGAAGATCTTTGTTAACCAAGATGAAAGTTGAAGTTTTTGGCTTTGATGAGATGAAGGATTTGTATGAGAATGACCCTAATGTTTCTAAGGCATGGAGAGAGTGCAGAGCAAAAATACTAGATCAATCAAGTTAGTTTGTTGATTATTTCATTCAAAAAGGTATGTTGTTCAAAGAAATTCATTATGCATACTAAGTGGATCTATGAGAATTAATTTGATGAAGGAGAAACATAGTGGTGGATTGGCTAGACATTTTGGTATTTATAATAGATTGAATTATCTTAAAGAAAAAGTATTATTGGCCACATTTGTATAAGGATGTATCAAATTTGTGAGGAGTTGTGGAGTTTTCCAACTTGCAAAAGGAGTAAGTTAGAATATTGGATTGTATACACTTATTGCAGTACTTGGGAAACCTTGGAATGATATTAGTATATATTTTGTTCTTGGCTTACTGAGGATACCAAGAAAGCATGATTATCTATTTTTTGTTGTTGATAGATTTTATAAGATGATACATTTAATACCTTATAAGAAGACATCTAATGGAGTACATGTTGCTGAGCTTTTCTTTAATGAGATTGTTAAATTTCATGGATTACCAAGTAGTATTATATCCAACCGAGATAGTAAGTTTGTTGGTTATTTTTGGAAGACTTGCAAGAAGCTGGACATTGAGTTGAAATTTAGTTCTACATTCCATCTATAAACTAATGGACAAATAGAGGTTGTGGAACACTTACTCAGGGGCTGACCAAAAATTCAAATGCACAGGGGTCCTTGAGTGGGCCACATGGCACTTGGGTAGGACAAATAGTGCATGGGTGGCCCACGATCTAACAAAGAGCCCACTAAAAAAGGATAGGCTTCCATGATGAGCACAAGCTCCAAAATAGTTGCAAGCACGTGGATCTCAACACATAGGTACATAAGGCACCTCTAAAAAACATATGCACCCAAAAAAAGTCCAATAATGTCCCTTTGCATATTAATTGCACGAGCCTTTGTATAAGGAATGCAATTTTATTTTTTAAATAAAAAATTAAAAAATCACTACCTCAATTTTTGAGCCCAAGGTTATATGACCTTGGCCTAAATTTTTTTTGCCTCATATTTCAACAATGTCCAAACTGGGTGTATTTTATATAGAAATGAGGGTTTTTGAGTGCTTTGAGCTTAACAATAATGTCTGTTTGGGCTTAAAGTGCTCTAAAAAAGGCCCCTAGATCCAATGCAAAAAACCTCTAAAATCTTAGATCTGAAAGGCAAGCTAAACCTCTATAAATAGAATAGGAGCATGAAGATCTGGAGCTTTGATACCATGTTGAAGTTGATGATAGCTCAACCCCACAACCCCCAAGAATAACTTGCATGCAAACACCTATTATAGAAAGAGAATAAAAAACTATGGAGGCTAGAATTCATAGATCCATAAAGGAGACATTCTTGATGAGCAATAAGAGAAATTGCTATTATCAAAAGTAAAGTAATTATTAAAAAGAGATCAATCCTTATAAAGGAGATCAACGCCCTCAAACGTAAAACCTAGGTTGCATGATAATAATTAATAAAAGAATTAATTATTATATACCCAAAGTTTAGGTTAAGTAAACTAGAGATGATAATTGACTTAATAATTAAATCAATATGATTTAATTAATAATAAAATACTTTATTACTCTAATAGTAAGCATATTGTAATATCCACTATCAAGGCATCTCTCATAAGAAAGACTTGTAAATCCCTGAACAAGGTAGCTCTATCAGGATTTCATAACCTTAACAAGTTATAGGCATTCCTAACAAGATGCATTTCTAGAAGAAACATTTGTAGCTCCTAACAGGGAAACCCTTTACATTCATTATAAGGGCTAGTGGGTAAATTATCCCCAATGTAGTTTTCACCCTCTAACCAAGGGTTTCCATGTACACAAATAGTTGTGTGAACTTGATGAATTCTTTCATGTTTGAGTTTAATTGATTTTACATTACTGCAATTGTCTTATTTTTAGCTATCAAGTGGCTCACATTAAGCTTATTCAAAATGGTCAAAAGTTCAACCAATTTTCAAGATGATACTTGTTCACCCCACCCTCTCAGTACTGGTTGGGACCAACACATGGGGAATCTTCTTGATATTTTGATATCTTAGGGTATAGGTCAACTTGGTCTATCTCTACCAATATAGGTCAGCTAGGTTGACTTGTATTCCTAGGGTTTTGAGTTTTGGGTCCTATTTCCAATTCAAATTTTAATAGGTTTCCTTCCAACTATAATATCATAAACTCATTATAAAAAGACATCATTGGCCTCCCTTGGAATGAATGCAAGAAAGGTACAAGAAAGAATGAATATCCCAATATAACTTAGAGAAATTACAAGGTGGAAGAAAAGAGCTTGATCTCATTCATTCCTTGCCAAAGGTTCCTTTCACATTCTTCAATTCAAGCATTCCGACAATTCATGAAAATCATGGAGATATAAGGGGATCATGGAGATGGATAGAGAACTTTAGCCTTGGGATCTTGGTATGTTTACCTTGCTATGTTCAAATATGATATTTGTCTCTTCATAATTTGAATACACTTATATACTAGGGTTTCACTTGTAAAGTAATATTCTTAGCATTTCTTAGCTCTTTACATTTAAGATTCACACTCTAGGATTTACAAGCATTACATACACATTCAATATTTTTTTAATTATTATCCGCAGAGATGAAAAATCACCAAAAAGAGGGGTTGAATAAGTTTAACCCCTAGATAACTACACATACACACACAATTTGTGTTACAGACTTGTAGGTTATTAGAATTACAAATTCAATTATGGAAACTATCAGTTGGGGGTTTCTGGAATATTTTGGTTTGATTTTGTTTTTGTGATTTGGGAACATGTTTTTCATCTTGTGAACCACTTGGTAGATGTCACCCAAATTGAATTGTACCTATGGATATGAAAATTTTAGGTTTTTTTGGGTTTTATGTTTTGATTCTAGATTCATAGTCAAGTTTGTTGTTATAGTTTCTAATAAGTAATTCTTTTAGGTAGAAAGGTGTCTTTTCATATAACTTTTCTAGGTGATTTATCTTCATTCTTTTCCTTTGGTATATTAGATCTATTTTATCACCTCATTAGGAATTTATATGTGTTTAGATCTGATTACCATACATAAATTAGTCAATTTAATTCAAGAGCATCACACTTCAAATCTTAAAGTTAATGAACATTGTGTGAAAGATGACTTGCTTGCATACTTAATTAGCATGATTTGAGTTTACTCTTCACATCCCTTAGTACCATTTGGGTTTTTCTAATCTAACTTGAATTGTATTGATATTTATGTTTGGAAGCCCCTTTTTCTTTTTTATTAATGACTAATAGTGGAGGTGTTTAAATAACAAGCTCATCTTATATAGTTTACATTTTTAACTTCATTGATGTCATTTCCCCTTGAAAATTTTAGTGAACTTTACTTGAACTCTCCTTTGGTAGCTAGATCTTTTCTCTACATGAATTATATTTGTGTTTGTGTAATTATATTTCATAAACATAAAATCACAAAAAAGTTCTTTCTTTGTTAGTGTTATAGGGGGAAATCTTAATCAAGGTAAGTAAACCTTAGTTCATCAAATAACCACACTTATATAGCTCAAAGAGGGAATCAAGGAAATTGATCCTTTCAATCCCAATTCTAAATGAATAGTTCTGAAAAGATTAGTGCTAACCATGTGGTAAGGGAGAACTAATGCAAAGCTAGAATCTAGTGAGTAGAATAAGGGAAAATATGAAAAAAGTCATCAAAAGCCCTAGTTATAACAAAATATAGGAAATGAAATATAGATATAATAGTTAGACATGTTTAAATAACAAAGGAAATTAGAAGACTCACATTTGGCTCCAATTGTCTCCTTGTTGGATCTGGACCTAAAACTGTCGAATCTCTAATATCAAGAAATTATTCGATGATCTGGCAAGGTCAACTTCTGCTTGATGTCAAATTTTTCCTGTAGTAGGGAAGCACTACATCCCTAATCAACCGTGTTTGATCCAAAATCTAATTTTGTATTTTTGACAAATAATGAAAAGGATATTTGAATCTACAATCTGTTAGCCAATCCAAGATTTAAAACCTACAATAAAAATGGTTTTTTTTTTGTTGAAGGGGGGCTTGCCTTTGTAAAATATTGATTTAGGAATTAACCTTGAATTGAAATAATTGAATTGCATAAATGTAAAGAAAATATATGAATCCACCTTACAATAACTAGATCTCTTGAATCAAATGTAGTGAGTTCTCATTCCTAATTGGCTTGGATCAATAATTTGAATGAATGGATACAAAATATGTAATAAAGGAACTTGGATGGATTGTGGGAGATCTTGAAGATATATATATTTTAATGTCTTAAATGCTTGAATCCTTGATGTTCAATGGAGGAATTTGTTCAAAGAATTATTGAAAACTTGAATGCTTCAATGTTAGTGTGCATGAATTCTTGATAGTGCTTGTGAATACTTGATGGATTATGGATATGAAATACAAAATGGAGAAAAAAATGGGTTTATAAAGGGCTTAGAATTGTCTTTCTCCTATAGGTTGACCTACCTCAAATTTTGCATAGTGGGTAAACCCAAACTCAAGGTTTGAGAAGAGGACCCAAGATAGGGCCCAAATAGGGATGCACTATGTCCCTCATGGGCCCATTAGGGACACACTATGTCCCTAATAGGGTATGATGCACTATGTCCTTGCCAACCAGGGCCCAAAACCCTAGTAACTCCTTTGGGGTCCCAAAATAGGTCCTAGATCTTAGAAATTAGTTATAGTTTGTGAGATATGACTATTATAGCATAAAAAATAGATTATGAGTAATTAGATGAGGAAAAGAGAGGACCTAGGTAGTTATATCCTAACTTGAGATTTACACCACAAAAATGGGAGCTTTAAAGAGAATCAATTAGGTCTTACCCTAAGTTCACCTAGGAGAAATGAGAAGGAAGGGAAAAAAAGAAGAGAAATGTAAGGAGACAATGATATCACATTAAATATGTACTAAACCATCATTAAATTAAAATGATTCCAATTTAAGGTGATACATTTAGCCCCCACTTTAGCAAAAGTGTGGCCTCAATCCAAATTCTTGGTAAAGTAGAGCACAAGGCATAAGATAGTCTTATCACAACTAAGGAAACAAAGAATCCATCAAGCCCTCAATAGATTGAGCATTTTCTAACTTCAAGATCATAATAAGAGAGAAATCACTTTCTGAAAGAAGCAAAGAGAAAAGGGGTGTGATTAATTCTTGAATTACAAATATACATCCCATTATGAATCATAGAAAAAATAAAGAACAAAAAATATGTTAGTCGTGTATAGGACTTAGCATGTTGTGCTTGAATGCATTACCTATATATGAGATTTAGCAAATTCATATGCATTACCCATATATAATATTTATATATATGTATGCATGCATTACACATTTATGAGGACTCAACAAGCTTGTACACATTACCCATGTATGCGATTTAGCATATGTGTGTGCAAAGGAGAGAGAGACCCAATACAAAGAATGCCCATTTCCTAAATTGAAGGTGTAAATGAAGAATCCATCCTCTATGATTGTGCATAATACATAAAGGGATTCACAAGATGTGTGCAAAAATAAGGGATGAAGTAGAAATGCATAGATTTAAGGATAACATAGGAAGCATACAAACCGTCCAAAGCTAAAGTACCCTAAGCCATACTTAGAATTCATATTTACTACCCCATGATAGAAAGGAAAATGAGCATAGTGCATGCCCCCGCATTAAAGTCATTACCAACACTTTAATATGAGCAATGACTTTAATAGAGTATACTTACATCCACTAAGAATTTTTTCTACTATGAAATGCCCCAAGAAAAGATAGATCAAGGGAAATAAGCACATAACATATGTAGAGCACAAAGGGATCTACTAACTTCAAAGTCAATACGATCATATGATAACATGTAAATATTATATCAAGTATAAAATACCATCATTTCCAAAAAGAATTAGAACTACAACACAAGAATAAAGAAATGTAAGAGTTATGAAGAAGAGTCTTTTTGGACTATCATCGGGGAAACAAAAAAGAATTGGTGTTATCATATGGCAAATCCAAGTAGAAAAAAAAAAGGATACAATACAAACATTAGCACATTTAAAAAAAATTAATTAACAACATATGGAATAATTGAGATGCAAATAGAATAATGATACAATATTTTTATTCCCTTGTCACCTTGCACCAGTGGAGGAACAAAGGCCGTCTAACAAAATCTAAATAAACATATAGCGAACAAAATATAGTGAAAGCACACAACAATAATAAATTAAACAAAAAGATACTATTCTAGAGAACTCACTAAAGTGCATTTCCATTATCCCCTATAACATTAGGTAGTATGAAAAGAAGCTGGACAACTTGCAAGAGGAGCAATGGCCAACACAATAGGAACAATAGCTATCCAAAGAAGGACTCCCTTGAGAGTCACTATACTAAAGACTATATGTAAGTGTAAGCTGTATAGAAAGCATGTGTAGGGTCAAAAATGCAAGTCAAAGTTCATCACATAATGTATGCATACATATGATTATAGAAGGAGAGAATAAAATTAGAAGAATCCTTTCAATCCTAATTCTAGAGAACTAGGTCTAGAGGGATTATTGCTAATTGAATAAACAAGGAGCACTAATGCAAACTAGGGCTAGGAAGATTAGGGGAAAGATATCCAATTCCTTAAAGACTCTCATTGTGTGTGTTTATGAAAGATAAATATAATAAAAGGAAAAAGAAGGTAAAAGAACACACTTTTGACATCTATTTTCTACTTGTCCTAATTAATGCAAATAGAAGTTGTGAGATTCGGACATGAAACTGCAACAAACATTACCCAACAATATTTTGACGAATTGTCAAGGGTGAATTGGATCTTTAGGGAAAAAATGAGATCTTGAGGGGTGTAGAGCACCCCTAGTGATGGTGTTGGCATTATGATACATTTTTGTCATTAGTTACAACACTTATTGGATTCTGAATGCTTACCGAGCTCTCAACGGACATTCCTTTGTAAGCCAAGCTTTACCTAGTTCTCAGTGTTTACCGAGTGATCGAGGTGAACAAAGAAGTCAGTATTTACCGAGTGATCGAGGTGAACAAAGCAGCCAGTGTTTACCGAGTGTTCAAGGTAAAGAAAGGAATCAGTTTTGACTGAGTGAAGATGTACTTAGTATTGACCGAGAACTTCGTGATAACCGAGCTCTTGAGGTTATCAAGGAAATTAATTTTACCGAGCTTAGACGGTTATCAAGGAAACTAACTATCACCGAGTCACAAGGTTCTATCGAGTGTTTCCTTTGATCACCGAGCTACAGTTCAGATAGAAGTGTTCATCGAGTGACATCTCTTCTACCTAGTCTCCAGTGGTTACCAAGTTCAGAACTACTCGAAGTGTTTAGTATGGACCGTGCCTTCACTTCTACCGAGTGCATGACGATGCCGAGTAACGCAGTGGACGTCGAGTATCAGAAGGACACCGAGTCAGTTCAGTGAACCCGAGTTTTTACCTTGGGCCGACTTTGTATAGAGATTTGCACTTGTTGTTTTGGCCGACCTTGCATGTATTGTTTATTTGGATAGTATATATATGCAATGTATTGTATCATTCAAATGGCAATAGCAATGATAATGGTAATGGAATGAATAAAAAGTGCGAAAGAAATACATGCATGCGAAAGTATGTGTGCTGAGTTGTGAAGGTATTCAGCAAGGTCAAGTTTTGGAGCAGAAAAGTTTTATCTATCACATCAAGGTGAATCAGAGCATAGCGGATCTTATCAGCAATCAGTTGTAATCAGATCCACTATTTCATTCTAACAGGTGAATCAGTTTTTGTAAATCCTTTAACAAGGTAGACTTAACAATCTTTTGTAAATCTCCTAACAGAGTGCATACTTTATTGTATGTTTGTAAATCCTCTAACAAGGTGGATCTATTTGTGATGTGAATATCAGGATTTAACTGTGTGATTTTTTGAGTCAAACTCGATGACCCATGTTTCATGAGTAGTGATTCAACATGAATCCATCTCTCATGATAATAAATGGAACACTTAGCACTCATTGGATCTAGGTGATGCTCACAGGGGTGAAGCACCGGGACTTCCCGGGAGGTCACCCATCCCAGTACTACTCCAGCCTGAGCGCGCTTAACTACGGAGTTTCACCCCTGTGAGCATCACCTAGATCCAATGAGTGCTAAGTGTTCCATTTATTATCATGAGAGATGGATTCATGTTGAATCACTACTCATGAAACATGGGTCATCGAGTTTGACTCAAAAAATCACACAGTTAAATCCTGATATTCACATCACAATTTGACTAGCTGTGGAAATCATCTCCTACTTATCAATTGATGAGCTTAAGGGGCTTTCTAATGAATGGTTCATAAGGCACAACACTTGGTGAAGGTTTTGCAAATGGGGTTGCAAGCTTTGGGTTTAACTATGGAGGAAACTCCGTAGTTAAGCGCGCTCAGGCTGGAGTAGTACTGGGATGGGTGACCTCCCGGGAAGTCCCGGTGCTTCACCCCTGTGAGCATCACCTAGATCCAATGAGTGCTAAGTGTTCCATTTATTATCATGAGAGATGGATTCATGTTGAATCACTACTCATGAAACATGGGTCATCGAGTTTGACTCAAAAAATCACACAGTTAAATCCTGATATTCACATCACAATTTGACTAGCTGTGGAAATCATCTCCTACTTATCAAGGTGGATCTAGCAATCCTTTGTGCTCCTAACAGGGCAGATCACCAGAAGTGGTCATTGTAAGCCTTAACCGGCCAACTTCATACTGCAGTAACGAAGCTTTGTGGGTTTCATCCTCACCCCAGTTTTACTTTCTATTTGGAAGGTTTCTGGGTCACCAAATCTGTGTGTTCAAGTGTTGCAAATGAATTTGTTTCATGCTTACAGTAGGTTACTTTGATGAATGGTGAATATATCAGTATGCAGTTTTATTGTTTGAAATTTTAGAAGTTACTGATTCACCCCTCCCCTCTCAGTAACTTGTCATATCCTGAATATTTCCAACAGATGGTGCATGAAGCTGACTGTAATTTTGCAGTTTCAAAGAAAGTAAAAAAGAGTAGTCTGATCCATAACCTATTTGTCAATTCGATATCCACAACTTGCAATAATTTTTTTTTTTTTTTTGATAGGAGGTTTGCCTTAGTCAGACCCTAGTTTAGGAATTAACATTGAATTGAAATAATTTAAATAACACGAATGCAAAGTAAATGTACAAAATTCACCTTACAAAATTTGGATCTCTTAAATCGAATGCAATGTATTTACTTCACTAATGGATTTGGACCAAGAAGATGAAGATGAATGGATGTAGAACATGAAACAAAGAATCTTAAATGGATTGAAGAAGATCTTGAAGATAAAATCCTTCAATTTATTGATTGCTTGAATCCTTGATCTTCAACAAAGGAATGCTTGAAGACTTAAAGGCTTGAAACTTGAATGCTTGAGAGCTTGAGTGCTAGAGTGCTTGAATACTTGAGAGTGAGATATGAAAATGGAGAAAATGGAAGGGTGAGTGAGATATGAAAATGGATAAAATGAAAGGGTTTATATAGAGCTCATAATTGACTAACTCCTATAGGCCAACCTACATAGGAATTAACACCCTGAATATATTCAGACACGAGACCTGAAGGGGAGGCCTAAGATAGGTCCCAATTAGGGGAACATTGTGCCCTGTAGTGCCTAGCCTCGTTCACATCTTTTCTAGACATATTGTTGCTGTTATTATTAGACTATGATGGATTAGTTTTATGTTGATGGATTAGTGGTATTGTTTTGACACTATCAGACATTATGTTATGGATTCAGTGGTTATGTGATGAGATCATTTAGACTTTACATTTCATGCATACATGATGATCATTATATTGTTTTAAGTTATTGTTGATGATTAGTTGGATGGTTTATTATCTCATGTGTTTTATTATGGATACTTACCCCATACTTGCATGTGTATGGTGTGCGTGTTTTTTTATTGTATGGTGTGCGTGTTTTCTTATTGTATGGTGTTTCTGATGTGGTTAAGGAAGGGAGTCGTAGTCACCTGCTTAGTCGGGATCTACACGATGCACCACTTGCTGCCATTGTCTATTTAGCTTAGCACTATAAATATATTGTATGTACATGCATGGTTTTTTTGTAGGTTGCAGGTACCGAGTATCGACTTCCCTGAATTGCCAGGATGAGCGTACCCTATTATACTATCTCAATGATAAGAGAAGGGAGATAAATTCTCAAGTCCAAATCCCAAACCTTTAAGCCAATTGTCCTAGTGAGGTAGGACAAGTATCTGGATATTTTACCCACCGAATGTGTCGGATGACATGATTCATGATTTTTAACCCTTTAGACTGATTTTGTGTGATTTTCTCTATGATGGGTTTTCATATTTTATCTTGGAGGTCTATGGTGAATTTTCTATTAATTAAGTCTTAATAAATAGATTTAATTAATAAATTAATTATTTGAGAAAATTAATATAAAATATCATGTTATTTGATATTTTGATTATAATTAATTAAATGAGAATTAATTGAGGAAAAAAGAATTAAATAAAAGAAAATTAGAAATTAAAATTAATAATAATAATAAAGTAATAAATAAATAATAATAATAAAAGTTATAAAAATTAAAATAAAATTTATAAATATTTAAATAGAAAATTATATAAAAAGTAAATTGGAGTTATAAGCTTGCATGGGAGTTAATGCACTTTTCAATTTCTCTTATGTCAACAACACGGGGGTTAGTGCATCAATTAAGCACATGGTGTCTACAACCTTATGACCCATCTAGAAGGTTGGAAAAGACCCATGCTTAGTTGGTGACACCTTCTAGCTGTTTCTAGAGGCATTCTAGATGTTTTCTGAGAGCTCTTTATATTCAAGCATTCCTAGAAGCTTAGACATAGCATTTGGAGTGCAATTGGAGCATTGGAGGATTCAAGAACTCTGAAGAAGGGAGCTTGCTCTGCGGGTTTTCTGAGGAAGAGCGATTTAGCATCAAAATTTGGGTATATTCTTGTAATTTTACTTATGCTATTTCCGCATCTTGCATTCCCTGTCTTCTTCGTGTCTTCCATATGTCTTCTGAGGAATTTCATATTTTTATTGTATGCATTCTCAGTATGGGGAGTTTAATTCATTTGAGAAATTTATATGCATAGATCTGAAAGGAACACGGGGCTAGGGTTTTAAATTGTTGCAAAATCCATTAGATTAATATTTGGATGAATTTGAGATCAAAGCTTATAGGAAATTTTTGAAAATTAGAATTTCTAAATAAACCGTGTATATACATGTTTATATTTTTAATCTGTATACACACACACACACACACACATATGCAGTTATATATATATATATATACATGTTTATATACTGTGATGTTTTTAATTCTATAGGTATATATATATATATATATAGACATATATATATATATATAGACATATATATACATATATATATATACATATACTTTCATATATATATATATACACACATATATATACATATATATACATATAATTTCATATATATATATATATATCTATATATATATATATACACATACATATGTATATATAATATATATTTATTAAATTAAAAATTGAATATCATTAATCGAAAATGTTTTTGAAAAAATGTTAAACTTTATTTAAAAAACCGAATCGCATACTGACGAATGGAAAATCCCGTATGCGATTTAAAAAAAAATGATATGCATCAATTGGGGGGGGGGGGGGACGAGACCCGCACCCCCGTGTCCACGACGTTGTAGTGTACCGACTGTCATAGGTACTGTGACGACAGGGGTACACAATACTCGTTGATGTCGTAGGCCCTGCGACTGCAGGGCCTTGCGTATCGCCAAAGGTACTCACCGATATGTATAAATGTGTGTGTCATTTCATATGAATTCGACTTTCATTGATATTAAATTTTTTTATATATGTTTTTAATCGAATTTTTTATTAATTCGATTTTTGTAAAATGCAATAATAATTTATATATTTATGTATGTATTTATATATTTATATATATAAATATAAATATAAATAAATAAATAAATAAATAAATAAATAAATAAATATATATATATATATATATATATATATATATAATATGTAAATATGTCAATAATAATTTGGATTATAATTGTATAACTGATAAATGATTTATACCAAAGGTTCATTTCTTTTACAATGGTTTAAATTAATTGTATTATTAAGTATATGAAATTTAATTGTTAGTTTGGTGGGGGACGTTTTCAATCAAAGTTTATAATTGGAAGATGGATTTTAAAGAATACTTGTATTCATCCAAAATGTACAAATGTTCCTCCATTCATTCTCCAAACTTGGAAACATAAACTGAGATCTCTACATGTAAATTCAAGTTTGTAAATTTAGCAAAACCAAAACATGTGTTTGCATTGTGTATTCTTTATGCTATTGTTTTGGGTTTTGGGTTGACTAGTGTTGACCAGTTATAGGACGTCTACCAGAGGCTTGGGAGTTATGTGATTGTGATGTCATGATGATGTTTTAATCTCGATCTTTATAAACCCAACCATGGTTATGTGATGGAATGCTATATGTATTGGATGTGATTACTGAATTGTTATAGTTGAGATTCTTATGTATGAGACACTTGACTTAACCATTATTTTTGGTCATCGATCAGTTATCCTTGGTTATTTTCTAGTCGCCATGATGGGACTAAAATGTGGATTTATTGTTGATGATGTCATGTTGTGACATGTTTGACTCAACCATTTTTGGAGTCTTCGATCAGTATGATTGAGATATATTTTGGTTATTGAGAACCATTGGATACTTTGATTATCAGTGATACTTCAGTTGCCAATAGAGAGCTGTTGTGTTCATGATTTTCTATGGATGTTTTCTCATGGAGATTTGATGCTTTTATGCATATTTGATGATTTTATTATGGATTATCTTTTGTGATTTTGAGATTTATGATTCCATGATCTTAGGGTAGGATATCTGCATGTAGTGTCGGGAAGTGGCTTGCAATGGGGGCCGGGGCCCTAAGAGGCTGCCAGGGTAACTCATTGTAAGTTGGATTAATAAGTGATAACATTCACACCTAATACTAACTGAATGAACCTAAAAAGATAAGAGTTTTGTTCTCGCCCATGCCTTGAGTGCCTGTATAGGCTAGGATGGGAGTAGTGAGAACGCATGGTTGCGACCTTGCATTCCGTAGTATGCCTCGTCAGTATGAGAGGATACTAGTGGCCGCATGAGATCAGTATGGACCCGTGGAGTTTAGCTAACTGCCAACGTAACTTGTACGTGATAAATGCGATGACACTTTCTCGCTTGCATAGTAGGTTCCTACATGTCATTGTGTGCCTCTGGGGATTAGATGTCAGATTTTGTGTTTGGAACCTTTGAGTTAGTATACTTTTAGGATTCTCAGACTTGCGGAGATTTATGTTATGTGTTTTAGATAGCCTGTTTGGGACTTGAGATTATCTCCTCAGCACGGTGGGAGTGGACCACTTAGGTACCACGTGGTCAAGTGGTAGTGTATTTTCCACTCTTATCATTTGAGATTTATTGAGACATCGTGGCTGATGCATCCTTCATGATGGTGGATATGTATCCTTTCATTGATGATTAGCAGATGTTAGATGATGTTATCTTATGCTTATAGTTGCATGTTAGATTACTTTCTACATATGATGTTGTATATGTTAGGAGTGACATTCCTACTATGTTAGTACCGATGATCTCTTTGATGATTTGGAATGTTACGCACGGAGGGATGGCTAGGATCCACGATGGTTTAATGATGCTATTAACGGTTGGGAGGAACCGTGCACTTAGTTTATTATGTTTGTGATCTTTATGATGGATGTATATGTCTTCTATGATGATGTATCATGTGATTATCTTTACTTTGATGTATCATGGATTAGAATAGAATGATGTACCATAATTCATGTATGTATATTCTTTTGAGCTTGTCATACCCTGTGACATGTACAGAGGATGAATGAGCATTTTAAATGTTATGAATAGACTTTGGACTTATCATTATTATTTCATGCGGATGTTGTACTAGATGGATTCATGTATGTTAGATGTTTTTAGATGTTATTCAATGTTAAGGGATCTTAAAGAATGTAATCTGTTATGTATGTTATGTTTACATTTAGATGGACATTGCTATTGCTTCCGTTATTGTGCATAAGTTATATGTGGTTTTTACTTTCAAAAAAAAAATGGTACTAAACTTAGTGAAATTCTAGGTTAATTCTTTGGATCCCTTGGTGGGGCATTACAACCCTTGACAACTAGGTCTTGGGATCTCCATGATCCTTTCAGGATCCCAAAATAAGTTCCAAATCTCTAGAATCAGGTGCAAAGTCTAAGATATAGTCCTTACAGTGCAAGGAATAGATTCCAAGTGGATAGATGGATAAAAGGAAGGACCTAGGGGAAATAGATTCTACCTCAATCTTAACACCATGAAAATAGGAGCTTTTAAAGAGGATCTATTAGGTTTTAGCCCAATTTCACCAAGGAGGAAGGACAAAAAAGGGAAGAAGAGATGAAAGATAGAAGGAGATTGATGATCTCACATTATATAGGTGTTGAACTTTCATTAAATTAGAGTGCATCCAATTTAAGATGGTAGATTTAGCACCCACTTTAGAAAGAGTATGGAATCAATCTAAACTCTTGGTGAAGTAGAGCACAAGGCATAGAATACACTTATTAAAATTAAGGAGACAAAGAATGCATTGAGCCCCCAAGGGATTGAGACTTTTCTAACTGCCAAATCATAATGAGAGAGAAATCATTGACTAAAAAGAAAAAAAAGGGGAGTGATTATCTCACCTAGTAGAGTACCCACCCAACTGTGAATCACCAAAAGAGATGCTGCAAAAGATGACATTGAAATAGTCTATCAAGGTGGTAACTTGCTAGGTTACCCATCAAAAGACCCACCCATAGATCAATGTTCTTCGTGTCACCATGGTAAGGTTTAATAAGGATGTGTTAACCATGTATAGGATTTAGAAAATTGTTATCGTTACCCATATATGAGATTTAGCACATGTGCATGTAAAGGAAGAGAGACCCAATGTCAAGGATGCTCACTTCCTGGATTGAATGTGTGGATATAAAATCCATTCTTTAGGATTGTGTGTAATCCATAAATGAATTTGGTAGAGATGTGCATTGAAAAAGAGGATGAAGTATTAATGAATAGATCTAGGGATAACTTAGGAATCATACTAAGAAACTAGGCTAAAGTACCATAAGATATACTTAGAATCTTTATTCATTATCCCATGAATGGAATGCAAAAATAAATAGAGTGTATGCCTCCAAATTATAGTCATTGCTAACACTTTAACATGAGTAATGACTTTAATGGAGTATATGTACAATCACTAAAAGTATTTTTTCTATGAAATACCCCAAGGAGAAGACAAATCAAGGGAAATTAAAATATAACATGTAAGAGCACAAAAGGGATCTACTAACTATGGGGTCAATACACTCATATGATAATATGTAAATATTATATCATGTATAAAATGTAATTATCCCCCAAAGGAAGTAGAACTATGAAAATGGAAGAAAGATACATAAGAGTTACAAAGAAGAATATTTTTGGATCACTACAACTAAGACAAAAAATAACTGGTGCTACCATGTTGCAAATCCAAGCTGACAACACAAGGATATAAGTATGAACAATATGTACAAAATAACATAGAATGATAAATAGAAGAAGGAAGAAATAAATATAAGAATGTTACCATGATTTTATTTCTTTATCACCTTGTGCCAACAAAGAAACAAGGGTTGTCTAAAGAAATCTAAAGATACATTAAGTTAACACGATATGAGGGAAGCACATAACAACAAGCAAACACATAAAATATTACTATGCTAGAGCACTCACTTTAAGAATGTTTCCCTTCTCCCCTATCTCAGTTAGTAGAAATTAGAGAAGGTGGATAAGTTTCAAGAGGGGCTATATCCAACACAGTAGGAACAATAGCTAAATCCAAAGGACTCCCAGGAGAGCCACTATGCTTGGGTGTAGATGTAACCATAAAATACATAGAAAACATGTTAGGTAAATCAACATTGAGATTAATAATATCATGCTTATCTTCATCTAAAGTATCTTCTTCATCTAAATTAATAGCAATATAATTGTAAATAGGAATATGCATATCATTAACTTCCTCAATAGACATGGGCTGGTGAGAAGGATTCATACAACCTTGAGCATGAGCTTGATGATTCTTTCAATGTTCACAAGCATGTCTTTTATGCTTAGTTTTATTAGAAATTTTTTGAGAAGATGAAGGAGGATAAAAAACCATAGGGTCCTTACCTTTTGACAATACAAGAGGAGGGACAACAAAAAACAAAGATTTAGAAGGTGGAACCACACTAGGAGGATCAAGAGATGCAAGAGGTGGTTGACCATGATAAATAGAAGAATCAAAAGAGACAAGTGTAGAAGGTGTAGGTAAAAGACCATGAGGCATAATTATCTTTCAACATTTATGAGCTTGATAAGCATAGAGCATATAATATGAATGAGCAAGAATAGTTAGAATAGAAGGCCAAAAGGAGTCAAAAGTAGCACAATGTCAAGGTCTAGAAGGATGATAAAGACTATAATTGATAGTCTTAATATCACTATTATAAATAAATTTAATACATTGATGAATATGAGAAGCAATAGATTACATGGAAGTCTAACAAGGTAAACCAAGCTTCACTTAAAACTCATTAGAAGTAGGAAAGAAAATGAAGATATGATTCACCACTTTACCATAGATCTCAACAGGAAAAAAAGATGGAACCTTGTAGGGGATATAAGAAACTATTACAAGTGTGAATCCAAGTGTCAATCATGAAATTTTGATTATTATTATAGAGATGCTCCTCAATAATGACATTAACCATAGAAGTAAGATCAACAAGAAACCCAATCTAAGTTCTAATATAGAGAGGACCATCCAAATCCTTGAACTTATTAGCATCAATGAATGAGATAGTAAGGGCTCTAGAACAGTTACAATTCTATTTAGGTTCAGGTTGATCATTAGATGGAGAGGGAATGTCTTCCTCAGGTGGAAGTAGAGGTTTAACTACACCTTCTATGAAATTAATATTATTATCATTTTCAAGTTGTAAGGTATAATAAGAAACATTGATTTTAGGAGGAGAAGAAAAAGGGTGTTGGATGATAGTATTAGTAGTATGTTGAAGTAAAGGATTAGAGTAGATTTGAATATTTTTATTAGGATGTGCCACAAAATTATTCCCATTATCTTGACCCTCAACAAGTAATGCATTAGTATCAATCAAATCTTGATTCTCATGTTTCAAAGAATAACAAGGCTTAGTATCATGTCTAGGTTGGCGATGTAGTAGAAGGAAGAAGTAGTTTAATAAGAGGATGTGTAATCCTATTAGAACTAACCAACCTAGTCATATTATATTGTCAAGACTCAGAGAGAGGAGTAAACTTATGATTCATCCAAAAAATAGAGGAATAAGTAGCGACACTTTGAGATGCAATAAATTTTTGATCATCTACTATATTTGTGGCTTTGTTGATCTTAATATAGGTGTTTGGTTTGTGTAATTTTTTAGGATTAGGTGCAACATCACTCTGATTAATAGGTACATGAGCCATTGGAGTGGATCTCTCAAACAGACTCACTTGTAATTGATAATGATGAAGTCCTACACCAGGTTGGGAAAAAGAAATAAAATTACTAAGAAAAATATTATCTCTGATGAAGTTTTATAAATTTGTAATAAAAATATGCTAAATATAAAGATCAAGAAAATGACAAGAAATTTGAGCTTGCAAATGCTTAAATCTGTCGATAAAATTGGTCACTTTCTCTTTAGGACCTTGTTTACAATGCATCAAATTAGTCAAAGAAATAGAAGGGCCAATACTATTTTGAAATTATTGTATGATGACATTAGAAATTTTATGAAAAGAATAAATATAATAAGGTAGCAAAGAACATTACTATTTCAAAGCTTTGTCATGGAAAGTGCAAGAAAACAACTTAGCTAAAATCCTATGGTCACAAGTATAGTCATTACATAGAACTTGGAAAGTCTTAAGTTGTGTTACAAGATCACCTTTACCATTGTAAAAGTTAAGGTCAGGCATATCATCTTGTAAAGGAGTAGTGGTAGAGATAATATCAAAAGAAAAAGGAGTACCTATATCACATGTAGGAACATTAAACTTAGATTGAGTGAAGGAAGCAAGTTGTTGCAAAGAAGACACCATTTGATCAAGACTAAGGATAGTGGAATCATTAGAGGGAACATGTGGAATAGACACATTTGACATGCTAGGAAGAGTTGTTATAATTCTTTAGAATAACTGAGAGGGGGGGTGAATCAGTTATTCAAGGTCCAAATGCCATAATAAAACTTTTTTTTTTGTTTTCTCTACAAATCCTTAATGGTGCATAACTGAACTTATAATGCATGCAATTTAAATATTGAAATAACTAAGAAAAGTAAACATGCATCACACCATAACACTAAGAATTTGATAACCCAAAAACCCTCCAAGAATAAGAAGGTAAAACTGGGGTGGGGATGATACCCACAAAATAACTATGAAATTGATTTTAACCGCTTCTGATGGTTTGCCCAGTGAAAAGCTTGCCTTGTGAAAGGCTACAACACATTTTTAAATGTGACCTTGTTAGAGGATTTCACCAAACTATTAGGAATGGGCCTGGTTAAAGGACTTTGGAACATTCACTTGGAATGTCACCCTGTTAAAGGATTTACAACATGGCTATTAAACCAACCTAAGTCCATAGGTTTTATCTTAACTATTACAATTGCTAGATTGTAACAACAATAGCTTTGATTTGATTCAACTTACAACATAACTTGTAGATTACAGATCACACTTCAGTTCAATCCTTTGCTTGGCTTTTAATCACTTCAGTTCTATTAGCTTGTCTTCCTCTCAAGTTTTGTTTCCTTGAGTCTTCTTTACTCATCAAACCAATGCAATCATATCTATGGTCATCCAATGAAATAGAGTATTCTTTGTTCTCTTACTCCTTAGCACTTTTCTTTAGCAGCTCATGATTTCATGCTTTTTCACCACCACACTTCTGTTTCGTGACCTTATGACTTCTTAAATAGAAATCTGAAATATCTTTCCCGCTCAATTCTCCCTCTCCAATTTTAGGGTTTCAATGGATTAGGTAGGATACAATGTATCTACCCCATATTTCTTCTTCATCTAGAAACCTTGTCTAGCATCCAGCTGTATTCATTAAAAACCATTTTACATGGTATTCTATGCCACCAACTCATCACTCTTATCTTCTATCTGGTTGAAAAACTTCTAGGTAACAACCTTGTCAGCTCAGATCTAGCAAATCTTCGATTTCAAAATAATGCAACAACTCGACATTATTGGTTTATTGATACTCAGCTTGTTCTGTGTTACTCGACACTTGTATCCTACTCGACATCTATATCTTTACTTGGCACTTGTTTTCTACTCGGCATCTATATCTTTACTCAGCACCTATTTCATGCTTAGTACTTGATGTTTAATCAACACTTATTTTTTGCTTGACATCTATATCTTTATTCGGCACACTCTAAAAGTGAACTTGCTTGGCTTCAACTAAGAATATGTTTGGCACTGACTTTCTTGCTCGGCTCTCTCTCTCTAATAAACTTAGTTAGTCTTTACAAATGACTTAGCTAAAACCTTACATCTTTGATATGTTTCAGTGTGCCCATTCTCTGTGTCTTAGAGTATGTCATCAATACACTTTTTCATCAATGACTTAGCTGATCCTTGTATTTCATTACAACATCATAACTTCAACCTTTCTCTAGGTACTCTAGTTACATCTTATTGATTGCCTCCTCCTTGTCAATCAACCAATTGATAGTATTTGGATCACTAAAGCAATTGTCATTCCTGCAAGTAGCAAGTTTGACATCAATGACAAAACAATGATTGAAAACATTCTTTGCTAGTTCCATCATTCTTATGTATAATCTCTTCAGTCATTTCCAACAATCTCCCTCATGATCTTTTTCAATCATTTCCAACAATCTCCCTCTTTGGCATTGATGGCAAACCAAACTGATCATTTGATCAACTTAGTTATCATCAAAATTACATTAATTTTCTTGCCACTTTCTGTTTCTCCCTCTTTTGCTAAAGTTTTACTACTAATCATATATCTTTACTTTTTAGTTTCTCATAAGTCTCCCTCTTTCATATATATCTCTCTCATAAGTATCTTTCTCTTATTTTGTTTATTTTGATCAGTTTCTTCATATCTACCTCTTTGACATAAATGCCAAAGATGTAGCATCTTTAACATGTGAAATATAGGCTTTGCATCTCATATTTTCTCCCTCTATCACCATGCTTGTGATTGATTTGGAGTTTATGCTCCTGTTGTCATCCTCTGCATCATTCTTCTGATATTTCAATGATTTATTCCTATTGATGCAGGGAAGCTTCCTTGTTATTTTTATACTGCTTGAGTTAGGGGTATTACCCCCAACTTGCCTCTAAGATATTCATAGGCATCCTTGGGCAATGATTTGGTGAAGATATCTGCAGTTTGTTCCTTTGTGTGAATATACTCCATCTTCACTTGTTTGTCTTCTACCAATTCTTTGACATAGTGATACTTGATTGCAATATGCTTTGTTTTTGCATGCATTACTGGATTCTTGGATATGTTTATAGCACTTGTGTTATCACAATACAATATCATAGGTTTGGTTACTTCTTCTTTCATTCCTTTCAATAAATGTGTAAGCCACACAATGTTTGTGCAATTGACTGCTGCTGCCACGTATTCTAATTTTGCAGTGGATTGAGACATGCATGTTTGCTTCTTGCTGGTCCAAGTAACTAATCTTTTTCCTAAAAATAGTGCTCCTCCACTTGTGCTTTTTCTGTCATCAATGTTACCTCCCCAATTTGCATCTTTATATGCATTGAGCTCAAACTTTTCATTCTTTTCATAATATAGACCAAAGTTATCAGTTCCTTTGAGATACCTCATTATTCTTTTTACTACTATGAGATGATTTTCTTTGGGATTAGTAGAGAATCTAGCCACTATTCCAACTGCTAATGCTATGTCTGGTCTGCTATGTATAACATATTATAGTTTTCCAATCATGGATCTGTACATTTTTTGATTAACTTCAACTGATACATCATTTTTGGATAGCTTATTTCCTGTTGCCATTGGTGTGTTGACAGATTTAGAATCTTCTAATCCAAATGTTTTAAGTATCTCTTTGATGTACTTTTATTGTGTCATAAATATACCATATTTTAGTTGATGTACTTGCAATCCAACAAAGAATTTGATTTCTCCAAACATAGACATTTCAAATTCATGTTTCAGTTTGTCAGCAAAACTTTTGCAAAGCAGTTCCTTTCCTCCAAACACTATGTCATCTACAAAGATTTTATATACAATAATGTCCTTACCTTCTTCTGATTTGATATACATGTTGCTGTTGTCATCAATTCTTTCAAATCCATATCTTTGTTGTTTTCATCAACAAAACCATCTGGTTGTTCAATGTAGACTTCCTCTTCCAATATACCATTCAGAAAAGTAGACTTTACATCCATCTGATAGACTTTAAAACCTTTATATGCAGCATATGCAAGTAAAGTTCTTACTCCTTCCATTCTTGCAACAGGGGAAAATGTTTCCCCATAGTCTAATACTTCTTCTTGAGCATAACCTTTACATACTAGTCTGGCTTTGTTTCTGGTAATTTCTCCATTCTCATCTAGCTTGTTTTTGAATACCCATTTGGTACCAATCACATTTTTGTCAACTGGTCTGGGAACTAAATTCCAAGTTTTTTTCTTCTTAATTTGATCAATTTCTTCTTCCATAGCTTTATACCAGTCACCATCTTGTAATGCATCATACACTATCTTAGGTTCAATTTTTCTTAGTAGACATGATTCATTTCTTAGTCTATTCCTTGTCATTGGTCTTGCATCTTTGTCACCAATTATCCGTTCAGTAGGGTGATGCCTCTTCACATATTTGGACAATCTTGGTTCTGTCCTTGTTTCCATATTTGATCTTTCAGATTTAGGATCACTATGCACTTCATTGTTAGGTAGCTCTACATCTTTTCCATGTGTACTAACTTCAGAGTTAGAATGAGCATCGACTTCTGAATGCAACTCGGCTTCTGAATGCAACTTGGCTTCTAAATGCAACTCAACATTCACTGGTTGTGAGTTGGCTGAAACTGAAACTTGTTGTTGAATCCCAGTTTGATTGATGGTATCTTTGTCAATGGGCATTCCTTCATAAGAATACACAAAGGTTTTGTCATCATCCATTTTCTTTGGTTTTTCAACTTGGACATCTACATGCTCATCAAAGTTTACATTTGCACTTTCCACAATTTTTTCAGTGTTAGTATTTAAACACTTGTATGCTTTACTTCTAGTGGAGTAACCAAGGAATATGCCTTCATCACTTTTTGCATCAAATTTTCCATTTCTAGCATCTTTAAGGATAAAATATTTGCTGCCAAATACTTTGAAATGCTTTACGTTGGGTGAATGACCATACCATAATTCAAAAGGTGTTGCATTTGTACCTTTCTTGACTTGTACTTGGTTCAGTGTATGAACAACCACACTTACAACTTCTCTCCAATATTTTAGAGCAATAGTCTTTTCCATCATTAATGTTTTGGCACAGTCAATCATAGATCTATTTCTTCTTTCAGCAATTCCATTTTGTGGGGGAGTTCTTGGGGCTGATGTTTGTCTCTTGATTCCTTTGTCATTGCAGAATATCTCGAATTCATTTGATGTAAATTCACCACCTCTGTCCGATCTCAGGCATTTCAATCTTTTTCCTGTTTCCTTTTCAACTCTAGCCACATACCACTTAAACATTTGAAAATCATCATATTTTTGCTTTAAAAACATAACAGTCATCATCCTGGAATAATCATCAACAAACAACATTATATATTTGTCTCCTTTGTAGCTTTGTACTTCCATTGGACCACATAAGTCAGTATGGACTAACTCAAGTACTTCTTTAGATGTCTAGTTTTTACTTTTAAAACTTGACTTGGTCATCTTTCCTAGCTGACATCGTTTGCACATGATATTGTCAGGTTTCTTCAGTTTAGGTAAACTTCTGACTTTTTTCATTTTATTGATATTGACTAGATTATCAAAGTTGACATGACATAGCCTTCTATGCCATAACCACACATCATTAAATTTTGCAATGAGACAAGAGGTATTTTTTAGATCAAGATAAAATAGATTACTTCTTGTTTGATCTCCTTTTCTTATCAGTCTATCATCAGTATCATAGATTTTTGCAGTTTTATTTCCAAATTCTACTTTGTAACCTACATTGCCTAACTGTGAGACACTTACCAAATTGTAGTTTAGTCCTTCAACATAGTATGCACTATCACATGAAATTTGTTCAATAAGCTTAATGGTACCTTTTCCTTTGACTTGACATGGAGCATCATTACCAAATCTAACACAATTTCCATCATACTGAGTAAAGTTAACAAACTTACTTTTGTCTCCTGTCATGTGATGTGAGCATCCACTATCTATGATCCATTTATCATTATTGTTCATGCATGTTACCAGTGCTGTTGGCTCTTCTTCAACAGATTGCTCCTATATGGCCACATAAACAACTTCATCATCATTATCATCAGAATCCTCTTCAGCAATATAGCACTTCTTGCCTTTGTCTTTGTAATCTCTCTTATCATATTCTCTTCTATTTTTGTACTTGTTGCCTTCCTTGTATTCCTTTTTCTGTGTACACCTTGCAGCAATATGTCCTACTTCATTGCAATTAAAGAAAATGATAGGCATCTTACCTTTGAATCTTCCTTTTCCTTTGTGAAATCTTCTAGCTAGTAGTGCTTCCAATTGTTCCACATCTTCCTCATTAGTGCTACTGTCACTGGATACATATTTCATATTTCTTCTTTCTTTCTTTGATTTCACCTGATCAACATCTTTTAATGATAGCTTGGCTTTAAAAGCAGATTCAACATTCTCAGGTCTGTAGTTATCAAAGTTAGATAACTCAAATGCAGTGAGTCTACCTACTATGCCTTCAAAACTTAGATTATTTCCTAGCACACATCTTAGATCTTGTATAGCTAATACTCTAATAGCATAGATAGGGAGCAAGGTTCTTAAAAAATTACTATTAACAGTATCATCATCTAATTGACCATTCAAGTACCTTATTGCACTTACCACTTCCTTTATTCTAGCAGCATACTGAACAACATTCTCACTTTCTTCCATTTTCATATCATTAAACTTTCCTCTGAGACTTTCTCTTTTTTCTCTTTGGACATTCTGATCTCCTCCATAAATGTCAGATAGGGCTTTCCATATTTTGAATGCAGTGTCACATCCTTTGACGTCATCAAATTCAGCATAGTTGAGTGCAAAAGCAATTTCCAGCATTGTTTGATTGTGTTCCTGTTTGTTTTTAAAATCTTCTGCAGTAGGAGCACCGGTTGGATCAACATGTTCAGTATCAATTGAGTTTCGGGCATAATTTCCTATGGATCCAAGATGTAGCTTCATCAAGCTTTGCCAAGCAACAAAGTTGTCTTTTTTTAGCTTAGGAGCTTCTCTCTTAGGCATTTTGATCTTTTTTGCTTCTGGTCTTTTAAACTAAATCAACAATCGAGGCTCTGATACTTATTGTTATAATTCTTTAGAATAACTGAGAGGGGGGGTGAATCAATTATTCAAGGTCCAAATGCCATAATAAAACTTTTTTTTTTTTTTTTCTCTATAAATCCTTAATGGTGCATAACTGAACTTATCATGCATGCAATTTAAATATTGAAATAACTAAGAAAAGTAAACATGCATCACACCATAACACTAAGAATTTGATAACCCAGAAACCCTCCAAGAATAAGAAGGTAAAACTAGGGTGGGGATGATACCCACAAAATAACTACATAATTGATTTCAACCACTTCTGATGGTCTGCCCTGTGAAAAGCCTGCCCTATGAAAGGCTACAACACATTGTTAAATGTAACCTTGTTAGAGGATTTCACCAAACTGTTAGGAATGGGCCTGGTTAAAGGACTTTGGAACATTCACTTGGAATGTCACCCTGTTAAAGAATTTACAACATGGCTATTAAACCAACCTAAGTCCATAGGTTTTATCTTAACTATTACAATTGCTAGAAAGTAACAACAATAGCTTTGATCTGATTCAACTTACAGCATAACTTGCAGATTACATATCACATTTCAGTTCAATCCTTTGCTTGGCTTTTAATCACTTCAGTTCTATTAGCTTGTCTTCCTCTCAAGCTTTGTTTCCTTGAGTCTTCTTTACTCATCAAACCAATGCAATCATATCTATGGTCATCCAGCGAAACAGAGTATTCTTTGTTCTCTTACTCCTTAGAACTTTTCTTCAGCAGCTCATGATTTCATGCTTTTTCACCACCACACTTCTACTTTGTGACCTTATGACTTCTTAAATAGAAATTTGAAATATCTTTCCCGCTCAATTCTCCCTCTCCAATTTTAGGGTTTCAATGGATTAGGTATGATACAATGTATCTACCCCATATTACTTCTTCATCTAGAAACCTTGTCTAGCATCCAGTTGTATTCGCTAAAATCCTTTTTACATGGTGTTCTGTGCCACCAGCTCATCACTCTTATCTTCTATCTGGTTGATAAACTTCTAGGTAACAACCTTGTCAGCTCAGATCTAGCGAATCTTCGATTTCAAAATAATGCAGCAACTCAACATTATTGGTTTACTGATACTCGGCTTATTCTGTGTTACTCAACACTTGTATCCTGGTCGACATCTATATCTTTACTCGGCACCTATTTCATGCTCGGTACTTGATGTTTACTCGACACTTATTTTTTGCTCGGCATCTATATCTTTACTTGGAACCTATTTCATGCTTAGTACTTGATGTTTACTCAGCACTTGTTTTCTGCTCGGCATCTATATCTTTATTTGACACACTCTAAAAGTGAACTTTCTTGGCTTCAACTAAGAATCTCTTCAGCATTGACTTGCTTGCTCGGCTCTCTCTCTCTAATGAACTTAGTTAGTCTTTACAAATGACTTAGCTAAAAGCTTACATCTTTGATATGTTTCAGTGTGCCCATTCTCTATGTCTTAGACTATGTCATCAATACACTTTTTCATCAATGGCATAGTTGATCCTTGTATTTCATTACAACATCATAACTTCAACCTTTCTTTAGGTACTCTAGTTACATCTTATTGATTGCCTCCTCCTTGTCAATCAACCAATTAATAGTATTTGGATCACTAAAGCAATTGTCATTCCTACAAGTAGCAAGTTTGACATCAATGACAAAATAATGATTGAAAACATTCTTTGCCAGTTCCATCATTCTTATGTATAATCTCTTTAGTCATTTCCAACAAAAGTGTATAAATTATATGGAATGGAATAAACTATAGGCGGAACACTTAGGAATATAGTACAAGGATTATGATAAATGAAAGGAATACTATTATATGAAGGCTATGAAGTCAACAATGAAGTATGCATAACACTCATAGGAAAAAAGGGGATAGGATGACTACTAAGAAGATTAGACACCTGAATTGAAGTATTCATAATAGGAGAAAAGTAAGTGGAAATGCTAGAGGTAGGCTGATAAATAGGTAAAACAGGCTAAGGAGTAGAAATAGGTAGAACTATCCCTACTTCACAGACAACTTGACTCAAAGGATTAACACATGAGTATGGACAAGATTAGTAACATCACAAAAAATATTAGCACCATGTTCATCATTATAGATCACTTTTTTAAGAGCATCAAAAGCAATAATAGTCTCAGTATTCTGATTTTCTTGTAAAAGCCAATCATGCATTTTACCAATCTCAATAGAAAGCTTGTTAACTTGTTCATGAAAAACTCTTAAATTGTCATCCTCATCATGAGATGAGTGGGAAGAGTCATTATCTATATTAGGATAATGAGAAACTGTAGGGTCACTAAAGTTTTGAAGAAGTGGATATTAGCATCAGATAAAAAGAGTTACGAGTCTAGAACTTCTCCTAATGGGAATGCTATAAGTAGGACTAAAAGTAGTAAAGCTCATACACCAAATGTTAGGGAGGTTGGATGAGTCACTCCCTGACTTATGCTCCTAATCTTGTTACAATACTTCTAGGGTGTCTCTTCCACACCACTTGCCACCTATAGTACCTTAACTTTCCTAAAGATCCCCTGGTCTCACTAGCCAACCTATCTATCAATACATATCACTCCATCAAGCCAAAACTTGATGCATTCCCACTTCCTTCACTCTAGCCCATAAAAAAAAAAGGTACACAACCTTTAAATCTTGAACTAGGCCTTGCCAAGGTATGGAGGTATTTAAAAACACTTCTACTCAACCAATTAATTATGTTTGAAGTCTGACCAAGTTCTTCTTCCCATCTGATCTCTTACTTTCTTCACAAATAGGCCTAATAGGCTAAGAGCCCCTATTGGTGTTTTGAAATTTCCCTCTTTGACATTACCCCAATGAGAACAAGATACATCTAGGGGAAACTACTTCCCATTTTCAAAATACCCTTTTAGACACTGGGCCAACTATAAGGCTAGACCATTCTTCTACTTCAGGCTCTGCAAAACCTAGGTGGGTGAACCTCAGATTCACTTATATGGTACCATTGCTAAAACATACACTTGAATCTAACAAAGTAGATAAAAACCCTTAATATTCTAACACTTATACAAAGATCTCAGACATGGAATAGCTAATAACATGACCAATGAAATTGATAAGCTAAGTGAGGGTATCCTTTTAGTTCTTCAACATTAAAGGGAAATATATTTGATTAATTATGTTGATTTCAACAAAATCCCAAATATGCAGTAGTAAGAATAAGTTGATCCTATAGCTAATCAATGCCTTATCTTTTGGGAAATTCCAAAAATTACACTCATACAACTATGATACTAGTGACATATTCCATACATCAAGATATCAGATCTATCTTATCACTTTGTGAATCAGACATTGATGTTCATAATGACCTCATTCTTATGAAGTAGCCTTCTCAATATAACCAGCAACCCTATCAAATACATCAAGCATTTACCTAGCCCTTTGTTACGAAAAAAAAAAATATCAGACATACAACCTTAAGGGGATGCAAATGGGTCTCAGTTCTTTGTCCCTAAAACACATAAGATTGTAGATTATAGAGATAAGAGATGAGAATTAGAATGGAGCTAAGGATATTCTTACTCATTGTATTCATTTTTTTGAAACTATACATTCAGATGCATGTATAATAATTCATAAAACCACTAAATAGATTAGAACTAGCTATATTTGCTTAAATACTACTATTTATACAAGAGAAATATGCTAAAGAATGTGGTATCATAGTGATGAAAACAAATCAAAACTAGAACCATAGTGTCACAGTGAAAAATGCCAACATGGTATCACATCCATGTGAAACTTTTTCCAGAACTAGAACCCACCCCTAAAATGAATAAGAAAGAAAGACATATAGGAAAAGAATGGAATCCCAGATCTGATCTGGAAATGACATGTGTCCACTAGGAAAACCTCCATCTGCAGATGTAAAACATCTCTCTACTCTCTCTTTATAACTGCACATTATATATTTTCATTGCTACTTGAATATGCCTTGAAAAATTCTCAATAATGATTGACATGTGTAACTAATTTTGATGCCAGATCCGAGATCAAGGTAAAGGCAAAACACCCATGAAATGACCTCTACAGGCAAGATAAACTTTTCAGAATCATTTTTTTCCACATTTAGGCTTCAACAAACTTTTGTATTTTCCTTCTAACCAATTTTGATGCTCAATGATGAATTTTGCCGATTCTGCTGAAAATACCCCAGAAAACACAAATCTGCTTATAGACTGTACCGCTAAATACTTATGCAAATTTTGATCCCATATTTAGAAAGTCCATCTTCTCCTAGTTCCAATGGTATACTGCACTGCATATTTTTGACAAAAATCACCCCTGTGACATGCATTTGAAAATCAGGCCCCCATTGCAAGTTCAGAGCATTAAAAAAAAATTAAAAAAAAATCTCTATAGTTAAGACTATAGAAAACTCAAAAATTCTTTGAAATTTTCAAAAGAGACCTGGAGCATTCAAAATTTAGCAAATAAAATGATAAAATATTAATCTTCAAATTTTTGCCCCTTTTCATTCAGGTCAACCCTCCTGGTTGACCACTATGCGTCGACCTCTTATTGGCCAAATTTCACCATGTGTCATTTCCACACGAGTTAGCAAGTCTAAAACCCAACTCCAACTTAACCCCAACAAACTAACACTTAACCCCACTTTGAAGCTTTAGAACCCTTGATGACTAATTGTGGTTAACTTGGGTGATGATTTGAAATATTCATTTTTGTGACCTCGGGGCCATTTACATTAACTAGGAAATTTGTGATGCAAACTCGTGGAATGATGCCACCTATCCATCACTGACATCATCATTTTCTATGTCTGGGCATTTAAATTCTTTGTAGTGTGATCCAACTGACCATTAGTGATAGGTGGGGTCCTCACGTGAGGACGGGCTTCCAAAAGCTCATGTCCTTAAGACATTTTAATATATGAGTGGCTTGGTATTAAAACATACTAAAAAGTCCCCATGAAAACAATATGGGACTAAAGCCTGTAATGTTTTATTTCAAAAATAATTGTATTGAAGCTTCAGAGTCAATTCCAAACTCCTCTTCTATGTGGGCTTCATACCCTTTCTCCATTACGGACGTCATTCCATTGAACATTTTTCCATATGACCCACATTCATGGGTCCTCCCAAGTGGACGCTTGACAACACAACTTTTTTGGAGGGAGAAATGGGGGAATACGTAGTTTATGGTATATAGGCTCGATAATTCCACTCAACCAGGACAATGTGGGCAGAATAGGTATTTGAGGAATGGGTAGCTATCGAAAAACAACCATACATTGACATAAAACAAGATAATTTAGTTTTCCACTTTAGATAAGGTTCTCCAACTTCCATTCTTCAACTCATTTTAAACTTTCAAATTTGGCATTGATTCATATTAGGAAAAGGATGCCTTCCCTTTCTACACTCCTCCACTAGGACAATGAAGGATGAGAAATCCATTAATCTTAAAACTTATTGTCCTCTCCTTTCAGCATGGATAGATATTGAAACAAGACATTGCTATCTTCAACACCCGCTGGAAAATAAGGAAAGTAGCTCGTAGAGAGCAAGATGGTGTTTGGCATGTTGGGAAAATTTAATATTTTATCTTTTCATCTCTATTTTCAACAACCTTACTAGGACTCATGAGGAATTTCCCACAAACAAAGATTCCTCTTTAATGCATGCACAGTCCACACAACAAATACTCCAACTCTTGCCCATATAGCCACTATTCTTCTCCTCTTCAACCTAACGGGTCCCTTCAACATAAGTAATGCCATGAATGAATGGGATATTAATTTTAAGGGCAATTTTTCTAGGTGAGTGCCTATCAAAAGTGGATTCACTCCATTCCTCTGCGAACTTTATTCAATAATGTGCCAGTCCACCTCAAGCACTTACCTTATTTTAATTTCTACCACTTCAAACATTACATAGATGGAGGTTTCCCGAATGTTATTGTCTCATGAGTATAACCACTCAAATGAGTAGATTCATATGGAATAAGCTTCTAACTTTTGACTTTACTAGCTTTCCTTTAACTCTCCAAGTTCAAAAGTGTCAACGTGTTCTTGTGCCAAATTTTGAGGGAGAAAATAACCTTGAATATCCCTCATGATCGAAGTTTGTGTTAAAAGACATACAATGCCTTCATTGAACTTAATCCATAGGCATTCACATACGTAAAATGCATTAGGATGATATATAAGAACATCCATATATATCATTTAATCTATGCCTTTGATAACCTCATGGCATTCGGAACATAAGCAATCCACTTTGCCTCTTTGAAAATATATCTATGTAGAGTCTCTCTTTTATTTGATTGAACAACTGACAATCTATGTGTATTGATATGAGAAAACAAAAAATTTTCTTTCCATTAGGTATAATCAAGACAAGACAATTCAATTTCCTCAACAATTTATCAATTTGACAAAATTGGTCAGGCCCCAAATTGGGTCTAGCTAAAACTAATTTTTGCTTTCAAACAACTGACATCTCAGAGTGCTTAAAGAGTATGGATAGGAGCTTCATCACCTCATATAGGAAAGTGGTCTAAAAATGGAACATGTCACTTCCTATCTTTGTGCAGTGGCAGCCAGTCTGGGAAAGAAAAGTAATGAAGAGATTATGTCTCCTGGTAATATTGGTGTGGGGAGTCCTGGTGGGCCTAGTAAAAGAACCGGAAAGAGCACAAGGAAAAAGGTAGCTAAGGTTCTTGGGGCTTCTATTTTTTCACCAACTAACATCATCCAGAGTATTGCTGAAGTAGGTAAAGAGGTGGCAAACATTATCAAGGAGTTGCTGTAGCTGCTGGCTCTGGATCGAGTGTGCTGGTTTCTGGGCTGGGCAATTTTGTTGGTTTTTTTTTTTTTTTTCTAGTTTGTTTAAAACTCTAGGTTCTAGGTCCTTGTAAAACCTAGTCATTTTTTTTGGTTTTAACTTTTGGTTTTAGGTCCCTGTAAGGCCTAGTTTGGTTGTTTTTTTAAACTTTAGGTTTCAGGTCCTTGTAAAACCTGGTAGTTCTTTAATGATTATCGTTAGTATTTTGTAAAGGGTTTTGAATCCCTTCAAAACTTGCTTTTACCGTTATCTAAAAATGACATCTTAGAGTGGCCTACTAAACATTCAACATTGACTAAAACCATTTGACTACTGAACCATCCATTAAAACTCATTTTAACTCTTTTTTGCCGACTGCCAACTTTGTGCCAAGAGGTCTTTTGACTAGCTTTAAAAAATTGATTGAAACTGACAACTAGGGCCTGAAATAAGACATGTTGATTATTTGTTCCACACAATCTTACCCTGCCAAATCTCATGCCATGAAGACTTTGGGGTCAAAAGATATTGACAATCAAAGTTTCTTTTTTGGAACTACCTGCTAGTGAACACATTAGAAAATAATAAATCACGTTAGGATTTGGCTTTGAAAACATGGCAAACAGACACTTGGGGGAATGAAAATTGGGGAATTGGTTTGTTGTCATGAGGAGAATATGAATCTAGGATTTGTGCTCATGAAAAATAATTGGGCGTATTTGGGGAATGGTCAAAGTGGGCCACTTAGATTTGCTGAATTTGAAACATTGGCAAAAAAGTGATTTTTTGCAAATGGAATGGACCTGGGAAAGTGTGTAGACGGATTCATCAAGACTTGCAAATTGACACACTTAAAGAATGTTTAGATTAGAACATAGTGGTACAATCCATTTGATCTCACCTATCATGAATTCAGAGTTATGACATCTTGAATAGGGGTACTAACTAATCTGCACTTTATAACACCAGTAAAAGTTACAAATTACATATGGAATTGCATTTGAAAATTGATCAAACAGATTTTTCATAATCTCAAATAAAAAACATAGAAAGTCTTTGACCTCTAAAATGCAATGCAAAAATAATTTTCTCATTTTGGCCAATCGGGTCAAAGTTATAACTGGTCAAATAGGGCCTCCCAAAATTCTAAACAATTTGCATCAGCATGACAACAATAAACAACCAACTTCAAGGGATTCAAAACCTAGTCAAAAGATATCGAAATGACTCAAAATTTGAAACATAGGTTCTCTAGTATGGATACTAAACACTCTCAAAGTGGTGAGTCATGAAATATTACTGGGTGCAAGATATTCAAGTGCAAATAAGGCCTCCTGTTACTATTTGACACACAAAAATGCAGATTTGGACATTGCTCAAAATGAAACTTCATGGAATGACTCAGAATGGTAATTTATCTTTATGGAATGCATGGATATGATGAATGCAAGGTGTTAAAAATATTAAACACCTCTTAGGCCTCAAAAGGATAGTCCAATATACCTACATTAAATGAACTTAGAAGGGCTCAAAAGCTTGGAATGGTACTCAAATTGGGAAGGCATTTTTGAGTCCCATTAGCCACTCTTCCATCCATTACCCTAACAAAAATTAGGTGAAAATACGGATTTTTAGGCTTAACTAGCTAGTCAAAAAAGAAAGGTTGTCTTGGGATTGGTATGGACCTCTCTTCTTCATGGGATGATGGTAAGATCTTTTCTTTCATTTTCCAAAAGGAATTTGGACTCTAGGTTTTCTCCTTTGCATGCATTGCACACTTCAATGTGGTCATCCCTAGCCAAACTCACCATAAGCTCACCTAGGGAAAGATCTTAAAAATGGATATTATGCATTTGAGGGCCCTTTCTTCTATACACATGATGTACATGGAGTCTTCTCACTATCCCCAGAAGAGCGCACAAATTGAACAGTGGGGAAGTGAGTTAGAGCTCCATTATCAAGAACTGCTTGGACAAAACTAGTGATAGTGTGGGATCAAATTAATTTTACAAAAGGTAATAAAAATATTCAAAACTCCTATCTACTAGTACAAATATTCAAGAAAACATGCAAAATAATATATTTTCAAGTGATAGTATGAATCTTGCATGCCTAACTAACCACTGTCATCAAAAACTTAGAAAATGCTTTAGAATGCTGTTTGCACAAACACACCATCCATACAATGGAATTCAAAACCTACTAATAGGTCTTCTCCTAACTTATATAGGGTGGTTGGGTGGTTATATACTCATTATAACTCCTCTCCATTGATTTGCAACTATTTTTCAAGCAACTTTTAAAATTTGCAAAGTTACACAATGCAACTTTTACATCCTTTTTTTGCAACTTTTCACCAAGTTGGTCAAATGGCCTTCCTAACTTATCAAACTTAATCACCAAACCCAACCATGGTAAAAAAATTACCCTAACTCTTCCAAAATTCTAATCACCTCATGATGACATCATCATCATTCCTTGTGCCAATAAGAGGGCTTTACAACTTCCTACCCTAATTGCACCTAGTAAAAAGGCCTAAGAACCTATGAAAAAAAATCTCTAATGTTCTCCAACTATGGTCAACATGGCCTTATCCTCCACATCCAAAATTACCTAAGGCTCACACTTACATAATATAAATATGAAACCTAGATTTCCTAGGCAATCCTTAAGTGCTCCTGCACCATTCTCCCCCTCTCGACAACTTTCAAGGAACACAAGGAGAAATTAGTGACATATCAATACCCAGCTTCTTAAAATTTGCTTCCTCTACCCATGTAGCTTCAGATTCTAGTTATCCTTTCCACTAGATTAGGTGCTCCATGTAGATCTTGTGCCTTGTAGACTTCTTAACCCTGGATTCCAAGATCCTCTTACCATGTTGCTTTACCTTGGGAGGTAGTACTTCAATACTGACATCTTCCAATATCTCCTTGCTATCTTGACCCATGTTTAACAATGGCCCCTTGTATTTGACTAGATCAACCACATTGAACACTAGTGAAATGTTCAAATTTGTGGGAAGCTCTACCTTGTAGGCATTGTGTCCATATTTTGCTAATACCTTGCATGGACCCACTCTCTTCATCTGCAACTTTATTGGCACTCCCTTCTATAGTTTAGCTTTGTTTGAGTGAACCATGACATACTCTCCTACTTCAAACTATATGTCCTTCCTTGACATGTCTACTTTGATCTTCACTTTGTGAGTAGCCTCTATTATGGTCTTTTTTGTTAGAGAAAAGGGTTAATTTAATTTAATTTATTAAATTACCTTTTCTCCCTTCTTAATATTTCACTTTATGCACTTTTGCATTCACATTTAATAATTAATTAGTAATTATTAATTGGATTTTATCTTTTAGGTTACCCTTTGTACCTTTTGGATTACCCTTTTCGGGTTTTGATCTCCTACTATAAGGATATATCATTTCTAAGTATCTTGTATCTTTTTTATTTTTGAGAATACATTTGCATATTTTTTAGAGCAAACCCTTGCCTCCTCTTGTCTTTTTCTTCTTTGTGACAGGTTTTCTACATGTAGGTATTCAAGGGCTTCGAGGATTTTTTTTGCATATTGCTCAAATCCTTCATGGTATTAGAGCCATATCTGATGTAGCTTGTTCAATATTTGAAGAAAAAGGAGAACAAGGGTTTGAAGGATCAGATCTAGAGTTCTTCAAGTATTTCTTGAGAAAACAAGGGGATCACTAATTTTTGGAGTAGCTTGAAGCCAAATAGACCTCACAGATGGATTCAAAAGGCTTTAAAACCCCTATTTGCATACAAAGTTTGTCCATTTTGGAAAACATTGATTCCAGAGGCAAATTTTTTTCCCAGAAGGCTGTAAGACCTCTTGCACATATCTCGATGCAATTTTTTGCAAAAAATAAAATAAAAAAAGGCTCCCAGAAGCCCTTTTCTAGTGTCGAGTTTAGATTTCCTGACCTGCAAGGTACATTCTGGCACTGTTGCTCCCACCAACACCGTGTTTTGAGCTTCTTGGGCATGTTTTGTGTTAACTAGCATTGTGTTTTGTGTTTTATGGGAGCCACTCCATGGCCACCATGCTGCCAACAGGACCGCTACACAATCGTCAGGACCTCCACCATTGTTGGGACCTCCTCCACTACTTGTGGCCACTGCTCCACCGCCAATGTGACTTAGGCTCCTACTAGCTCCACTACCCATGTGGCACTTGCGAAACCTACCACATGGCACTAATGCCACATCAGTAGTCGGGCCCCCACTACCACATGGCATTTCCACAAAACATGCCATGTGGAAATATGTTTTTGCTGTTAATTTTAATATAGTGATATGCTAACATTAGCATGGTGTCAGCACTATATCATACCTCCTACATGCCCTTTAGGTCCCTTTTTAGAGTAGTTGTTGATTTTTTGGCCATATCGTGAGCATACAAAGGTCTTTTTTTGATCAAAAGAAGCCCTAGAAAGCTAGTTCTGAGATAGAGACAACGATATAGGAATTTTTGGGTTTTGATGTAGTTTGATTTCTTGTTTGGGCAGTCAAAGATGGGTGTTCTATTTTTCACTCTAGAGGTCATATCTTGAGCATCCCATCTTTTTTTTTTCAAAAATATTGCATTTTTGGAAAGCTTATTTAGTACTCATTCTAGAAATGCTTGTTTGTCTTCCAAATTCTACTCCAAGCTCTTTCTATTATGGTTTTTTATTTATTGCACTATGGTGGATATCTTAGGTGTTTCAAGTTCGGGGATCATTTTTGTGGCATGATTTTTCCTTTTTGATCATTGTTGATATCATTTGTAAGCATGTTTATGAAAACACATTGAGATAAAGTAGCACTCGCATTTTTAGTATCATTCTCATCATTGTGACATATTGTACGCGAACTACATTATAAAGTGCTATGGGGGGATAGTTGTTTGCCTTTTAGTGCCCTCTTCCTTTTTCAAGTGAGTTTACCTTCGATGACATTAGCCCCATGATGTGTTGATGACATGTGCCTTTATAGGTGTCTGTACCTCTTTCTCACTCTCGATGTTCTTGGTTCTTTCTATTTTGTAGGAGTTATTGTCCCACTTTTTAAGTTGCCTGTTACCTCACCCTTGTCTACATTAGGGTGGGTTCTACTATTGTTTCTCATGCTTCCTTGGTTTAATTGATCATCTCTTCAGGCTTTGGTTTTTCATGACATTTGTATTTTCAAGTTGAGTTGTTTTCCTTTGTGTGCCTCTTGATTTGATGCAAATTATAGTCTTCTCTACTTGGTCAGGTTCTATTTCTGAGGAGGTTCTATAGACCAATGTTTTATTTTTGATAGAGTTTGTGAATTCTTCATGCTTCACTGATGTTTCTTCATGATCGCTCTTTGTTCCTATTTTCAGGAACAATCCTCTAGTTGGAGGCTTTTGCAGTCCTCCACTAGGTTTTCAGATATCTCTTTTTGGAGTAGAGTTTTTCCCACTGGGTTTTCTCTATTTCTCCATTTGATAGAGATTTGGTTGTGATTGGGTACATTATTAGGCCTTGTTTCTAGGACCCAAGTTTTCTTTTAGCATTGCATTGTAGTTTCCTTGCTCTTTCTGCATTGTTTGTAACTGCATTGTTGCTCATCTTAAGGGGGGTGTTAGAGAAAAAGGTTAATTTAATTTCATTTATTAAATTACCTTTTCTCCCTTCTTAAGGTTTCACTTTATGTACTTTTGCATTTACTTTTAATAATTAATTAGCAATTATTAAATGACTTTTACCTTTTAGGTTACCCTTTGTACCTTTTACGTTACCCTTTTCAAGTTTTGATCTCCTACTATAAGGATAGATAATTTGTAAGTATCTTGTATCTTTTCTATTTCTAAGAATACATTTGCATATTTTTTAGAGCAAACCCTTGCTTCCTCTAATTTTTTTCTTCTCTATGATAGGTTCTGTACATGCAGGTATTCGAGGGCTTTTTCAATTTGTTTTGCATATTGCTCAAATCCACTTTTCACTTGCTTTTGCATCTCTTTCATGGTCTAAGATAAATATTCTTCATGACCACTTCTATAATCCATAGCTCCTAAATCTATGAGTTTACACACTCCTCTTGGGTGCATATCATATACTATTTCAAAAGGACTTCTCCCTAATTTCCTATTCTTACTATCATTATAGACATATTCAACTTGATGGATGATCAAATCCCATGTCTATCCATACTCCTTGGTTAGGCATTTTATAAGGTTCCCTAAGACTATATTGACCACCTTAGTTTGACCATCAGTTTGAGGATGGTAAGCTGATCCAAATGATAGATTAGTTCCTAGCCTACTCCATAGAGTCTTCCAAAAATTACTCATGAATTTCACATCTTTGTCAGAGACTATGCTTAGGGGAAACCCATGGATCCTTACAATTTCTTTAAAAAATAAGTGGGCAATGTAGCTAACATCACGAGTGGTCTTACAAGGAATGAAATAACTCATCTTGCTGAACCTATCTACCACCACATAGATACTATCCAACCCTATTTTATTCTTAGGAAGACCTACCACAAAGTCCATGCTAATGCTATCCCATGGTCTATTAGGAATAGGTAGGGGTTGGTACAAACCTGCAGTACTGGATCCCCTTTTTTCTTTCATGCATACCACACACTGATATACATACCTTCTAACATCTCTTGGAAACTTGGGCCAATAGTAGAACCTCTAAACCAACTCCAATGTCTTATTAACCCCAAAATGGCCACTAAGGCTGTCATTGTGCTTCTCTTGAATAAGGTTCTCTCTCATTCAATCTTGAGGAACACATAATTTATTCCCCTTAAAAAACAAGCCACTTTTAAGAGTGTATTTAGAGAATTGACTATGGAAATAATTTTGGAAATCAGCACATACCTTATAGGCTTCAGAGAAATCTTCATCATCCTTGTAGAGATCCTTGAAACTTTCTATGCCAATGCTTTGTAGTTGTACCTCTTGTACTATGAACATTCTCCTACTTAATGCATCTACCACCTTGTTCATTTGTCCCTTCTTTTTCTTGATAGTGAATGTAAAAGCTTGTAAGTACTCCATGCACTTCAAGTGCCTTTTACTCAACTTCTCATGAGTATTAATGTAGCTAAGTTCTTGGTTATCAGTAAACACTACAAATTCCTTAGGTAGGAGATAATGTCCCCATTTCCTTAGTGACTGCATTAAAGCATACAACTCCAAGTCATAAGAAGAGTACTTCATTTTGGATTCATTAAGCTTCTTAATGAAGAAAGCTATGGGCCTATCTTCTTGGCTCAAGACTCGCCCTACTGCAATTCCACTTGCATCACACTCCAATGTGAACAACTTGTCAAAACTAGGCAACATCAAGATATATTAGGTAGCTACTTCTTTCTTCAACTTTTCAAAGGCTCTTCTTGCCTCAAGAGTCCATTTGAACTTTGTCTTCAATCCACCTTTAATGGTGTCAAACGTTGGTTCACAAATACCACTAAAGTTCTTAATAAACTTTCTATAAAATTGAGCTAACCCATGAAAACTCCTTACCTCTTTACCTGTGGTTGGTGTTGGCCAATTCAAGATAGCCTCCACCTTACTTCGGTCAATCTTCAATGAACCTTGTGATACAAAAAACCCTAGGTATACTAGCTCTTTCTTGAGGAAGTCACACTTTTCCAAGTTGATAGACAACTTCTCCTCTTGCAACCTTTTGAACATAATCTTCAAATTCTTCATATGTTCCTCTTTTGTTTTGCTAAATATGAGTATGTCATCTAGGTATATTACTACAAACCTGCCAATGTAGTCCTTAAGCACTTCATTCATTAACCTCATGAATATGCTAGGGTATTTGTAAGCCCAAATGACATAACTCTCCACTCATACAACCCTTTAGTGGTATTGAATGCTATTTTCCATTCATCTCCCTCTTGGATCCTAATATGATGGTATCCACTTTTTAAATCCAACTTAGTGAGGTACCTAGATCCTCCTATACAATCCATCAAATCCTTAATCCTAGGTACAGGAAACTTATATCTAATTGTGATTCCATTAATTTCCCTAGAATTAGTACACAGTCTTCACTTACCACATTTCTTGGATGCCAACACCATTGGTAGTACACAAGGACTAATGCTCTTCTTTATCAATCCCTGGTCTAGCAACTCTTGCACTTGTCTAGCCACTTCTTGTTTTACTCTATAATAAGCTTATAAGTTGCCTTGTTATGTAGTGAGGCTCCTAGTATAAAGTCAATCTGATGACTAATAGCCCTTTTAGGATGTAGTGTTGCAGGTGTTCCATCACTAATGATGTCTTTGAGCTTACCAAGCAAAATTTGCACCTCCTCTAGTATAGGTGTTTGCATGATCTTCTCTTCCTCCTAGGGTTGTACCATGATAGCATATCTTTCACCACCCTCTTGTAGGATGCTGACAAACTTCTTATCACTACTCAACAATACACTATGAGTCTTTATTTGTGGTTCCTCATCCTCCTTTAGTGACTATATCTTAAATGTTCTATCATCCTTTTTGAAAGAAATGACATTCTCCTTCTTATCATAAATGACACCTCTGTCATACTGCCATGAGCTGCCCAATAGGAGATCACATGCATTCATAGGCAAGATTTCACAAATCAACTTGTCTTTGTATCCACCAATAGAGAATTTGACCCATGATTGCTCATTCACAAGGACACTTTTCTCTTTGTTCAACCATGTCACCTTGTATGGATTGTCATGGGGTATCTTCTCAAGTTTGAGCTTCTTCACTACCTCTTTAGATATTATTTTATTTGTGGACCCTAAATCCACAATAACCTTGCATACTTTACTAAGTATCTTGCACCTTATTCTAAATAAGGCTCTCCTTTTCTTGGGCTCCTCTTTTACATGTTGTCTAACCAAAACCCTCCTAAACATTAAGTTTCCCCCCATTTATGACTCAATGTGATTAATCTTAGGTCACTTGAAACTTGATGTGTCTTCTTGAGCACACCCAATCCCTTTTTCACTGTTAGAAGAGGATGCTTTCTCTGGACACCTATACACAGGATGACCCAACTGTCCACAACAATAACATTTCATGCTAGCAAAATAAGAGTTTCTTCTACCTGAATCCCTTCCTCTATTAGAACCTCTTTGAGATCCTCTATCTCTTCCATGGCCTCCTCTTGGTGTGGTTTCACTCCCATGCTTTGGAGTTTTAGACTCCCCTTGGCTTCTTGATTAAGTTCCTCTACCTTGGTAACCACCTCTATGACCTCTTTGACCTCTTCCTCTACCTCTACCTTTGGAAGACTAGTCATTTTTTCTTTTTATTCTTCTCTTTTATCTTTATAGCCAATTGATAGAAATTGATGCACCATTTTAGGGATGAGAAGAGTCATCTCTTCTTGAATATTCTATCTTAGGCCACTAAGGTATCTAGCCACCTTAAGGTTTTTATCCTCTGTCACATGTGATCTCATACAAAGATTTTGAAACTCCTTAGTGTAGGAACTTATGTCAAGATCCCTTTGCTCAAATTCTACCTCTTTTGTTGCAACTAAATTTCATAGTCTTCTAGCATATATGATTCTTCCATGATGTGATAGGTTTCTTGCCTTCTTTTCCCCTCTCTACTTGAATAAATTTCCACCATGTCAAAACAAAGCCTCTCAATCTTGATTTTTCCACTTTAACTTTCCAAGTCTTAGTGATGCCATCACACTCAAAATGGTTTTCCATCCCTTCTATCTAGTCCATGACTAGATCTACTTCCATCTTTCCACTAAACAATAAAATTTGCTTAAGTGCCATCCCACTCATAGCCTTCAATGCCTTCAAGAAAGGATTCTCTATGAGAATAGGGTTTGGTATAGGAACTTCATCCTCTATAGAAAATTTTGGTTGTTTCCCATCAACCTTTTCCTTGACTTCATTAGTGTTTTCTTCCACCTGATCCAACTTATCCTCTAGTTGGGCTAATCTATCTCTGAGATAGTTATTTTCTTCCTCTTTCTCATTCATCTTCTTAGATAATTATTTATTGGTCACCATTGTAGTTTCACCTACCAATTCTTCTTCAATATGAAACATCTACCCACAAGCAAAATCTTTTGGGGCTCTAATACCACTCTGATAGGGAGGTTGGATGAGTCACTCACCAACTCATGCTCCTAGTCTTGTTACAAGACTTCTAGGGTGTCTCTTCCACACCACTTTCCATCTATAGGACCTTAAATTTTCTAAGGATCCCCTTGTCTCACTAGCCAACCTATCTATCAAGAAATATCACTCCATCAATCCAACACTTGATGCATTCCCACTTCCTTCACTCTAGCCCTTAAACAAACAATAATGCACACAACCTCCAAATCTTGAATGAGGCCTTTTAGAGGTATGAATGTATTTAAAGACACTTCTACTACACCAATTAGGTATTTTTGAAGTCTCACCAAGTTCTTCTTCCTATTCAATCTCTTACTTTCTTCATAAATAGGCCTAATAGGCTAAGAACCCCAATTAGGCCTCTTATAGTGAGAAAATAAGATTTTTATCTTATGCCTTCCAAATTAACCTGGAAATAGTTTTTAGGCTTCTTGGTTCATCTAACATACCCTTAAATATTTTTGGGGTCTTGGGGTCATACTCTTCCATCTATTACCTTAACCCAAATTAGGTGAAAATAAGGCTTTTTGGGCTTAATTGGCTGGTCCATCAAGAAAGGTTGTCTTGGGATTGTTATGGGATTGGTATGAAAATATCTCTTTCATGGGATGATGGTAAGATCTTCTCCTTCAGTTTCCAAAAGGAATTTGGACTCTAGCTTTTCTCCTTTGTAAGCATTACACACTTCAATGTGGTCTTACCTAGCCGAATTCACCATAGGCTTGCATAGGGCAAGACCTTAAAAATGGATGCTCTACACTTGAGCACCCTTGATTTTTTAGATATGATTTACATGGAGTCTACTCACTATCCCAAAGAGGCTGTATAGATTGAATAGTGGGGAAGTGAGTTAGAGCTCCATATTCAAGAACTTCCTGGAGAAAACCAGTGATAGTGTGAAATCAAAGTAATTTCACAAAAGGTAATAAAATTTTTCAAAAATCCTATCTACTAGTACAAAGATTCAAGAAAAAATGCAAACCAAAATATTTTCAAGTGATAGTATGGATCTTGCATGCCTAACTAACCACTGTCATCAAAAACTTAGAGAATGCTTTAGAATATTGTTTGCACAAATACATCATCTGTACAATGGACTTCCAAACCTAATAATAGGTATTATCTATCCTTATATAGGGTGGTTGGGTGGTTATAGAATCCTTATAAATCCTCTCCATTTATTTGCAACTATTTTTCAAAAATTTTCTCAAGCAACTTTTAAAAGTTGCCAAGTTGCACAACTTTTACATGTATTTTTTGTAACTTTTCACCAAGTTGGTCAAATGACCTTCCTAACTTCTCAAACTTAAACACCAATTCTAACCATGGTAAAAAACTTATTATAACTCTTTCTAAATGCTAATGACCTCATTATGATGTCATCATCATGCCTTGTGCCAATTAGAGGGCTTTACAAATTCCTAGCCCCTAATTACACCTAGTAAAAAGGCCTAAGAACCTATGAACACAAATCTCTAATGTACTCTAACTATGGTCAATATGACCTTATCCTCCACATCCAAAATTCCCTAAGGCTCACACTTACATAACAAAAGATGAAACTTAGATTGCCTAGGTAATTCTTAGGTGCTCCTACACCACCAAACAAGGCAATAGGACACTAAGAAATATAACCTTATGATATGAACTCAAAACCAATATAATATAAAGAAAGATATAAAGAAATAATATATAGATCACATGATAAAGAGTTAACCTTGAATGAGAAATATAACACAAAATTATAAGTGCAAATTTTGCAAGTCAAGTTCACTAATAAATATAGGGTCAAAAATGTGAGTCAAGGATAAAACCATAAGTTCATCACATAACATATGCATACATATGCCTATATAAGGAGAGAATACAAGGGGAATAATTTTTTCAATCCAAATTCTAGAGAACTAGGTATAAAGGGATCAATACTAATTGAATAATAAAGGAATACTAATGCAAACTAGGTCTAGGAAGAATAGGGGAAAGATATCCAATTCATTAAAAACCCTTAGTGTGTATGTGTGAAAGCTAAATATGTTGAAAGGAAAAAGAAGGTAAAAGAACACACATTTGAAGTTTGTTTTCTATTTGCTATTCTAATAAAAGAAAATAGAAGTTGTTATATTTGGGCCTAAAATTGTGCAATAAACAAACCCAAAAATCTTTTGGAAATTTTTTAGGGGAAATTTGGATCTTTAGGGGAAAAATGGGATCTTCAAGGTTGCAATGCCCCCCTGATGATGGTTTGCGATGCTGATTTCCTTATTTTGTAGTTCTAAAGAAAGCCAAAAAGGTCACTCCAATCTATAACCTATTCATTGATTCAATATTTGAAACCTACAATAAAAAATGTTTTTTTATTATTGGTGGGGGGTTTTCCTCAGTCAAACCCTAGTTTTAGGAATTAACCTTGAATTGAAATAGCATGAATTGTAAAGTAAATGTATGAATTTAGCTTACAAAAGCCAAATATCTTGAATTTAATGCAATTTGCTTACTTCAACAATGGATTTGGATAGAGAAGATGAAGATGAATGGACGTAGAAGATGCATCAAAGGATCTTGAATGTATTGAAGAAGATCTTGAAGATAAACTCCTTCAATTTCTTGAATGCTTGAATTCTTGATTCTCAATGGAGGAATGCTTGAATGAATGGTTAAGACTTGAAGGCTTGAAACTTGAATTCTTGAGAGCTAGAGTGCTTGGATACTTGAGAGTGAGATATGAAAATGGAAGGGTTTATATAGAGCTCATAATTGACTAAATCTAGTAGGCCAACCTACATTGGAACTAACACCCTGAACATATTTGGACATAGGACCTAAAGGGGAGACCTAAGATAGGTCCTAATCAGGGGCATAGTGTGCCCCTGATAACTACATCCCAAGACCTCTGGGATCCTTTTAGGATTCCAAAATAGGACTTAGATCCCTAGAATCAAGTGCAGAGTTTGAGATATAACCATTGCATTGCAAGGAGCATATTCTAAGTGAACAGATGGATAAAAGGAAGGATCAAGGGAAATAGATCCTACCTTAAGCTTAACACCATGGAAACAAGAGTTAGTAAATAGGATCTATTATGTTTTACCCAAATTAAACCTAGGAGGAAGGTCAGAAAAGGCAAGAAGAGATGAAAGACACAAGGAGATTGATGATCTCACATTAAATAGATGCTAAACCTTCATTAAATTGGAGTGCATCCAATTTAAGATGGTACACCATGTTAGGTAAATCAACATCAAGATCAATATTCTCATGCTTATCATCATATAGTGTATTGTTTGCATCAAGATTAATAGCAATAGAATCCAAAATATGAATATCACATTTATCTATATCATTAGTATGATTAACTTCCTCTACAAATATGTGCTAGTGAGAAGCATGCATATGAGTTTTAGCATGAGCTAGGTGATTATTTCAATCCTCACAAGTATGTTAGTTATGCTTAGTCTTACAAAAAAAAATTGAGAAGAAGGATAAAAAACTATAGGCTCCTTATTATCATTAGATGGGCTGACAGGAGGAAAAATATCAAGTTGAGAACTAGGAGGGACCACATTAGAAGGAGGGACCACACTAGAAGGATCATTAGATGTAGGAGGTGTTTGACCATTAGAAATAGAAGAATTAAAAGAAATAGGTGTAGAAGCTGTAGGCAAAAGATCTTGAGAAATATCCCCAGGCATACTTAACTCAAAAATATTTCAATATTTATGAGCTTGATAAGATTGAAAAAGATAATCAAGATGAGTAGGAGGTGTGGTAGGAATGGAATCCCAATTGAAATCAAGAGTAAAACAATGTTGAGGCCTAGAAGTATGATAAAGAATATGATTGATCATCTTAATTTCACCATCATAAGAAAATTTAATGCACTCATGAATAGGAGAAGTAATGACTTGCATGAAAGTCAACAAAGGTAAACCAAGCTTCACTTGGAACTGATCAAAAGTAGGAATGACAACAAAGTTACTATTCACCACCTTATTACATAGCCCAATTGGAAAGGAAATGGATCCTTGAGGGGGATAAAAGAAACCATTACAATTCCAACTCCAAGTAGTAGTTGAATCATAAAAATTATGATGCTTCTTCTTATCAAACAAATGTTCCTCAATAATAACATTAATTATGGAATTGAGATCAACAAGAAAAGCATAAGAAGGATACGTATAAATCATAGTTGTAATGTAAAGAGGACCATTAGAAGCCTTAAAAATATCAGAAATATTAAATGAAATAGTAAGGTATCTAGCACACTTAAGGTTAGGTTTAGGCTTAGGTTGATCATGAGATTTGGATGGAACTTTATTCTTTGGTGGAGGTGGAGTTTGAGGTACACATTCCACAATGGTAATAGTACAATCATTCTCTTCCTGTAATGTATCATAAGAAACATTAAGACAAGGGAAAGAAGAAGAAGGTTGAACAATTGTATTAGTAGTGTGTTGAGGTAAATGATTAGTATAGATTTGAAAGTTTTGACTAGGAGACACCACATATTTTTTTCTATTATCATGACTATCAATAGATAAAGCATTATAATCAATCAAGTCTAGAATCTTATGTTTCAAAGTATAACAAACATAAGTATCATGGATAGGCTAATGATGATATTGAAGAAAGGCTTTAGGATCAAAGTGCAAACTTGATGTAGCAAAAGGAAGAAATGGTTTAAGAGGAGGGATTGTAATAATATTATCACTAACCAAACTTCCCATAATAGAATTTAAAACTAAAAAAAAAGAGTAAACTTGTTATTCATTTGAAAAATGGAGGAAGAAGAAGTGCCACCTTTGGATGCTTCAACTACTTGTTCATCTACTATATTCATGGTTTTATTAATCTTGACATAGTTAGGTTTCTCAAATTTATTGTAACTTGATGCACATCACTCTTTTCAAAATGTATAGGAGCCATTAGACTGGTACTCTTAAATTTATTCATTTATAATTGATAATGACGAATCATTGCAAAAAGTTGTGAAAAAGAAGTAAACTCAGTAAGAAGAATCTTATCTCTATTTTCTTTTTGTAACACTTACAATAAACATATGTTGAATTTCAATATCAGGAACATGATAAGAAATCTAAGCATGAAAATACTTAAATATATTAATAAAATCAATCACTTTTTTCTTAGGACCTTGTTTAAAATGCATAAAATTAGTCAAAGACACTTGAGGACCAATTTTATTATAAAACTATTGGATAAAAGCATTAGCAAGTTTGTGAAAGGAGCCAATAAAATAAGGTGGCAAAGAGAAATTCCATTGCAAATATTTTTCACAAAAGATGTAAGCAAATAACTTAGATAAGGACCTTATTTATAATGCATAAAATTAGTCAAAGACACTTGAGGACCAATGTTTTCATAAAATTGATGGATGAAAGCATTAGCAAGTTTGTGAAAGGAGTCAATAAAATAAGGTGGCAAAGATAAATACCATTGCAACTCTTTGTCACAAAAGGTGTAAGAAAAAAAATTAGTTAAAATCCTATGATCATGATCATAATAACTACATAGAACTTGGATAGTTTTAAGATGAGTCATAGGGTCAACCTTACTATTATAAGTATCAAGAAAAGGTATATAAAAATTTTGAGGAGTTGTGGTATGAAACAAGTCAAAAGACAAAGGACTACCCATATGTCATGTATGCACATTAAACTTGGATTGAGTAAGGGAAGAAAGTTGTAATTGCGATGAAGAAATAGTTTGAGCAAGGGTAAGGATAGTGGAATAATTAGAGGAAAAAGGTGGTAATGACACATTCGACACACTAGGAAGAGTGTATGAATTAGCTGGAATAGAAGGTACTATAGGTAGGACATTAGGAACCACAATAGAAGTATTAGGATAAGCATAAGGAACACTAATATATAAAGGCTATGAGGTAGGAAATGAAGCAGGTGGAATACTCACAAGTAGAGAGGGAATTGACAATCTACTAATAGGAGGATTAGATGATTGGATAGAAGTAGTCACAATGAGATAAAAATAAGTAGGAATGCTAGAGATAGGTTCAAACATAGGAAACATAGGTTAAATTATAGTGATAGATGGAGCCATACTGATTTTAGATGCAGCTTGAGCCAAAAGATTAACATGAGAATGGACAAGGCGAATAAGACCACACAAAAAATTTATTCCATGTTCATCATTACATATTAATTTCTTAAGAGAATCAAAAGAAACAATAGTATCAATGTTTTGATTCTCTTAAAGAAGCCAAAAATACATTTTATAAATTTCAATAGCAAGCTTATGAGATTGTTTAGGAGGAACCCTTAAAGCCATATCTTAATCATGAGGTGAATGAGAAGAGTCATGATCCATTGAAGTACTAGGATCATGAGAAACCATAGGATCACCAAGGTTACTCAAGGTAGGAGAGGAGGATTTCTAATAAAAGTGATTCATGAGTCTACAACTTCTCCTAATAGGAATACTACAAGTAAGGCATAAGGTAATAAAGCTCATAAACTAAAAAAGGAAAGAAGAGACAAAATAAATTTAACCTTAAGATATGAACTAGATCACAAAGAAAAAAATATAAGCTTATGAAAGTAATAAAATTAAGCATGTAAAGCTAGATCATGCAATGACATACAAAGTAAAAAGTAGAAATATCAAAAGTCAGGTTCACAAAAGATGGCGAACTCACAAAAAATGCAATAATCTAACTCTAAAATCATAAGAGTGAATGTTGAAAGTCAAGTTCCTAAAGATGGTGAACACACAATAAAATGCAATAATCTAACTCCAAAATCAAAAGAGGAAATGTCAAAAGTAGGGTTTTCCAAAGGTGGTGAGCACAACATAAAATGCAATAATCTAATTCCAAACTCAAAAGAAGAAATGTTGAAAGTTAGGTTGACCAAAAAAGTTAAGGGAGAAATGTGAATCAAAGAAAGTAAACCTAAGTTCATCACATAACCACACTCACAACTCAAAGAGGGAATCAAGGAAATTGATCCTTTCAATGCCAATTCTAAAAGACTAGATTTAGAAAGATTAGTGCTAGCCAAGTGATATAGGAGCACTAATGCAAAGCTAGACTCTAGTAAGCACACTAAGGGAAACAAAACAAAAGTCCTTGAAAGCCCTAGTTATAGTGAAAACTAGAAAATGAAATGTAGATATAATAAGTAGATATGCTGAAGTAACAAAGTAAATTAGAAGAGTCAAATTTGTATCTAATTTTATGCTTGTTGTGCATATCAAAATAGACAAACAATATCAAATCTAGTTCTGAACTACTGAATCTACAAAATCCAAAAATTATCTGACTTTGGTAAGGTCAAATTCCATGCGATGTCAGCTTTTTCCTAAAGTAGGGGAGCACTACGTCCTTGATCAACTGGTTATGATCTCAAATATAAATTTAAATTTATGACAAATGATAAAAACGATATCCAAATATATAATCTATTTGCCAATCCAAGATTTGAAACCTACAACAAAAAAAAGTTTTTGTTTGTTGATGGGGGGTTTTCGTCAATCAAACCCCAATTTAGGAATTAACCTTGAATTGAAATGATTGAATTATAGAAATGTAAATAAATGTAAGAATTCACCTTACAATAGCTAGATCTCTCAAATATAATAGAATGAGATCTCTTTAATAATTATCTTAGATCAATAATGTAGATGAATGAATGTAGAAGATGAAATGAAGGACCTTGAATGAATTGAGGGAGATCTTGAAGATAAAATCCTTCAATTTCTTAAATGCTTGAATCCTTGATCTTCAATGGAGGAATTAGCTTGAAGAATGCTTGAAGACATAAATGCTTGAATGCTAGTGCATGTGAATGCCTAATAGTGTTTGTGGAGACTTTATGAATTATGGATATGAGATGAAAAATAGAGAAAATGGATGCATTTAGAAAGGGATCAAATCCATCTTTCTCCTGCAGACCGACCTACCTCAAATTTTGCACCACTAGTAAACCCAGACTTAGGATCCGAGAAGGAGACCCAAGAGAAGGCACAAGAAGGAACACAATACATCCCTAATGGTCCTATTAGGGATGCACTTCATCTATGATAGGGAAGGGATGCACCATGTCCTTGCCAACCAAGGCCCAAAACCATAGGAACCCCTTTAGGGTACCAAAATAGGTCTTGAATCTTAGAAATTAGGTACATTTTGTGAGATATGACCATTATAGCACATAAAATAGATTTTCAATGATTGGATGAGGGAAAGGGAGGAAATTAGTGGTTATATCCTACCTTAAGCTTTGCGCCATGAAAATAGGAGCTTTAAAGAGAATCAATTAGGTCTTACCCTAATTCCACCTAGGCAAAATGAGAAGAAAGGGGAAGAAAATAAGAAATATACAATGTGATGATGATATCAAATTAAATAGGTACTAAACCATAATAAAAATGAAGTGATTCCAATTTAAGATAATACAGTTAGATATGCATTTCATTTCTATTTAAAGAAAATATAAAAATAATTGCCTCTGATTGTGAGTAGTTCACTTTGCTTTAAATATGTATAATTTATTTCATGAGTACTTTGATGATGCATTCATTAGGAAACCTCTTAAGGTGTCTATTAGTGGAGTTGTAAATGTAACTAATGAAGTCTTAAATGATTCCATTGCTCCATGATCTTCACTTACATCTTTCCAAACTAACCTTTATGATAGACTTTTGTCTTGGCTTCTTGTATGTGAGTATGTTTGTAATATTGATCATGTTAAATCGATTTTATTTACTAAGCCTCTCATAACCCTCAAAGTATGTATATCTCAACCTATTAGGATTAACCATAGAAAAAAGTAAAAATTACATGAAAATATGACCAATATCAAAGAATAAAAAAATCACACAAAAGAGAACACAAGACATAAAGATTTAACGCGGTTCACCCAATCCCTGGGCTACATCCACCAACAACAAGACCAATATTATTATTATCCAATGATTATAATCCATAATCCCTTATAGCTCAAAAATACCTCAAGAAGTATTATCTCATTATTACATCATGAAATCCCTAACTTTAAGCCATTTTATACAAGTTTATTTTGCTTACAGAATTAGGGTTAGAATAAGTCATCTATTAGAAAAATAATTGTTGATACCTTTTACAATAGTAAATTCATTTTTGGATTTGGGGGCACTACCCCCAAAAACCTCCCTAAGGGTGTTTCCTCTTGACCTAATCTGTACTTCAAGCACACTTGGGGCATTTCCCTAGGACCTCGCAAGGGGTGTTGTCCTTTGACCCCGTCTTGGGGTTGCTGGCCCCAAACTCCTATAGTAATAATCTAGGGGGAGACTGCACTGAATAAAGGGGGAGAATTAACCTCCAAGTCTAATTAGGCTCCAAATCACAACAAAACCAACCAATGAACCACTCATTACTCTTAAGGGTTTCCCTCAAAATCTCATATTTTCTAAAGAAAGTCTGATTACATTGTGTCTAATCATACTCATCAGATACATAATAATCCTCAACCTACTATTTTAGTCACTCTTACTTCTATACTGCCTTCTCAAATAGTGCTCCCCAAGAACCTAATTTACCTATTTCCTTAGGGAAGGATTATGATCTTGTTGAGCAATTACGTGCTACTCCTGCTAAGATCTCCTTGTGGGAACTTCTTCAAACTTACCCTACTTATCATGAAGCTTTGCAAAAGGATATATCCACTCTTCCCATTATTCCTACTCATCAAGACAATATCAATTCTTTCTTGGAGTGTATGCATACCATACTAGCTCCTTCTTGAATCATTTTCACTTGAAAAGATTTACATCCCAAGGAGGTGCAAAACTAATATTATGCTCTTGTGGTTGTTTTTCATATTAATGGAAATCTCATTACCTTAATTGATAATGGATTGGTTTTGAGTGTGTGTAGTTTAGAATTGCTAAAACTTATTAAGGATGATGTGTCCATTATTAAAACTAATAAAATTCCTATTTTTAGCTTTGATAACATCATTAAGTAGACTTTGAGAATCATAACTTTTCCTATCAATTTTTTTTTTGGTTATCCTATATACCCTAGTTCATGTGATGCTTGTACCTCTCAATTACAATCTTCTTTTGAGAAGACCTTGGTTTCATAACATGCATATTATTCCCTCAATTATTCATCACAATGTCAAATTCATTTATAAAAATGTGATGTAGACTCTTCATGTAGATGATAAATCTAATAGTTGTCTAAATACTAAATTTTCTAGAACATCACAACCTAGTGAGGAAAATTAAGAACCTAAGCTTGAGGATAGAACTCAATCAGATGAAGAACCTTCTCCATCTACCCTATTTAAGGATGATTGAGGTAATTTAGACTTCACTCCTAATTGCATTTTGGTTTCTGACCTTGTATTTCTAAAATGTTGAGATGAACCTAAACTGAAACTTTTGCTTCTACTACTTTTAGAATATTTGAGTAATAATTTTGTTGTTGCTTCATCGAATGAAACCATTGAAACCATTAAACTTGGGTGTTATTGAAACCTATGAATCACCTCTAACTCTTTCTAACATGGCTTCTTGTTATGGTTCCTGTCATCACTTGCTTGTTAAATATGGATTTAGTGGTCAAGGTTGTGAAAAATTTGAACAAGGAATACATGTTTCCCAAATAAATAATGGTCCTAAACATGCCTATGGTTTCAGATTAAATCCTTAGTGCAATCTTGCTATAAGTTTTCTTAGGAATATTTCTTCTTCTTCTATTCAGTCATTATCTTGAAAGGACAATAGACATGTTGATGCTATGAAGAGTGTGACATCTCTTATTTATTTGGATGGTAATGTGACAAATTTTGAATTTATTATTCATATCTTAGTTAATCATGTAATTTTTGATAATACTTCATTAGATACTAGTTGCCTCAACATGTATCATGAAGAATGGTATTTTCATATCTTTCACTATTTAAACAATGGTTCATTTCATGAATTAGTGTCTAGGAATTCTAGTAATAGAATCTGGAATCTTGCAACTCATTATATCATCCTTGTTGACATCCTTTATATATGTTCTTACAATGACCCTTTACCTAGACGCCTTAATAAAAATAAGACTCTTGCAGTTGTACAAGAAGATCATGTTAAATCTCGATAGCAATATCACAAGAAGATCATGTTGGATCCCATAGGGGGAAGTTTGGGAGGCATGAATTAGAACTAATAATATTCTTTGCTTGGGAAACTATTGGAAGACTATGGAACAAGATACATTTACTTTTCTCAAGAAGTGTTTGCAGTTTCGGCATCATAACTTTTATTCTTTTGCCTATGAGTTATATTCATGAGTTCCTACTTATCCCTTTACTAGATGGGGTTTGGATCACATTGGTATGATATATCCCTCTTCATCTCAAGAACACATTTATATTCTCATAGCCATTGACTATTTTACTAATTGGGTTGAAGTTATCTCTCCTCATTTGATTATTTCTAAAGTTATTTGTGATTTCATTCTTCAAAAGCTCATCACTTGATTTAGTATTCCCATGAAAATAATTTATGATAATAGAACCCCTTTTAATAAAAAAGAAGTGAAAATTTTCTTGGAGAAGTACTATACTCGTCAACACTTTTCTACCCCTTATTTTCCTCAATCTAATGGTCTAGCTAAAGCTTCTAATAATGTTATCAAGCAAGTCCTCATAAAATTATTGATATACATGCTAGGGATTGGCATATATAATTTACTTGTGATTTATGGTCCCAAAAAACAAGTGTCTACAATGCAATAAGAACATCACCTTACCACATTGTTTATGGAGCAAATGTAATTATGCATTTAGAGCTAGAGATTCCCCCTTTGTGAGTTTCATTTAAAGGTGTACTTGATAAGGGTACTTTTAGAGAAGAAGTTTTACAAGAACTTGAAATATTAGATGAATAACATATTAATGTTTTATAATAAATTATGACCTATCACAAATGTGGTAAAAAAATATACAATGGTAAATTTATTGAGCATTCCATTTTAGTTGCAATTTAGCTCTCTACAAAAATTAGAGAAATGTGAATGGCCTACTTGGTGAAAAAGGGAAGTTTATTCTAATTGACTAAGTCCTTACATTGTCACATAAGTGTACACCTTTGATGTGTATAACATTTTTGATTTTAATGGTGTACCTCTTAAAGATCCTATTAATATTATGCAGTTGCATCATTATTATGCTTCATTGTCATCATTTTATATTTTCCTCATGTGCTAGCATTTTTCGTTTATGAGTATTGTTTAATCTTCCTCAAAATGTACTGTATAATACTTTCATTAAAATATTACATTTTAATATGTTAGTACATCTTTGGTCATCACCTCATGTTTATTCCTTCAATTAAATGTTTGAATCAAACAAAATATTAATCATAGAAACGTTAAACATGAAAGTCAATCGCATATATAATATATCATCATTACTTTTGGTATAGAAGTAGGCACTATAAAAAATGTTCCTTATATCAAAATAGTGTTTTCAATGCATCACATCTCATCTATTGGGAGATTAAATCCCAATCTCTTGCATCTTTGGCAAGATGATTAGGGCCTATGTATAGTCAATGTGTAGGTGTGGCTCCTAGATGAGCTCAACTATGATCAGATCTATAGTCTACTCCATAGCTCTTGTATCTCATTCTCTAGTCCTTCCTCCCTCTTATCCCTCATTTACAACTCTAGTGCTATGGGCACAAAGATATCCCTATGTCTCCTTAGATTTGACATGCCCTCATAGTGTGCATGTTATGTGAATAACATACTAAAAGTTAGACCATGTCTCTCAAGATATCCCTTATAAAGGATCTTAACTCCTCAATGCCAACTGCATATCACATATGTATATATGTTATCTATCATATAATTTTAAATTTTGCATTTTTTAGATCAGTTATTCTTTTATTACATTGTCTCATACATGGATCTCCCTCACAAAATATTGAGTCTCTCTCTTAAGGAGATGTTGAGGGCATTGGTTGGAGATGTTCTCTCCTTCATCCATCTATGTTTTCTAGGGTGGGGGCATCTTCAAGCAAGATCATATTGCCTAGAATCATAGAGGTATGGTATCTATAGGGGATGATAGAGCTTCATCTATCATCTCACCCACTACTAACACCTCCTCTCCTCCCTTCACCTCCATGGCCCCTTTACTAGGTGGTAGATCCTCCCCATCCTCTCCCTCCTCATCCTCTCCTTCATGTTGAGAAAAAAAATTGATCTAGATCTCTTGTAGGGTAGTCATATTAGAATAGGGATCACATTCCCTAAATGCTCACATATCATAGATAGTTGCTTGACACTCCTAGATCCTCTATTATAGGAGGGAATGTGATATCATTTGGGATCTCTATATCTATACACTCAATATCATCAAAAATTGGTCAAGGTACAATCCTTGACCTCTTTATGTACATGTGTGGGAGGACCATATTGTATATCAAACCACTATATCACTCTACCATAACAGTAGTGTTGTTATCATGTGGAGCCTAATTAGAATCAAAAGTTAATTTTTTCCCACTTCCTCTGGTGTAGTTTTTCCCTAGATTTATTCTATTTGGTGTGTGGGGGAAGCAACCTCATGATAGGGGTCAAGAGGCAATGCTCCTTGAAGAGTCTAAGGGAAGTGTCCAAGGTGTGCTTCCCCAAACCATATAGAAGATATTTGGGGGAAAATATGAGCTGTAGTTTGGGGCAACACCAAAGGTGTGCTCTCGAAAACCACACCATAGGAAAAACATGTTTATTATTATAAAAGACAGCAAGGGTTATTTTTTCTATTGAGACATACTCTAGCCCTAATTTTGTAATTGCCACCAGTCTTGTATAAAATGGATTAGGATTAGGGATTTAATGATGTATGATGATTTAGTAGCTTCTTTCAATGGTATTGAGTTGCAATGGATTGTAGATTGTAATCAAGTTGGATCAATGGATAATAATATTAGACTAATTGTTTGGTGGACATAGCCCAGGATTGAGTGAAGGACATTGAATCTTTATATCTTATGTTCACTTATGAATGCTTTATTCCTTTGTGATATTAGTTATATTTGCATTTAATTTTTATTTTTGTTTGTGTAATCCTAAAAAGTAGGGCACCACAATATAATTATGTTTGTCCTCTAGCAACCTCTATCTTTTCATCTATTGTAGTTGCTCCTTTGAGTCCAACCATGCTATTATCAGGCGGTAGGGTCTGCATATAATCTCTATAGATGGTATATGGTTTAATTAGACTCTCTAGTAGAGTAAATCTCTAAACCTCAATTTATGGTTCAATGAGTATGCAAATTCTCTCAGCGAATCAAGTGGCACATCCATCGTGTATCCAAATAGCCTAGTGTATGTAATATACTCAAAGCCCACATGTATAAGAATGTACACACTATTCATATCTACTTGTAGAATCTACATGCTTTCTATGACCCTATGCATAGACAACTAACTCCCTCTCTATGTGATGAACCACGTGAGTTAGAGTGTTACAAATCATTGTGCCCTTTATGTTAGGCATAAGTATTGAGGAAACAATGCAAAGTGTGAAGTGCTTGAGAGGGAGCTCAACTAAATAGAATGCCTCTTAGAATGGCCTGATTGAGTCTCTCACTATCTTTGTATGACACCTCTTGCAATACTCATAATATCTATTGATCTCTCATGTTACCTGATAGACCCATGGTCTAATAGATAGTCCTCAAACTAGAAGATGTATGATATATAATATATCCTCAAGGGTGATGGTCATGATCTCTCCCACTGGTAGATGGAATGTTCATGTGTCCTTATCATATCTCTCCATAAAAGCCAAAGTCAACGCCATGTGATAGCGCATATTGTGTAGTCGAGCTACCCAATATGGTTTGATATCTTCCAAGATCTATGCGTCTTTTTCTTCCAACTGCCCTATAAGGTCACATATATAAACTTGTAGGCACCCAAAAATGAACATGCTAGTGAGTATGCATTTAATGTAGCAAGTATTCTAATATTAATTAATGATTCTTTAATATTTAATTAATCATCCCATTTCCTCAAAAAATTGAATCTTCGGATCACATAATCATTTCCCCTAAAATAATCAAATTTCTATAATTTAAATCATTATCATTAATTATTTAAGTTGACTATTTATTCCTCTTCATTAGATTAAGTTTTTAAATTTAATTGAATTTCTAATTAATATCATCTTAATTTTACTTCAATTTCAATTTCCTATTGCTTCTAATTTATTTTCATTTAATTTTATCTAATTCCATATTTGAAATTTAATTTAATTTTTAGTTCAATCAAATCTTCTAAAATACAAAAACAAAGTCTTCCCAATTTTAATTTTTGCAAACTTTATCTCTCCAAAAGTTGTAAATATATCTTCTATCTTTTAGTTAAATGAGAAACTTACCAAAATCTCTTCAATTTTATCTATTCTTCTCCATCAATCTTGATTTTCTTTGATTAATCTTGATTTTTAATCTATAACCAAAATTTCTATATAAGCATCTCTCTCTCTCTCTCTCTCTCTATATATATATATATATATATATATATATTCTCTCTCTCTCTCTCTCTCTCTATATATATATATATATATATATAGAGAGAGAGAGAGAGAGAGAGTCAATTGATTATAAACCTACATAACTTAAATAAAGAATATATATATTAAAAACCTACATAAGTTTAATAAAGAATCTATATATATTCTTTATTAAACTTATGTAGGTTTTTAACCAATTGAGTATCGTGCCTCTATTAGTTTTTTTATCATTTCTATCATTCAAAATCATATGATTTTATTATTTCTTGAAGCTTTTAGTCAAGATGTTTTCGAAATAAAAAATGAATGCTATATCTCAATAAAGCAAAGAGAAACAACAAAATCTTGAAGTATTTGTTAGTTTGCATGCATTTATTTGTAAATTTTATTTATGATAATAATGGTTCTAATTTTGTTGTTTTTAGGGTTAAATATATATTTGTTAGTTTCATTTCAATTTAATTAGTAACCATCAAGTACATTGTCTAAAATAATATCTTGAAATGTAGTCAACAAATATATAATCTTAGGTGTATGCTCAAGTTCATCTTGTTTCTTAGTCTTCCTAGGGATTAAATAAAAGAAAAAAATTTATTTCTTCATGTAATTTCACAAATTTATTTCCTTCAACCAAGAAAACTGTTGCTGTAGTATAATGATTTTCCTTAGGTTTCTCTATCAAAGGAAACAATATTTGTCTCTTCCCATTAGCCCAAATAGTATATTGATTCAATCTACCATCATGTAAAGCTATTCTAGCATACTACCAAGGTCTTCCCAAAACAATAGAAAAATAATACATAGGCATAATATCACACAAGACTTCATTAAAGTAATTTCCAACCTTGAAGTTTACAAGGCATTGTTCATTTACTAGTAACTTGTGTTAATCTTTGATCCAAGCAATGTAATAAGGATTAGGATGTCTCAATATCTATAATTACAACTTAGATACCAACTCCTTTGATGCCAAATTATCGTAACTACCACTATCAATTATCACTTTGCATTATTTTCCTTCAATCTTATATCTGGTCTTGAAAAGACTTTTCCTCAAAATAGATTCTTCATTCATTTTCTCATTCCAAAAGTTTCTTATAACCATAAGATTCTCTCCCTTTTAGGTCCATTAGGTGCATCAATAGATTCTTCCTAAATCAAAGCATTTCTACTACTACTTCATGTCTTCTCACCAAAAAAGTTACATTCAAAGGCTCTATGTCCTTATTCTTGACACTTGAAACAAGTGCCCTTAAATCAAGATCTATCTTCTCTCATGCCAATATTTTTATTCCTCGAGTAACCAAATTAATTGCCTCTAGTGTAGTTACCTCTTTCTCTACTAGCATTATCTTCTTGTCATTTTTATTTTCCTTTGTCATGTGATCTATTATCAAATCTACTACTTTCTCCATAAGATCTACCTCTACTTCACTAAAGTATTCCACCTCTTGTGCTTTGTCTATGTTCTTGTTTCTTTTCCAATATTTCTTTAGATCTCAAGGCACACAAGTATGCTTCCTAAACACTCTCAATTTTTAAAAAGTTGATCTCATTTTATATAGAAGTTCTCAAAGCATTCAGATATCTAGTAACATTTTCAACCTCATAATCAATATGTCCATATCTAATGTCCAACTTATAGAATTACTCAATATAATCCTTTACAGTCATATATTTTTGTCTCAAAATTTATATTCTTATCAATAAATTAACTTGATAAGCATTGGGAAGGAATTTATTTTTCAACTTGCCAACCATTTTCTATTCGAAGTCTTGATCTTTTCTTTTTCCTCTCCTGTGTCTATTAGTTTGTACGTGTTCCCATGAAAGAGAAGCATTTCCATTCAAATTTATAGTGGCTATCCTCAGTTTTCTATCCTCAGGATAATCAAAATACTTTTCAATCTCAAATATCCAATCCAACAAAGCATCAATATCAAGTTTTCCACACTAAGTAGAAAGTTAAAAGGTAGGTCTTGAACTTTCTCTAGATAAAGCCTTAAAAAGCCTTTCTTCATCTTGTTCTTCTTTGGGTTCAAGATTAGGTGATGCTAATTCTTCTTCACCACTAACATCATCAAGATGTATTCCCCTTCTTTTGGCTATTTCAATAGCTTCAAGTCTAGCTATAAATTGTCTCAATATGTGCATTGTAGCATTATCTTTATTTCCTCTACCTCAAACCATTTAACAATAGTTCCTACAAGAATCATAACCCTTTGCAAGTTATAGGTCTAAAATTAGATATTCCACCCTACAACCAATCCAATTAGGGTTCTCCATGATCCTATAACTTTGTAAGGGAAAAAACCTTTGCTTTAATACCATCCAACACAAGGAAAAAGGGCCTAAAGACACTCCTAATCTTCCCTTACTATAGTTACACACAAAAGTTAACATAATATAGGAGAAACCACAAGAAATTATATTGAGTTCAATGTAGATATGATGAAACAATCTTCTTAGAACATGCTAGACTAAAGGCCTACTTGGTTGTAGCCATAAAAAACTGAAATATAATTTGCAAGATTATAATCTTAGGCTTACAGAGCCAATTTTTTGATATCTATCTTCTACTATCTTGAGTGATACTTATTGTAATTCTATATCTCAAATTATATAGCTAGCAAGACCACAAGTTGTCATGTCCAGCAATTTATTACAAAATATAGGTCCTAGCCAAAAGGAGAAATTAGGGACTAAACAACCATGCAAATGAACATCCATGGGGACAAAGATAGGTACACACATGATCTAAGAATATATCCCTAAGGCAATAGAAATCCTTGATCTTACAATTGACCTCACAAAATCCAAAACCTACACATTATCCAATATGCTAGGAAATAAGCACACTTCGAGAAAAGAGAAGGATAAATCATGTATATGATGGAATTAATTTCCATGAACATAGGATAAGGTTCCACAATATATCCACATTAAGAATCCAACTACATGGAAAGAAAGAACACAAACAAAAAAGGCCTATAAACAAAAGACATGAACAATAAGCAAGAAATCTTTTTGGTTGATGTAAGTTTTCCAAAGTACCCAAGATGCTCCTACATTACTACCCCATGTAGGTCTATGTCCATCAATCAAGAGTTAGTAAGGAAGTCTCCTAGAGCCACCATACTTTTACTAAAATATTCTACTCCTACACATTTGTTTGATAGATATAAGGGATAATGAAATTCCCCCTCCAAAATCCATCTATCTTGATTGTTACCATCCATAATATTAAAAAATGAATCCCATAGAGATTTTATTAAATCTCTCACATTGTGGACATAAAAATTAATCATATTCTAGGATTAACCCAAAACTATATTTTGAAAATAAAGAATTACACTATAGTAGGAGGAGTGAAGTAGGGAACCAACAACCTTAGCTGGATTTCACATAGAAGCAAGACTCCTTGAAGCTCAAATAGAGATAGAGGTTTCCCTTTCAAATCCAAAATAAAATTTGCTAGAAATACTCACTTTTCTTATTCATTTTAGTTTCCTAGACTAGTAAAATATCAATCTTATTTCTTCAATAATACATTTTAACACATTTTATTTGGAGAGGTTATTAAGGACTTTCATGTTGCACATTATCTTCATATAAAAAAATACTAAATAGTGTTAAACCAAGAAAATAACCCAACTTTAAATTGATGTCACTCCCACTTTTAGGAGTAGGACTTTTATTTTTTATTCTTCTTTTTAAAATTGGAGAACCCATCTATAGTCCTCTATCTCCCACTTGCTACTTCTTTCTCTATTTCTCTTTCCCTACTCTCCTTTTGAGAAATTCTATCATATTTAGTTTTACTTCCTACATCTATTGATTAACGATTTAGAATAAATGAGGGGGGTGGTGAATCAATTATCCTCAGGTCCAAATGTACCAATTCAAATTTTAATCACTTCAAATAGATTAATTGATCACAGATACCCACTTGGTCTCTATAGCATATCATAACAAATTTAACATTTCATGCATTTACTTAACTCTCTATCTCTATATGTGCTGACTGCCAATAAATAAACTATTGTAAAATATAGCTTGCAAAACAATAATATCCATACATGATAATAACATTTTTACACCAAGATTTAATGTGGAAACCCAATTTGGGAAACACCACCAAGTAACATGCTACCAATTTTCACCCTTCTAAAGTGAGCTTGGTTAAGAGCCAACTCTATTGAAAGTTATACAACACACTACTAAATGCCAAATGAGAGAGTGTATGTGTAACAAGTATGAATGTGAATTGAAGAGTAAAGAATACAAGTAGTATAAGGAAAAGAAAAGTCTCATCTATCACAACAGGGTGATCATTTTATATGGTGTAGGGGACTCCCCTTAATACCATAAACTCATAATAGAAACAAAGAAATGACAACATATGTGAGAAAAAAGTATGAACTTATTATTACCACAAATGCGGAGTCACAAAATTCTCAATTACAATATGCTAACCCAAATGGGTGCCTTCATTATAGTCATCTGCAAGATAGTGCTGCAAACTATCACCATGAGCTGTCCCAGACAATGTTCGGGCATTTGTTAAATAGGCAGTTTTATGCCGCTCGAGAAGGTTCTAGATGTTCAAACTTAATATTTAGGGTCGACAGACCCTAACAATACACATAGAGTCAGCCAAATACATCTTTGACAAATTACTTTAGAAATTTTGATAGCCCAACTTTCGATGGCCATAACTCACGAACTATTGCTTCAATTGGCTATTATAGCCACTTTTTAGAAATTCCAGCTCCTGATCTATAGGTGTACAGCCGTGCTAGTGCCCTTCTGTTGAGTTTTTAGACCTCATCCGGGCACTCTAAGGCATCCAACGGTGGGCCTGAAGATTTTTCTACAAATTTTTCCATCAAAAATCCACAATAACTTCTCTGATACTTAAGCTAGAGCAATAGGCTTATATCTCTAAAATGAACCTTCGTGTAGAAAATGAGAACATTTCAAGCTCGTATGAGAGACTTACTAAAAATAGAAAGTTTCCATAAATAGTGACCACCTTGTCTATTGGTCCTTATTAAAATAGAAAAGGCTGAAAATAAAATATTTTTGGGTGATGCAAGATTGCCCTTACACCCAGGATACTCCTACATCAAGCACTTGGGGTAATTTGAGAAGTGACCCCATCACGTCTTAGATGTTTAGAGGAAAACCAAGATGATTTACCTCCTCCTTTGCTAGCCATGATGAATCCTCAACTGGTCTCCCTTTCCATTTGACCAGATATTCCTCATAAGTTTTTTTTTGGGTACTTTTTCCAATATGACTATCTAGTATCTCCTTAATCTCCTTGGTAACCAAACTAGCTGCTAGAATACTCCACTGCACTTCTACAACTTCATCTCCATCACCTCCTTCATAATACTCTATCAAATTTGAAATATTCAATTAAGCAAACAAATTCACTTCATACGCATTTCTAGAAACATGCTTCTTCCCTATCTTGCACGGTCCAAACTTCTTCATCTTCAACTTATTATATGTACCTACTGGAAATGCTCATTTCTCAAATGAACCATGACTTCATCTCCAATTTGAAATTTCTTATATATCCTTTTCACATCTGCCTTAGCCTTATGCTATGTATTCATCTTTATGATGTGCTTCCTCACCTCCTCATGGATGTTCTTCAAACGTTTAGCAAAATCTTCTAATTCAACACTACTTATCTCTCCCTTGTCCAACATCCTCAATTCAAAAACATTTTTGGGACTACTCCCATATTCAATCTAGAATGGTGATTTACTAGTGCTCGTATTGATAGAATTATTATATGCAAATTTTTCCTATGGTAAAATCATATTCCATCCTTTTGGTTTATCTCCAACCAAGCATCTCAACAAGTTTCCCAAACTATGATTCAAAGCTTCTGTCTACCCATTAGTCTATGGATGGTGTGATGAACTGAACTTCAAATTTGTCTTCAATTTCTTTCATAATGCATGCCAGAAATACCCAACAAATTTGGTATCTTGATATGAAACTATACTCTTTGGCAAACCATGTAATCTCAGCACTTCTCTGAAAAATAACTCTACTACATGAACAACACCACTAGTCTTCTTGTAAGGAATAAAATGTGCCATCTTTGAAAACTTGTCAACCACCACAAAAATAGAATCATGCCCACACTGTGTCCTTGATAATCCAAGAACAAAATCCATGCTAACATCCTCCCATGACTTCTCTGGTATAGGTAATGGCTGATACAATCCTATATTCTACTTCACTCCTTTTGCCATTTGACATACTTGTCAACTTTGTACAAACTTCATCACATCTTGCTGTAATTATGGCCAGTAATAATTTTTAGCAACCAAAGCTATAGTTTTATCTCTGCCAAAATGTCCAGCCAATCCTCCACTATGCTTCTCCTTGATGAGGTTCTCTCACATTGGACTTCTTAGAATGCACAACTGGCTTCCTTTGAACAACATATTATATTGGATCATAAAATCCAACCACTTTGTCCTATCAAGTGTAATAGGTTCTATACAAGCCTTCTATGCTTCACCAAAATTAGGATCATCTGGATACAATGTACTAAGTTCCTTGAACCCAACCACCTCTATCTACATTTCTATTAGCAAAATTTTTCTTCTAGTAAGAGCATCTACAATTTTGTTAGACTTCCCACTTCTGTGTTTCAAAAAATATGTATAACTCTGCAAAAACTCAACCCACTTTAAATGTCTTTGATTCAATTTTCCTTGACTATTCAAATATTGCAAAGCTTGATGATCAATATACAAAACAAACTCCTTGGGAAGAAGATAGTGTCTCCACTTCTTCAATGCTTGAACTATGGCATAAAATTCATGATCATAAACATAATATTTTCTTTTTGCATCATTCAACTTCTCACTAAAATAAGCAAAAGGTTTACCTTCTTGGCTCAAAATAGCTCCTATTGCAGTACCACTAGCATTATAGTCTACTTGAAACACCTTGTTAAAATTAGAAAGTGCTAAAATAGGTTGCTCAGTAACTTTCTATTTCAATAGATTGAAACTCTTATCTGCTCCTATAGTCCACTTAAACTCTTTCCTATCTCCTCTCATTGTTTTAGTCAAGGGTCCACAAATACTGCTAAAAATTCTTATGAACTTTCTATAAAATGTAGTGAGTCCATGAAAAGATCTTACCTCTGTCGCACTCCTTGGAGTAGGCCATTTGAGGATAACCTTCACTTTCTGTGGGTCCATTTTTAGACCTTCTCTTGAGACTAAAAATCCTAGATACACCAACTCTTTCTTACAAAACTGCATTTCTTCAATTTTATCAAGAACTTTTCTTACCTTAACTTTTCAAACACCTTGCGACTATGAATCAAATGCTCCTCCAATGTCTTACTAAAGATCAATATATCATCTAGGTAAACAATGACAAACTTACCTAGAAACTCCTTTAGTACCTCATTTGTGAGCCTCATGAAAGTGCTCAGTGCATTGGTTAGTGCAAAAGGCATGACTAACCACTCATACAGTCCTTCCCTTGTCTTGAAACCAGTCTTCCACTCATCACCTTCTCTGATACAAATCTGATGGTACCCACTCTTCAGATCTGTCTTTGTGAAATGCTAAGCTCCACTCAAACAATCCATAATATCATCCATCCTTGGCAAAGAAAATCTATACTTGATGGTGATCTTGTTGATAGTATGAGAATTTGTGTACATCCTCCATTCTCCATTCTTCTTTAGTGCTAACACTACTAGTACAACACATGGACTTGGACGCTCTCGAATTAACCCCTTCTACAACAACTCATGAATTTGCCTGTTCAACTCTTCACTTTCCGCTAGTGTCATTTTGTGCATTGACTTGTTTGGCAAACTGGCTCTTGGAACCAAATCCATCTGGTGACTGATCTTCCTCATTGGTGGAAATCCATCAAGTACATTATCTAATACAATATCAAAAAAATCTTCCAACATATCTACAACTTTTGTAGTTACCTCCTCTACTTCTTCTTTACTATGTTTAGGAATTATAGAAAAACACATATGCTCATGTTTCATAACTTTAAGAAACACTTTTCCATCAAAAAAACATAGTTTGGTAGCACTACATACCTTTTCTTCTTTATCCTTCAACGACTTTAACTTATGTTTCACTTCATCCTTAGTTAGAGTTTAGGTATTTGCTCGCCCATTATGTATAACATGCTTGTCAAACTACCATGGCCTACCCAAAAACATATGGCATATGTCCATAGGTATGATATCACATAGTACCTCATCTTGGTAGCTCCAAATCTTGAACTTCATTGAGCACTGCTCATTGACCATAACCTTGTGGTCATCTTGCACCCAAGCAATATGGTATGGATGCAGGTGTTTCTATTTCTTCAACTTCAACTTGGTGACCATCATTTTTGAAACTAGATTGTTAGTGCTTCCACCATCAATGATCAAATCACAACACTTATCTTCACATATACACCTTATTCAAAACAAACTCCTTCTTTGATCAGGTTCATTTTCACCACTCAGTAGGACTCTTCTATTAACTAGGACTTCTCCTCTTTCAGCATCTTTAGACTGTGAGGATCTGGCATCTTCATGAACATGTAAAACTCTCACCTAACCTTCTATTCTTTGATCTATCCTTCCTTGGTGTTGGGTATGTTCAAATGCTTTATGCCCTTCTTCCTCACAGTGAAAACATTTTCCACAGAAGCCTCCTCTTCCAGATCCTTGTCCTCTACCTCTTCCTCTCTGATCTCTATTGTTCTAATCATGGAAATGATTGGAATTATTGCCCCTTTGGTTCTGGTTGCTACTTCCAGCCTCATCCTTGTTCTTCTGATCATCATTATGGCCTCCATAAGATTGTCCACCAGATCTTCCACCACAACCTCTTACACTATTCTTATTGTCAAACTTCTTGCTCAGTTTCTCCTCAACTCTTAGGGAAAATTAGTATGCCTCCTCAATACTATTCATTTGAACCAGAATCAGTTCATCCTAAATGCTGGGCCTTAACCCATTAAGATAATGGGCAACTTTCTCCTTATCAGCTTCTGCATGGCTAGTTCTAATGAGAACTTGGTAGAACTCCTTGGTATACTCTTGAACAGATTTTCTTACTTCCTTCCTTCCTTGCATCTTCTTCAACAGATCAATCTCATAATCCATATGAATGAATTGTCGCTTCATTTTAGCTATCATCTGATCCCATCTACTGATTTTTTCCTTTCCCTTTCTATTTTGTTCCAACTAAACCTCTGACCACCAGATCTTTGCATGTCCCTTCAGTTTTGCTTTCTCAAACTTGACCCTATCTAGATCCTCAATATCTTCATACTTAAAGTACTCCTCTAGTTCATTGATCCAATTGTTAGCTCTTCTAGGTTAGGATTTCTTGAAAATGTAGGAACCTAAAACTTAGGTCTTTTTCCAATCTTGGAGATGGCCCTAAAAAGCCTCTCTTCCTTTGGGTTTAGAATTGCCTCTACTTCGGCATTCTTTTCTACTTCATCCTCATCCTCACTTTCATCTCTTATGGGAAGATTCATTCCTCTATGCATTTGTTCTTCCAATGCTTGCATTTGTCTTTGGAGGGCTCAAAACCCTTAGGTGTAACACCTGCAACTCTTTCGCCACACTCTCTTCATGGAGGCATTTTCACGCTTCTGTTGAAACCCTAGTGCAAATTGCCTCATAATCAAAAATCTATCTACATGCTCAGTACAAACCATGGTCCTGGCGTGAACTACCTCATAGTCAACAATCTATCCACACGCTCAAGAACTCTAGCTCTGATACCACTTGGTGTAGGGGACTCCCCTTAATACCATAAACTCATAACTTAAACAAAGTAACAATAGCATATGTGAGAACAAAATATGAACTTCTTATTATTGTTGCAAATGTGGAGTTACAAAATTCTCAATTACAATATGCTAACCCAAATGGGCGTCTTCATTACAGTAATCTACAAGATAATGCTGTGAACTATCACCTAGAGCCATCCTAGAAAATGTTTGGGCCTTTCTTAAATAGGCAATTTTATGCCGCTCGGGAAGGTTCTAGATGCTCAAACTTAATACCTAGGGCCGACAGACCCTAACAATACACATAGAGTTGGCCACATACATCTTTGACAAATTATTTTAAAAATTTTGGTAGCCCAACTTCCAAAGACCATAGCTCACAAGCATTGCTCCAATTGGCTATTATAACCACTTTTCAAAAATGCTAGCTCCTAATCTACAGGCTCAAAACCACACTATCACCTTTTTGTTGAGTTTTTAGACCTCATCTGGGCACTCTAAGGCCTCCAACGGTGAGCCTGAAGATTTTTTTGCAAATTTTTCCACCAAAAATTTGTAATAACTTCTTTGATACTTAAGCTGGAGCAATGATATTTTTATGGTAGGCTTATATCTCTAAAATGAACCTTCCCATAGAAAATGAGAACATTCTAAGCTTGTATGATAGACTTACTAAAAATAGAAAGTTCCCATAATTAGTAACCACCCTGTCTACTAGTCCTTATTAAAATAGAAAGGGCTGAAAATAAAATATTTTTGGGTGATGCAAGATTGCCCTTACACCCAGGATGCTCCTGCATCATTATATCAAAGGAATCTCAATTAGCAAATTGAGTTGTAGAGCAGAGATCAACCACTAGCTCATCTTAATAGGTGCATTAGTCAAATCCTCTAAAAAGGAGAACTTAATAGTCTTATACTAAATCTCCTAACCAAGTGCATACTTCATTGTATGATATAAATCTTTTACAAGATGGACCTAATAGTCCTTATTGCTCCTAACAGGATAAATCACCAAAAGTAATCATTTGTAAGCCTTAACATGCCAGCTTTATTCTGCCTTACTAAAGCTTGTGGGTATCATCCTCGCCCTAGTTTTACTTCCTATTTGGAAGGCTTATGGGTTACCAAATATCATGTCAACTATTATGAATTTTTTATTTCTTTCACTCTTTCATGCATATAATTAGATCAGATTAGCTTAAAGAGGATTAATTGGTGAATTGAAGTTAAAGTTTTATTAGTTCCTAATTCACCCCACTCTCAATCACCTATGCCACCATACATTTCCAACACTTGGATCATCAAACAAATAGGATTTTGACACTCCTAATACTACCAACATGTAAATCACCAAATACCTTGGATCACTAAACAAATATGAATCTTATGAAAAAAAAAAAAAACTAGGGCTAATGTCAAAGTTTTGATGACCATTAGTCGATGTTTCGACAAGGCCTACTATCGATGGTATGACAAGCTCATTAATAAAAAACTCTTAATTGTTGATATTTCAATAAGGACTTTCATTGAGGCATGGTAAGCTCATCGATAAAAATTTCCTAAATGTCAAATTTTTGACAAGGCGTGTCATTGATAATAATGTCATAATCATTGAAGTTTTGATGTTTCCTAGTAGTGGTTTGACGTTGCCTCATGACGAAGATTGGGATCATTTTTGATAGGGTTGTCCATCGATATATCGAATGCCCTAGATTTTTTTGATATTTTGATGAAATTAAAGTGAAACAATTTTTTGACCATTGTTTGTTGAAATATTGACAAACGCTCGTCGAAAAATAGGTCCAAATTTACTAGTAATATTATCAACAAAGAAGGGTAACTGATAGTGGTATTGAATTTATTGAATACATGCCTGGAGAATTTTTTTACATTACACTAACCATGTTATAGCGATAAATTTGCAATTTGATGCAATACAAAGAAGAGGGCTTCACGAAAATCAAAAGTGGAAACTATCTATAGAAGAACATGTTAAACTTCTAGAGATAATAAAAATAGAGAGGATCTTAAAAATACAATAGTTGTGGAGCTCTAGTTCAACTATTTACTTATTTTTTGTAGCTCTCATAGTTTCATATTTAATGTACACAAGATTTTGGATATATGTTTTTATAAATTTGTATATAATGGATCATGGATCCTTGATATGCTAAATTATACATGTGTTGTTATTTATATTTTGTGTGTGCATTATCTATGGTTTGATTTGTATATGTATTTTGGAAAATTTTATTTACTCTTTAATAGTTTATGTTTTTATGTATGTTCTTTTAGGACAACCTCTTAGGACCTCCCCTTAAGACAACCTCTTATTTTATAATATATTAAAAAGATCATTTTATCATTATTGTAGTATTTTCTACCTCTATCTCTCCCACAAAACATCTACAACGTGAGTGTCAAAAAATTTATATATGATCTTGGGAAATACATGAGGTTAGAAGTGTTATTTGTTAGATTTATTGTATACATTTTTTTTTGTGTCTTGATCTTCTTTTTTAGTAATTTATTGTATAATTTTTTGTAGACTGTTGTTAATATTTTATGCAATATGAATATCTTCTAGGTGGTTGTCATCTAAAGAAATTGATAAAAAATAGATAAAGAATTTGAAGAGAAAAATTCTTTAGCTTTTGTGTGAGATACAAAAGTGTCTACCTTCAAATTTTTTCAATGTACAAGAACACTACCTCATACATCTAGTTGAGGAGATTGAATTGTGTGGACCTATACCAACTAGGTAAATGTGGATGGTTGAGAGGCACTTGAAATTTTTGAAGGGGTTGGTTTGACAAAAAAACATGTCTTGAGGGTTCCATGGTCAAGGGATATATGGTATACCAGACTATGGTGTACATTAGTGAATATCTTCCCAATTTGCATCAACAATCCATGTCACGTTTGAGATTGTAACTCCATTAACATATTCAAAGGGGAGTACTTGATGGGGAAAGGTAGATTGAGGAAAGTGAGAGGTAATTATAAGATGTTATTGTAGTTAATTAATTCTTATCCATCATCAATATAAGTTGTTTCTAACTGGTTTATTTATTTTATACAGTTGGTTGTGAGTAAGATGCACTTCATTTATATATTGCAAATATTCTTGATTGGATGATGGTATGGATTGAATCACATCAACAAAATGGTCACTTACTAACATGGGAAGGTGTTGCTTCATTAGTTAAAGAAGCTCATTGTAATGGAGATCCCAATGCTACATCAATGGTAATTGATCTAGCAAATGGTTTAAAAGGTGGAAAGGTACATATGAATTCATCTATCATGACCCATTTGTTTAATATCAACTCACAGATAGATGCATAATTTTGACATGTTTGAAAACTAACAGGTTAAGCACCACAAAGCTATGTACTACAATGGCTTTAAATTTTGCATAAAAGGTGAATGGCATGAAGAGAACTTGTGATTTTGGGATAACTATAGTCTTTGACGTCACCAATATTTTGTCTAAGAATGACATGCATTCTCAAAAATCTAAAAATAGATACTATGGCATTTTGGACGATAATTAATTCTTATCCATCATCAATATAAGTTGTTTCTAACTAATTTATTTATTTTACACAGTTTCTCATGAGTAAGATGCACTTCATTTGTATATTGCAAATAATCTTTGATTGGATGATGGTATGGATTGAATGATATCAACAAAATGGTCACTCACTAACATGGGAAGGTGTTGCTTCATTAGTTAAAGAAGCTCATCATAATGGAGATCTCAATGCTACACCAATGGTAATTGATCTAGCAAATGGTTTAAGAGGTGGAAAGGTACGTATAAATTCATCTATCATGACCCATTTGTTTAATATCAACTCACAAATAGATGCATAATTTTGACATGTTTGAAAACTAACAGATCAAGTACCACAAAGCTATGTACTACAATGACCATAAATTTTGCATAAAAAAGGTGGATGACATTGAGAGAACTTATGATTCTAGGATAACTAAAGTCTTTGAGGTCACCAATATTTTGTCTAGAAATGACATGCATCCTCAACAATCTAAAAATAGATACTATGGAATTTTGGACGATAAAATTGAGTGTGACTTTAATTTCTTTAAAGTAGTTCTATTTGTTGTCAAATGGCATAGGATACGACTAAAAAAAAATGATCTTGATAGAATAGTTATTGAACATGATAATGGACTTACAATGATTAAGACAAGGTCACTTGAGCTAGTTGGAAATGAGCCCTATGTTCTTCCAAGCCAATGTGAGCAAGTGTTTTACTTTGACATTCCACATAAACTAAGTTGGTCATTTTTTGTTAGACACAATCCAAAAGGAAGACTGGTAAAATATAATGTGATTGAAGAAGAAGAAAGTAAAAAAGTGGAAGATGAAGTAGATGATGATGATGACAAAGATGAAGGAGATGATGATGATGACAATGAAAATGATGTTCATGATGATGGTGATGGCATTGATGATGATGATGATGATGATGGTCATGGTGACAGTGATGGTGATGATGATGATGATGATGATGATGGTCATGGTGATAGTGATGGTGCTCATGATGACAATGACAATGATGATGATGATGGTCATAGTGATGATCATTATGATGATGATAGCTATTTTGACGATTTAGATGATGATGATAGTAATGATGATGTTCATGATGATGAGATGGATGAAAAAGATGATCAATGACATGATCAATGGAAATGTATTAGGTGTTGATTAGGTTGAAATATTTGTTATGATGCTCAATTCTTGGTGTTGATTACTTATAATTTTTTTTATTTTTTAGAGGTAACAAATTAAAAAGCATACAATGATTATAATGTATGCATATTGTTCATGTTATGCTCTATGTAATTTGTAGCTTAAGTATCATGTAATTTTTAACTAAGTTAAGATAGATGATTTTTATATGCAGGAAACTATACCCCTTTGATGAGGATCATACATAGTGACATGGATTAAGAGGTATAAGTTTATTACATGCTTGCTTTCTCTTTACCTTCAACATTAACTTTAGGAAAAATTCATCAATATTAGCCTCATTTTATAAAAAAATATTTTGCTCCTTCAACTATATCTCTCATTTGATGGGCTATAGGTACCACCAAATAGGTATCTATCAAATTTGTCTTCCTTGAGTGAGGGAAATAGGGGAATAGAAAAGGATAGTGAGAGATATAGTAGATCTACAAAAGAGAGACAAACTAAAGGTCAAAATATTAGAAGAAAATTCAATATACACATGCAATTTCTCCTTTCTCAAGAGGGGTCATGTTCTTATGACGACGAGACAAATGGTGATATCAAGGTTCCCTTGAGGTACACATATCTTTATAAATAATGGGTACCTAAGGAATTACCTCCAATTAACACTAATTTTTGTGTTGACAAGAGGTTATATCACATAGCTCCATTATCATTACATGGTTTGGGCCTATTTTTGATGGATGGCATAAATGTCAGTTATAAAAAAGTTGTTGAATTAATGGAGTATGTAGGACCTTGTTACAATTACAATAATTGGATACAGATAGTTCAATAAAAAAAAAGTATGCATAGGTATGCACTGTCAATAAATTATTTACAATGGAAATAAAATGATTAAAGTAAAAGACTTGTTGTATACATTGATGGAAGGCCAAAAGCAATAGGGAGCATTGCAGGTTTTATAAATAGTACACGTCTTGGGTCAACTAATAAGCAACCCAATTGCATTTTCGAGGCATGTGAGGGAAATCATATTTTTGTATATGTGGTAAAATCAATAAGTTCAGGGGAAGAGCTGCTAATAGATTACAATTTGAATTACATAGATACAAAGAAAGTTACTATTAAGGGACTTGTAAGTAGTATATATGTAATATTTAAGCTAATTACTTCCAATTAGAACTCCAATATACAATATACCATTTTATTAATAAGTTTTTTAATAAGTCAACTATTCCTTTCATTATGTTGATGTTTTTATATATATATTGTTGTCATGGGGCAACATGGCTGATCCATTAGATGACAGAGGCAGGGATGCTGCTCCCACCCCTTCTCTAGTGTAGGTAAACATTTTTTTATAAAAGATTGTGTAATTGTAATTTTAAAAAATGTCATATTATTATGTTAATTTTGTTAAGGTTTTGGACTTGTTTTGCTTGTTTTACTAATTTTTTGTCACAATTTGATGCTTAGGGAAAGGGAAAAGAACATATTACACAAGAGTAATTAGTTGCTGATATGGCAGCCACAATATTATGCGATGATAAAATTGCATATACCAGTGACCCTATAAGCATGTGTAAAAAGAGCCTCAAAAGCATCAATCTACAAATTCTTGTGCTTGTGATGGGTCCAAATCCAACTGAAGAGAAAGAGATGACAATAAATGAATTGTGTTTGAGGGAACATTGTCTAGAATTTAGTAACAATGAATCTTTTGCTAGGATAGTAGTTCAATAAAGCTTTATGTCTTATACTAATTTATGGATGATGAACCAAAATATGTATGTGTTATTACATAATTTTTTGAGACCTTACTGAGTTGTTCCACCTGATGAGGGTACTAGTGTAGATCCTACATTTATGTGATTTCAAATTTCAATCATCAGAAGGGACATTATTTTCTTCATGATTATTATTGACAATTTTATGATATTGTTTTCATGTTTTTGCAATCTATATTTTAAAAAGACAATTCATTGTATATATTTGATTATTTTTTAGGTCTCGATGACGTACATACACTTTCTTCTACAAGGCCAACTAGTAGTTTGAGATTGTTGACTATAGGATTGATAATAAGGAGCATGCAAACATCCACACTTGCTGCAACTAGAACTGGTAAATCCTTGTTTTGCTACATTTTGTTATGTGTTAAATATGATTTGATTTGTACTTTCTTGTTCATTTTTTTATAGTATGACATTGATTAGCTTTATGCAGTAAAAGGTACATCTTCTCATGATGATAGAACATATACCAATATTGGTGATAATTTACCAGCCTTTCCTTGAGTAGCCCGTGTTACTTCTACTGGGTCCTTGGAGGTGTTGGGACTCAAAATTGAAGCCTTGATTTTGAGTACCATCCTAAAAATCAAGCCCTATAAGTGCCTTTTAATGAATGTTTACCCAACTGTCTTTCAAGGCATGAGATATGTTTAATGTCTCTAACACCCTGCATTCAGTATATCCACTCATCCTATGAAGATAAATTCCCATTATGAGTCATTTTGTGAAGTTTTGTTTTGAGCAATTTTCAAATCTGCAATTTTTCCCAAGTGTCAAACAACGACAGGAGGCATAGTTTGTATTTGAATATCTCACACCCAGTAATGTTTCATGACTCAATGATTTTGGAGTGTTTAATTTCCATACCAGAGAACCTATGTTTCATATTTTGAGTCATTTCGATATATTTTGACTAGGTCTTGAATCCCTCAAAGACAGTCATTTATTTTTATCAACCTGATGCAAATTATTCAAAATTCTGGGAGGCCCTATTTGACTTATTATAACTTCGATCTAGTTGACCAAAATGAGAAAATTCATTTTGAATTGCATTCTAGAGGTTAGAGACTTGCTATGTTTCAATTCTAAGCTCATCAAGAATCCATTTGATAAATTTTTGAATGGGATTCCAAATGCAATTTATAAAGTTTTATTGGTGTCAGAAGGTGCAGATTGATTGGTACCCTTGTTTGGGATGTCATAAATTTGAATCCATGATAGCTGAGATTAAATGGATTGTACCATTGTGTTCTACTCTAAAAATTCTTTAAGTGTGCTAGTTTACAAATCTTGACAAATCTGTCTGCACACTTTCTCAGGTCCATTTCATTTGCGAAAACCTCTTTTCTGCCAGTGTTTCCAATTCTGCAACTCTAGGTAGTGCACTTTGACCATTCACCAAATGAATCTAGTTATTCATCGTGAGCCCTAATCATAGATTTATATTGTCATCATGATAGTGAACCAATACATCAATTTTCATGCCCCCAAGCATCTGTCTACCCAGTTTTCAAAGCCAAAACAAAACATGATTTATTATTTTCTGACATGTTTGCTTGTAGGTAGTTCTGAGAGGGCAACTTTGATAGTCAATATATTTTTATTGAGAGTTCATCATGAGATGAAATTTGGCAAGATGCAAGAATGCAAAACAAAGAATCAGTGCATCTATTTTAAGAACTTGGTCACATATTTTTATCAGTTTTTAATGTTGGTCAAAAGACCCCTGGCATGAAATTGAGAAGTTAAAGAAAGAGGTGGATTGAGTTTTAAAAATTAAAATCAATGATGCAAAATTATTGATTTTCGATCAAATAGGTATCAAATGTTCAGTAGATCAATTTGATAGTTTAGTTGTTTGAAAATGAATTTTTTTAGCTAGACCCACTTTGGGGCCTGACTAATTTCATCAGAGTGCAAAGTAATACTTGTGGATTAAAATTGTTTTGGTTGGACATGATAGCTATGAGAAAAGGAGTCCACCTAAAATGCAAGAATGTGTGTGCTTGTTTTGCCCACTGAATCACATGAAAGGTATGCCCAACTTACATAGATTGCCCAGATTATCTTCTCAAGAGTTACCCAAGTATATAATATGATGTTTTGATTGAAGGGGGGGTTTCAAAATTGGAGAAGAAAGAAACTTTGAATAGATGGGCATTAGAAGGATGAAATATTGTACAAAATGGATAAATAACAAGGGTTTTAATTGGTTTAGAGGGAAAGAAAGATTGTTTCTACACTTCAAAATGTGGCCTTCCTTCAAAAGGAGAAGTTGGACTTAAGACATTTGTTGAATGCACTGACTGATTTGATTAAAAGGGAATGTGAAGGGGAGGCGATTAAGTAACCTTTAGTAAAAATTGTTGTAGATACATGTATGAATATGGAAGAAGCCTTCATTCACAATTATGAAAGGGGAGATACTTCAAAATTGAGCCTATGCGCAAAGCAACCACAAGTCAAAGACAAAATTGAGAAATGGAAAGGATAATGCCAAAAATGAAGGAACGAGATGCCATTCCACATTTATAGCCAAGGCATCTTTGAAGGAAGAGGAAAAGTAGATGGGAGTAAATAATCAATTTCAAGAAAGAGACAAAGGTAGATTTAAGTGTTTTATTAACTAAGTTGTTAAGACACCACTAGTATGGATTAAGGGAATATTGACCATGAAAAGCCCGATCATCAAAAAAATGTGCAATGTGGATATAGTTCCCCCACAATTTTCACTTGTATTTTCTTTTCTTAGGAACTCATTTATGCTTGAGAGCTAAGATGAGTTTATGGGAGGGGCGCACTGGGATATATGGGATGAGAGACCCCTAATCAATTTTAGTTCAGTAATTTGACCTGGCTAGATTCAAGTATTCAATGGTGCACAACCCATATAAAAAACATGCTTATCCCTAATCCCCTCACTAGGATTTGATATCAAAGTACCTCTGCATGAAGAGTGCATCATTTGGAGAACTATTGTAGTTGTAGTGGGAGAGATGATGTAGAGATTTTTTTCAAATGAAATTCTAGTTGTTCTTGATGAACTATGGGAGGGAGAGATTGAGATTGTGGATAAAGAATATGGAGTTGGTTGGGATAGTTCCAAATTGGAATCATCCATTCCTACCATTCCATTTCCATTTCAAATGCCTAAATACAATCAACTTTTTCTGCTATTAATTCATCTAACACATGGCTGGATAACAATCCGATCAATTCATCGGCTTCAATGTGTACTATTGATGAAAGAGACAAGGAAACTAAAGGAAATGAACTTTATCATTTGGGCTGCTCTATAATGAGGAAAATATAAAAATATGAATATTATGTAGAGAGCATAATAAACCACAAAAGAGGTTTGGAGTGGTAGCCTGTTGTTTCTGGTTGTAAACAAACCCATGACTTTTATCCCACATTCATTGGGAAGCTATTTTTTACTTGTTTAAATACAAGTGTACAATAATGCATAGTAAGAAATGACTTTTAAAGCCTTAAACAAGCTCATGGTGGACCCTAATCGACATAATTATGACTAATGAAATTTTGTCCAGAACACACCAAATAAAATGTTGATGTGGTATTCTAACAAACCAAAATGTGACACATGGTGCCAGCTAGACTAAGATGGACCAATAAGAAATTGACAAGTAGTGGAGGTTTTTAGACTGGAACACTTCTTGAGGTGCTGATGTGGTAGAAAATGCCATGTGCCACAACATCGTTATATCGCGATGACATGGCAAAATGCTAACCTGTCATGTGACATAGTGATCGATGACATGGTAGGATGAGGTGGCATAGTGACAAGATGGTGATGTGGTGATGTTGAGTAGGTGCTAAAATTTCTAGATGTGCCACGTGTTGAGAGGTAGCTATTGTTGGAATTACAATAGGAAAGGTAAACTTCTTGGGGGGGGGGGGTGGGGGTGAATCAGTAGTTTAAACTTGGACCCATAAAATTTCACCACACATCCATCTCATCCCTTAACAAATAAACTAAAATAACATGTAAAGCATGTAAACTTATAAGAAATCACACACATATGACACCAGATATGATTACTAAGAAACCCTCCAATCAGAAGGTAAAATTGGGGTGGGGATGTGATGGGGACGCAACCCAAGCACAAAATGGACACAACAAGAAAAGGGAAATTGTATTAACTGTGAAAATAAGCTAGTACATTCAGTACAGAGAAAATAGACTTCAAAACATGCCCTATGGGCTTACAATAGCACAAAACTAGAGATAATTTCTCCTTTTGGTACCTCCTCTCAAATTCCACTTTGAACTGCCTTTTACAATGCCAAAAATGTCCTTAAATAGACCCTGGAGGGTTAAGGACAAGGAGTACATTCTAGAAAGTGCTAGTAGGCATCCACCGACCAAGTAGAAGGCTCCAGAAGCTATGTTAGAAGTTGGTGTAAATCTAGAAGAATCCAAAAACGGTAATCAAACTTTCGGGAGGCATAACTTTTGAACTGTAGCTCTGATTGACGAACTGTTTACATTTTCGAAAAGCTCTCAAAGCGCTCTATAGCCTTATGGATGAGCTTCACTCATCCCCCATTTTTTGGCCCTTTTTGAGGTCATTTAATGCCCCTAACCTAACTTTGAAGCATTCTTAGGAGGTCTCCAAAAATTGAAAAACTGCGATAACTTTCAAACCGTGGGGCCTTTTGACCTGATTCTTTTTCTGGAATGCTCTAAATTGCAATTACATTCATCTGGCCAATTTACACCTCTAAGTTCACCAAAATGATGGCTCAATTACATACTGCTATTTTTTTGACATTTACACGTATCCCAAGGTGTTCAAATACTCTATCCTAGAACACTGATAGTGGAACTGTGAGAGTTGGAACCTTTATTTGACCCAAATGGGTATCCAAAAATGAAAACACATGAAAATAAACAAAGTCTAAGTACATTTTTTTTTTGGGTGACACAGGATTGCCCTTATACCTCTTGATGCTCCTGCATCAAGATGACACCCACAGATCTTCACTACTATATTAATAAAGTGTATCCAATGAAGGTTACAACATTTTGATCATGAAACATGATCTACCCTGTGAAAGGTCTACCTGTTAAAGGCTTACAAAGACTGTTAGGTCTCACCTTGTTAAAGGATTTCAACACCTTGTTAGAAGTGTGCCTAGTTAAAGAAATTTAACTTACAATTAATTAGGCACCCTGTTAGAGGATTTCATATAGCCTGTTAGGAGTACTTTGTTAAGAGTTTTTGACTAAAATCACCTGTTAAAATGTCTTAGCATTGATCCTGCGGTTAGCACTTGCTTTCTTGATAACATATCACCTCTAAACTGATGTCTTTTCAATCCTTCTTGATTAGATGTCTCTTTGATGTATCCTTTTCTTTCCCCTATTCTTCTCTAACTAATTCTATAATGTAATCTCACTTCATATCTTCTAAGCCACCATGAATGCTCTATTTGTTCATGCAAACTATTCTCTTCTCTCCTTCAACATTCATAGAAAGTTTACGGTTTCTCCTCCTTAAGAAGACTTTAGTGACTTAGGGTTAGGTATGAATCTATGACTAAGATTCATCTATTTTTCCACTTAATCCTTCACATTTTCTGATTGGCTATATGTAATTGTATAGGGAATCCAACTAGAGATTTGTCCTTGGAATATCATAATTCATCCTTAAGTTAGCTCAAAAATGGTTTACATAGTTGTTTGTGCCTTTACAAACAAATATGTCAAAACTATTTCATTTGGAATATGAAGTCTTTGATGCTTGACATGCAATAATCTTTATACTATGACTTGACATCTGTAATGCTTGACATCCACTATTCACTCAACTCTTGAATCACTCGGCATACATTATCTACTCAACACTTGAGTGACTTAGTGCATGAGTGGCTCTACACTCATTATGACTCGACATTGTCTAATATATAGATGTTATGCACAAAATATACTACTTGTTTGACATGAACTTAGTAAACAAATTAAGTGTGTTGACACTCATTTATCAAAACCAATCTAAGATCAAAAATCTCCCCCATTGAAATGAGTGTCAAAAACACTTGAGTATGCATTAACATACTTATCCTTACAATCATAACATATCTATAACTCGGCTTATATAAAAAGCTTCAAAATGTCAAAATTTTGTAATAACTTGTATACCTCAAAATTTTATAACTCCCCTTGACTTGATATGTCTATTTTGTATCAAAAATTTGATACTCCTGCTAAGTAAATCTAATACTCTCTAACTTCGTGTTGAGTATGCTTGCTCTTCCCTTGGTTTGTTCTATCTTTACTCTATGATTTGTCTTACTTCTGTCTCCCCCTTTGCTTACTCTCCCCCATTTCTCATTCTCCTTATATCTCTCCAAATTTTTTATTCTCCCCCAAAATATTTCTCCACCTTTATCTTATTCTCCCCTTTTTTGACATGTATGTCAACGGGCTATACACTTATAGTGTGTTTGTCCAGAAAAGATTTATGGACATCCAATATCATCTTGAGAGCCACATCCTAGTTCTCACATGCTACATCCAATGAATTGATTTGGATTGCTAGCTTGACAACAAGGTGAACTAGACCATCTAGTGTAGAAAGATTTGGGTCTTTCTTCATTATGGTTTCAACATAGCTTAGTTCCTTGTGTAAAATTTCCATATGGTGGGGGGGGGGGGGGTGATAGTTGCCTGGATGCTAGTCAGTTTGGCCCTTATGTTGACCTCATCTTTTGTCAATACAACTAACTAACTCTCAGTTTGAAGGAATGTCCTAAAGTTCTTCTCACTCTAAGATGCATTCATAGGTAGTTTGGCACTTGATGAACTTATCTAACTCTCCAAGCTCAAGATGTGATTTTTAGTCTCTTGAGTGAAGAGTGAGGGATTGCACAATTTAGTGTACAATAAGAATATGTTCTCAAATACCTTCTTCACATCCTTAACCTTGGTTGCTAATGCAACTTGTGTCAGTGCTATGTCACCTAATATTTCCTCATTCACTTTGTTTTGGAACTTCTTTTATGACCATTCTAGTAATTTAGCATTAGTATTTAGGTCTTCATTATTGACCTTCTCCACTATGTCTGTTAGCTATTCCATTAGTGGCTTGGTCTCTTCAAGAGTTGGCAGACTAAATGCATCTAAAAATATGTCTTTAGTATCTTGTAGTGCCTGCTTCTGCTTGTGATCCCTTCTAAGCATATCTTGATGCTTCTTCCTTGCTAGGGCTTGTTGCAATATGCCCATCTATTCTATGGTTATTGTATCATAATCATACTTGGGAAAAATAATTTCTTCATGAAGGCTCACATCTCCATATTGGGTTACTTCTTCTGCCTTTGCTAAAATTGGGCTTGGCACTAAGATTTGCAATGGGGTTGCATTTTTGCTTAGCTTTTGAAGAGTTTGTATGGAAGGAGTGCTAGATGCTGGTAAGGTTACCAATGCCTGTATAGCTGCTGGCTCCTTCATTCTGGGTGCCTACTCTATCTCTTTAGGCTTACCCTATTTTATCACAATGACTTGAATTGCACCTTGATCTTGTGTTGTAGGTTCAGATAAGTCTATCTGACCAATTTCTTGTTGTTCTATAGTAGCAACTTGTGTTTCCACTGTGCTCATCTCTATTGTATCAACCTTGTACATTGTATCTTTTAGTATTTGGACCAAAGGTTGTACATTAGTGACTGGAGGGATGGTAGAAGGTGGTTCTTGTGGATTCACCTTTTCCCTTGCAGTATCAATCACTGTCTTCTGTAGTTCATCCATACTAACTAGTACAAGATTATCACAAAGTTTGGCCTCTAGTGCAGATTGATCTAACATCTTCTTAAAATCTTCCTTGGTAAGGGGATTGGTGTTCTGAGCTGATAGATCAAAAATATCCTTAACAATTACTATTTTAGTCTCCCTTGTGATATGTTGAGGATTGACACTCGACAATTGTGTCTTGCACACTCTATTCTTCTGGCTGCTCTAGCTCAGCTTTTTCCTTGTCATCTATTTGCATTTCTACTCCTCCTAGAATAGTGTCATTATGATCATCTTCTTCATCATCCTTCACTTCAATGGGTGCTTGTTCTCCTTCCTTTAGTGTAGTCAACCCATAAGTGAGCTTCCATATATGTGTGGACTTCTTAACAACATCCTCAATATTCTTTTGTAAAATGCTAAAGGCTCTGTATCTAGGTGTAAACCTAACTGCATATTTCTTTACAACCTTAGCAATCTATGCCTTAGTAAGGTCAAGCATCACTTGGGCTAGAGATGTTTCTCTAATTTGTCACTCCAAGTTTAGACAATAGTGCCATTTTTGCTCAAATTTTTCATATAAACTCTTTGGCATTTAGTTGGCAATCTCTAGAGGGGTTCCCTTGAATTTTTCCATCATAGCATATATGGCTTCTTCTACTTGATTTTTCTCCACTTTACCAAAATTTTCTAAATCAACATGACTAAATCTTGATAAGTATGCACTATTTCTAACATTTTCACATAAATTGTCTAAGTCTAAAAGAGGATTATGACTCACCACCTTAAATTGGTTTATGTCATCTGACTCTATTTTCTCTTCATTAGACTCAACTTGTGCAACATATTTTCTTCTTGGGCTCTTCTGCTCTTGACCTCCTTGTTCTACTGGTTTGATCTTCTCCTTAGCCTTTTGAGTTGTTGCATGTGTAATATCCCTTGTAGTAGGTGCAATAGGCTTGGCTTGGCTTGGTTTTATAGGTTTCTTACCCTTGCCATTGGTTGTGCCTTGGAATTTCTCTTCTTTGTATCAATGGGTGTAGGTGCTTCCTTGACTTCTTCCTTAGCACCTTTGGCTATTTTAGTCTCCTCCTCTTCTAGGTGATCTTCACCCATACCCTAAGTTAATGCAAGAGGTGCTTCTACTTGGGTTTCTTCTTCCTCTTCATCCTCCTCCTCTTCTTCTTCATCCTCCTCAGAACCCTCTCCAAACTTAGCTTTCAAATTCTTCACTATCTTCTCCTTTTGCTTCATGGCAGAGGAAGTCTTCAATTCTATGGTAATTTTGGATTTAGCCATTTCATAGTTTCCAAATACCTTTTTAGTTTTATCTACCTCTTCTACCAGTAATACAATTATAGCCATAGAGGCCTCATACACATTTATTTCATTATAAAGTTGCCTCAGCCATCTCACTCTTGGTTTAGCATTTTGTACAAAAGTGTAGTCAGCATCCACTAGAAAAAATACATCATCATAATGTTTCTCTACTAGTGACACTGGTATTCTGAACCTTTTCTTCATTGACTGTTTGAAATCTTCAAAGTAGCTAGTCATCATAGATTCAAAGTTCTCTCTTAACTGCTCAATGTATTCACCAATCTAAACTACTACTGACCTATTGGTTTTCCATGCAACTATTCTAAATGTTGGAAAGGTGTTTTGCACATAAAAGAATATAAAAATAAATATAGAACCAAACTTGCATTGTGCACTCTTTGTCTTTTTGATTGCTCCAAGATTCTTCATCAATTGTTGCAATTGTAGCTCAGCTAAATCATATGTATGATCTTTCTTTACAATTTTATATCCCACATCCACAACTATATAGGGCACACTATTCAATCTACTAGATTGATAGAACTTGTGTGATATAACCCTTACAACAAAGTCTATTAGAGGATCAATGATTGTGTCAATTATCACGTCTCTCTTGTTCCATATAGCTCTAGTATTTTTCTCAATTACCTCCTTTGAATCACTTCTCAGTGTCTTAGGATAATCTAGGGTTGGGTAACTAGTAACCTTATGAATTATCCTTTTAGTTATCTTGATAGGTCCCTTGTCCACCCATAATGAACCATCATGAATTTGGCTAAGCGCTATTCTAATCCACTTTGTCTCAAACACATTTGGAAAATCTAAGGCTCATGTTAATCCCTTCTTCTCTATGATTTTTAATTCTTCCTTTAGTACACCTTATCAAAGAGTCTACTATATGCTTCCCTAATCTCCATATCCCTAATGCTACCAATCTTATAATTATAGCATTTTCTTACATCTTGTACCATTAAAATGTTTAGTGGAATCATCGAAAATGCACTAGAAGGGTCTTTCTTATAAGAAATATCATGAATAGCTTTGAAAATGGGTTGTTTTACTTCATTACTCACTAACTAAATGTTTAAAACTTCTTTTCCTTCTACATTCTTCGAACTTGATGCTATTGTGTGAAACTAAGGATTTTGAAAATAAAAACTACGTAGCTCGGCTCTTGATAAATACCTTATAAAATCTAATGAACTAGTACAGAATCACTGCTTGGATCTTCTGTAACTAATTGGAATGGATTTCTAGATTTCCTTCTACTCTACTCTCTCTTTCTTGAATTCAAAATGGTAAAAAATGAGCTAAAATTGATAAAATACCCTTTGAAAACCTTGCAATAAATGTTGAGTTCCTACATAGCTGTAAGCTTGGCATAAACCAATTTTAGGCTCACTCGGCATCCATTGACATTTCCATTACTCAAAAACCACTATGAGCTTGACATAAACTAGCCAGTCAGTTAGCTTGTCATCTTCTAGCATTCTATTCAACACATATAGGAAACTTTTCATGCTTGGCAGTAACATGAAAAACTTAAAGATTTATCTTGGATTCCTACTAACATCTTACATCTTTATTCATGCTAATGTAATCTTTTTAGTACTTAATCCTTTGGAACTGATGTATGATATAACATTTGAATATTAGTCCCACATACCTCTTGATTTCCTAGTTTGATGAGGTGTCATCACCTGACCCATTGGGTGAAGTGATCCCTTATCCATTTGATGTACTGTAATCATCTTTCTTTTTCCATGTCTTATTCATCTCATCTATAATGTGTTCAACATATGCCTTGCCTTTTGCCTTTATCAAATTCACAACTTGGTGCTTTTGACCTTGTTGGACAATATCTACTTACGTGACCAGTCTTCAAACAACTAAAACATGTAGTTTGACTCAACTACCTTTGGTAGTTACCACTAAAGTGTGTCTTGATACAATTCTCAAGAACATGTCCATATTCTTGACAATGATGAGAGCTATACCTTGTATTATAATTCTACTTATAAGAGTAGCCATTGTTCCTTACCTTTGTTTGCCTATTTGATGACCACATTGGTTTGGATCTACATTCAAAAGCTCTATGTCCATACTTTTGACAATTATAAAAATATCCTTCAAATCTCTGTGTGTGCATGGTCTTGGTTCTGTATTCATGTGCTTGACGACCTTCCTTGTTGCACTTGTGGTAGTTAACCATGTTCTTAGGTTTGATATTCTGATTTATAGTCTTGGCTTTGCACATATTAGCAGCATGTCCTTTCTTACCACAATTATGACAAGTAGCTTTAGAGTTCTTAGCTTTTTTGTTCCTTTCTTCTACACTTTTGGATGATTCTCCTTCTTCAATATTTGTGAATCCCAATTCAGATGTATCATTATTGGATATAGGGGATCTCAATGATTGCTCAACTTATTTGATGGCTTCATTTGGCTTGTTGAAACTTTCAAGAAATTACTTTTCCCTCTTTAGTTTACTTTGCAATTGTTTACTCTACAACTTTAATGTAGTTATCTCAATGTCCTTGACATTCAATTCATAGTTGGTATTCATCATTTGACTTAAAGTATCGAATTGCATGTTGGAAATCTTGGTTAGCTCTGTTGACTTGTCTTCCATTCTATTGCTTAGAATTATTTTGTCTTCTTCAATCATGGCTTTGTCTTCCATATCTTTGTTCTTCTATTCAATCACCTTATATAGCAGTATGACTTGTGATTCTTGCTCTAACTTGAGATTTTTGATTTCCTTAGTTTGGGCTCTATTATTTCCCATCGGATCTACAACTATTCCATCAAATTTAGTTGAGTCTCCATCTACAAATAACTTAGTAGTGTCTATCTCTTTATATTGTGTGTCATTCTCCACAATAGCAATTTATTTCCTTCACTTCAAAGACTTCTTTAGTTCTTCTCTTGCTTTATCTAGTTGATGTTGAATGAGTTGTATCTCAATTCCTTGATTCTCAATAATCTTTCCCAACTTGTAGACTTCCATTTCAAGATCTTTCCTGAAAGTTGCAAAGCTTCTCTTTCAGAGAACAAGGCTCTAATACCAATTGTTAGAATTACAATAGGAATGCTAAACTTCTAGGGGGGGGGGGGAGGGGAATCAATAGTTTAAACGTGGACCCACAAATTTTTACCATACATCCATTTCATACCTTAACAAATAAACTAAAATAGCATGTAAAACATGTAAACATATAAGCAATCACACACATATGACACCAGATACGATTACCCAAAAACCCTCCAATGAGAAGGTAAAACTGGGGTGGGGATGACACCCACAAATCTTCACTACAACAATAATAAAGTGTATCCAATGAAGGTTACAATGTTTTGATCATGAAACATGATCTACCTTGTAAAAGTCTTCCCTATTAAAGGCCTACAAAGATTATTAGATTTCACCTTGTTAGAGGATTTCAACACCCTGTTAGAAGTGTGCCTGGTTAAAGGACTTTAACTTACAATTAAGTAAGCACCCTATTAGAGGATTTCATATAGCCTATTAGGACTACTTTGTTAAGAGATTTTGACTAAAATCCCCTATTAAAATATCTCAACATTGATCTTGTGGTTAGCACATGCTTGCTTGATAACAGATCACCTCTAAACTGATGCCTTTTTTATCCTTCTTGATTAGATGCCTCTTTGTTGTATCCTTTTCTTTCCTCTATTTTTATCTAACTGATTCTACAATGTAATCTCACTTTATTACTTCTAAGCCACCATGAATGCTCTAGTTATTCATGCAAACTATTCTCTTCACTCCTTCAACATTCATAAAAAGCTTAGGGTTTTTCCACCTTAAGAAGACTTTAGTGACTTAGGGTTAGGTATAAATCTATGACTGAGATTCATCCATTTTGCCACTTAATCCTTCTCATTTTTTGATCAGCTACATGTAATTGCATAGGGAATCCAACTAGAGATTCATCCTTATCTCCAAAGTATTGTAATTTATCCATATGTTGGCTAAAAAATGGTTTACATAGTTGTTTATGCCTTTACAAACAAATATATCAAAATTGTTTCACTTGGCATCTGCATTCTCTGATGCTTCCCATGCATTAATATTTATACTATAACTCAAAATTTGTTATGCTCAAAATCCACTATTTACTTAGATCTTGAATCACTTGGCACATGAGTGGCTCAGCACTCACTATGACTCAACATGGTCTAATATATACATGTTGTGCTTGGCATATACTACATGTTCGACATGAACTTAGTAAATAACTTAAGTGTGTTGACACTCATTTGTCAAAACCAATCTGAGATCAACAGCTATTTCATGATGACATGGCAAAATGCTGATTGAGATAGTAACATAGTTACTGATAACATAGTAGACATGTGGAGGCCACATGGCAGGTGTTAGGTGACTAAGGAGAAATTAGCCAATTAGAGCATGACACGTGGTAGGGCCAGTCAAACTAGTTTGACCTAGATAGAAAATTAGAGGGAAAATCAAATAGGCTTCAGAAATAATATTTTTTTATTGTTTTCCTTTTCTAAACATGCAGGGTTAGTTTTAAACAATATTTGATTTAATTCTATAGTTTAGACTTTAGAAAAAGTCAAATATATGCCAAAATGAAGTTTCAAAGCCTTGAGAGGAGCCCAATTTTCAAATTAAGATTTTGGGTGTTTCGAATAAGCAGATATAGCATTATTATATATCATCAGAATTGAGAGAGAACAAACTTTCCATTTTTGGAATTTTTTTCACATAGAAGGCCACTAGTTCGAGTTATGCAAGGATTTGTCTTAGGTGCCTAGTTTTCTATTTTATTTAGTTGAGGCAATCTAGTTTTGATTTCTAGTGAAATGGTGAAATGAGTGAATGTAAAAGGTAATAAAAATGCAATTATGGGTGAGTTTTGTCACACCAAAATTAGTTGAATTAAAGTATCATCAATGTTGTATGATGCATTTAAGATATTTTAGTAACACAAGGGTTTGTATCATTAAGGAAGAGATATTTCAGGTTTGTTACAAAACAATGATGAAAACTAAATCAGATTTCATAGGTAGAAAGATGAGAGAGGTTTTATAATAGCAAATAATAAGGATTCAAGTGGACACATGGCACTTCTAGATCAGATCTGAGATTCCATTCTTTTTCTATATCTTTTTTCTTTCTCATCCATTGTAAGGGTTGGCAATTTTCACTCTGAGATCATGGGTTCTAGTTCTTGATATGTTTTCATGACTATGACTGTTGATATATGATTGAAAAGATCATTTGAGTGGAAAGATTGTTGATAGAATACTATGTGTTTTCAATCATTATTTTGTCACTGATGCCAAACCTACTATATACTGGTAAGACAAGTGCTTATATGTTTCAAGCACTATCACTTAATTGATTGATGAGGAGGATTTGATCAACAAGATGTAACAAAAGTAACTAGAGGAAAGGTTGAGTTATGATTATGTATTGAAGTGCAAGAATTAGTTAAGATAGTGATAACATAATGTATTAATGATCTACTTGAAGTTACAAAATGATTGGCTACAATTAGAAATTTTAGAAGAATAGGGTTGAACAAAGTTCATTTTCTAAGCTTGACCAAGTTGATAGAAGGTGCCAAGCAAAGTTAGTGCAAGTCGAGAAAAAAGTCAATTGGAGCTAAGTGAAAGAAAATTCTAGTGGATGCTGAGCAAGATAGTTGAAGCTGCACAATTTTTAGTTGATGCCAAGCACCAGTAAAATCTAGTTGATACTGATTGATTTTACAATAGATGCTGAGTAATATAGTATGTGTCGAGCATTAGTAAATTGATAATACCGAGCTGCTGCATTATGAAAAAGATCAATGATTTGTCAATTAAAAGTTGACAAGTTTTTTTTCTTGGAACTTGTAAATTAGGAGGAAGATAAGATTGATGAGCTGGAGACATAGAATCTTATGTAAACAATTTTGTAAGTGAATTCAAATGGATTCTAGGAGAAGTTTCTAGAGAAGACAAGATATGGGGTAGATACATTGTATCATAACTAATCCATCAAAAACCCTAATTTTGGTGATAGATAATGAGCAGGAAAAGAGTTCTAATTTCCTATATGAAGGGATATCTGGTAATGAAGCAAAGTAGTCAGAGGTCAGAGAACTTTGGATACAAAAATCTAACAAGGAGAAGGAAGAGGGTTTGCTTCATCAAATGACCCAAGAGAAGAAGTCTACAATGAAAAACTAAGAAAGAAGCTTAAAGAGGATGAATGCTTGAAGGGTGAACAAGCTATCAGAACTACAAATATTGGAAGCCAATTAGAGTTGAGGATTAAATAGTGATTTGTAATTTGCAAGTAAGGTTGTAAGTTGTATCAAATCAAAGCTCTACTATTACTTTCTAACAATTGTATCAGATTAGGGTAATTCCTTTGCAGTAAGGTTGACTTAATAATCATTGAAAAATCCTTTAACAGGGTGGCATTCCAAGTGAATGGTCTAAAGTCCTCTAACAAGGCTCACTTTTAACAGGGTGATTGAAATCCCTTAACTAGGTCACATTTAACAGTGTGTGTTGTAACTTTTAATAGGGTTGGTCTTTAATAGGGCATCACTTTAGAAGAGTGAAAAAGGAGTAGCATGTTACCAGTGGTTTTTCCCAAATTGGGTTTCCACATTAAATCATTGTGTCAAGTGTGCTGATGGATATGTTGTGTTTTATGCTTTACATTTCTACATGTTGATTTAATAGTAACATACCAGTTTTGGTTAACACATAATGAATGCATGCATGGTTAAGAATGTTTTATGGGTTTGCTGAATTGTGAAAAGTTTTATTTTGTACAATTGGACCTTGAATAACTAATTCACTCCCCTCTTAGTTATTCTAAAATAATTACAACAATTGGTATCAGAGCCATTTGCTTAAGAGGATTAGTTTTATGTTACTAGAAGCACAAAGATCAAGATGTCAAAAAGAGAGGTACCCAAGCTCAATAGAGATAAATTTTTACATGAAAATTTTTGATGAAGTTACACCTTGGAGGACTTGGAGATTATGTACAATCTAGCATTGCTATTGAAGATTTGAAGAAAAAGAAAGAACACAATCAGGTGATGTTGGAGATTGACTCTGCCCTCAGCTATGCTGAGTTTGATGATATTAAAGACCTTAAAAGTGCAAAGTAGATGTGGGATGCCCTAGACACCATCTATGGAGGAGACAAAAATGTTTGAAGAGCCAAGTTAGAGAGCCTCAGAGGTAAGTTTGATGACATGAGAATGGAAGAAGGTGAAAATATTGCTCAATATTTTTCTAGAATAAAAGAAGTTGTTAGTGCAATAAAAGGTGCTACTGGTAAAATAGATGATGATATTGTGCTAAGTAAAGTCTTGAGAACATTGTTTCCTATGTATGCCATTAGAGTATCTACAATTCAAGAGTTAAGATGTATGCCAGGAAATGATCTAACCCTTGAAGGTCTGGTAGGTAGACTCACTACTTTTGAGTTATCTAATTTTGACAACTACAACCCAAAAAGTATTGAATTAGCTTTCAAAGAAAAATTATTACTGAAGGATTCTGAGGAGGTAAAGTCAAAGAAGAAGAAAAGAAAGATAAAGTATGCATCCAGTGATAGTAGTACAAAAGAGGAAGACATTGAAAGCTTAGAAGCATTGCTAGCAAGAATATTTCATAGAGGAAAGGGTAAATTCAAAGGTAAGCTACCTATCATTTGTTTCAATTGCAATGAAGTTGGTCATATTGTAGCAAGATGTACACAAAAGAAGAACTTTAGAGAAGGGAACAAAAAATAAAATAGAAGAGAATATGATGGAAGAGACTATAGAGATAAAGGAAAAAAGTCATGCTACATTGCTGATGAACATGACTTTGATGAAAATGATGATGAAGTGGTGTATGTTGCAATAAAGGATGACTCAGATGAGGATAAGGAAAATGCACTTATAACTTATGTGAACAAGAATGACAAATGGATCATTGATAGTGGATGTTCACATCACATGGCTAGAGACAAAAGTAAGTTCATTACCTTAACCTGTTATGATGGAAATAATGTAAGATTTGGTAATGATACTGATAAAAGGAAAAGAGTCTACAAAACTCATAGACAAGATTTCATGTGAAAATTCTTATTATGTTGAAGGATTGAATTATAACTTGTTAAGTGTGTCACAATTGAATAATTTGAGATGTAAAGTTGAGTTTGAAAACAAAATTGCCAAGATATATGACACAAGTAGAAACTTGATTGGAAAAGGTGATCAAACTAGAAGTAATCTATTCTATCTAGATATAGAAGATGTTAGTTGTCTTATTGGAAAATTCGATGATGTATGGCTTTGGAACAAGAGATTATGTCATGTAACTTTGATAATTTGATTAGTATTAGTAACACGAAAAGAGTTAGAGATTTTCCTAAGTTGAAGAAACCAAAAAATATAATGTGAAAAAAATGTTAGCTATGCAAGATGACAAAGTCAAGCTTATACCTCTAAGAAAATACTTAAAATTGTTCATATTGACTTGTGTGGACCCATTGAAGTAGAAAATTACAAAGGAGATAAGTATATATGTTTCCCTTTGATGATTACTCTATAATGATGACAATCATGTTTCTAAAACAAAAATTAGATGCTTTTCAAATGTTTAAATGGTACCTGACAATAGTTGAAAAACAAATAGGTAAGAGTTTGAAATGTTTGAGATTAGATAGAGGGGGTGAATTCACTTCTAATGAGTTTGAGATGTTTTGTAATGATAGAGGAATCAAGAGAAAGACATTGGCACCTAGGACCCCTCCACAAAATGGAATTGCTAAAAGAAGAAATAGATCTATAATAGAGTGTGCAAGAACACTTGTGATGGAGAAAAATGTTGCTCTAAAATAATGGAGAGAAGATATAAGTACTATTATGTACACCTTGAATTCTGTGCAAGTAGAGAAAGGTACTCACTCAACACCTTTTGAACTATGGTATGGTCATCCACCTAATGTGAATAATAACACTAAAAAAATTGTGGAAAGTGCAAATGTGAATTTTGATGAGTTTATAGAAGCACATGAGGCTAAAAATAAAAAAGAACCATAAGATTACAATACATTTGTATACTATTATGAAGGAATGCTTACTGAAGAAGATGCTACAAATCATGCAGCAAACCAACAACAAGTCTCAACAACTACTGAGTCACATCCTGTGAATGCCAAGTTGCATTCAGATGCTGAGTTGCAAAATGAGGAGAATGCACAATTTGACTCTGAAATTAGCACACATGAAAGAGATGTTGAAACACCTAACAAAGATGCACATAGTGATACTAAAGCTGAGAGACAAGAGGAAACCACAAGAATTGAGCCTAGAATATCCAAATATGTGAAGAGAAACCATCCTATAGATCAAATCATTGGAGACAAACATGCAAGACCAATGATAAGAAATAGACTGAAATGTGAATCATGTTTTTTAAGAATGAAGGAACCTAAGATAGTGAGAGATGCATTGGAAGATGATGACTAGTACAAGGCTATGGAAGAGGAAATTCAACAGATAGAAAAGAACAAGACATGTAGTCTAGTTCCTAGGCCAGAAGAAAAGAATTTGATTAGCACAAAATGAGTATTCAAAAAAAAGTTAGATGAGAATGGTGAAGTAGAAAGAAACAAAGAAAGAATAGTTTGAAAAGGGTATGCACAAGAAGAAGGAATTGACTATGGTAAATAATTTACCCCTATTGCAAGAATGGAAGGAGTAAGAATTCTGCTTCCTTATGTTGCTTATAAAGGTTTCAAAGATTATCAGATGGATGTTAAGTCTATATTTCCGAATGACATATTAGAAGAAGAGGTCTACATAGAACAACAAAAAGGATTTGTGGATAAAAACAATAAGAACATGGTATGTAGATTGCACAAAGCCCTATATGGATTAAAACAAGCACCAAGAGCATGGTATGAGAGACTTCATACTTATCTTATTAAGATTGGATTTGAAAGGATAGATGATAAAAACAATTTGTAAATGAAGTTAGATAAAGAAAAAGGTATATTGTTATCTAAAATATTTGTTGATGACATCATATTTTGAGGACAAGATGCCTTGTGTAAAGATTTTGTAAATCAGATGAAGCAAGAGTTTGAAATATCAGTGTTTGGTGAGATCAAATTCTTTGTGGGATTACAAGTCTATCAAATGAAATATGGTGTACATATCACTCTATAAAAATATGTCAAGGAGATATTGAAGACATTTTGACTTGAAGATTCAAAACCAGTAAGTACACCTATGGTGACAACACCCAAGCTATCAAAGAGTGATGATTCAGCTAAGGTCAATCAAACATTATACAGATCCATGATTGGTAAATTGCAATATGTAGTACACAACAAACCTAATATTGCATTAGCTGTAGGAATAGTTGATAGATTCTTTGCTAACCCTAGAGATAATCACTTGATGGACATGAAAAGAATAATGAGATACTTGAAAGGAACAAAAGAGTATGGTTTATATTATAAGAAGAATGAAAAGTTTGAACTAAAAGCCTACACTGATGTTGATTGGGCAAGAAATATTGATGATAAAAGAGCACTAGTGGAGGAGCATTCTTCTTAGGAAGAAGACTTGTTACATGGACTAGCAAGAAGTAGAGTTGTACTTCCCAATCTATTGTTGAAGCAGAGTATGCTGCTATTGCTATTAATTGCATAAACATTGTATGGATCAAACAATTACTAAAAGGAATGAAGGACGAAATCACAGAACTAGTGACAATTTATTGTGATAATACAAGTGATATAAATATTTCAAAGAATCCTATAATGCATACAAAGACAAAGCACATTGCAATAAAGTATCATTATGTAAGGGAATTGGTTCAAGACAAAGAGGTGAAGATGAAATATATTAACACAAGGGAGTAAACTACTGATATCTTCACCAAAGCATTACCTAAGGATGCTTATGAGTATTTGAGAGGTAAACTAGGGGTGATACCCCTATCAAAGGCTATGCAAAAGATAGAGGAAGTATCCTACATCAAATAAGTTGACATGCATTTCATACAAATTGATGTAGTGGATCTTACTTTATAAAATTGCCTAAAGTAATCATAGAATTGAAATTTCAAATCAATCACAAGCAAGGTGATAGAGGGAGAAAATTGAAGAGCTTGAAAAAGCCCATGTCTGCATATACCAAGATGCCAAGTGTTGAGTATATATATTTGGCATTGTTCTCAAAGAGGGAGAAAGTATAGTAAACTGATCAAGTGCATTGATCAAGTGTATACTAATCAAAGAAAAAAATTGAGGGAGAAAGTACATTAAATTGATCAGCATAGAAAGAGGAACAATGAAGCAAGAGTACATCATCATAAGACAAAAAGAAAGAAAGAGGGAGAAAGAAAAACACAAAAAGAGGTATATATTTAGATATTCTACTGATCCATGGAAGAAGAGAATGTTATATTTTGTAACCTAATCAGAAGAGGGAGTTGCTGATAGAGGGAGAAGTTTTATTCACAAAATTTCCTTTTGGTATTGCCTTATTATTTTAACCTAGATAGTTTGATAGAACAAGATGTTCATCATTTGTTTGACTGGTTGATCAGTTTGGTTTGCCATCAATGCCAAAGAGGGAGATTTTTGATATATGATTGAACAGATCATTTAAGTGGAAAGATTGTTGAAAGAAGATTGTGTGTTTTCAATCATTGTTTTATCACTGATGTAAAACCTACTATATGCTTTTAAGACAAGTGCTTATATGTTTCAAGAACTTTTATTTAGTTGATTGATGAAGAGGATTTGATCAAAAAGATGTAACAAAAGTACCTAGAGGAAAGGTTGAGTTATGATTATGTATTGAAGTGCAAGAATCTGTTAAGACAATGATAACATAATGTATTGATGATCTACTTGAAGTTATAAAATGATTGGCTACACTTAGAAAGTTTGAAAGAATAAGGTTGAACAAAATTCATTTGCTAAGCTTGACCAAGTTGACATAAGGTGCTGAGAAAAGTTAGTGCAAGTTGAGAAAAAAGTCAGTTGGTGCCGAGTGAAAGAAAATCCTAGTGGATGCCGAGCAAGTTAGTAGGTGTCTAGCAAGATAGTTGAAGTTGAGCACCAATAAAATCTAGTTGATGCTAAGTGATTTTACAATAGATGCCGTAACACAGTATATGCTGAGCATCAGTAAATTGATAATGCTGAGCTACTGGATTATGAAAAATATGGAAGATTTGTCAATTAAAAGCCAAAAAGTTTGTTTTCTTGGAACTTGTGAATCAGGAGGAAGGTAAGATTGATGAAATGGAGGCAAATAATCTTATGTAAACTATTTTGGAAGTGAATTCAAATGGATTCTAGGAGAAGTTTCTAGAGAAGACAAGATATGGGGTAGATACATTGTTTCCTACCTAATCCATTGAAAACCCTAATTTTGGTGATGGATAATGAATAGAAAAAGAGTTCTAATTTCTCACATGAAGGGATATTTGGTCATGAAGAAAAGTAGTCAAAGGTCAGAGAACTTTGGATGTGAAAATCTAACAAGAAGAAGGAAGAGGGTTTGCTTCATCAAGTGACCCAAGAGAAGAAGTCTGCAATGGTGAACTAAGCAAGAAGGCTTAAAGAGGATGAATGCTTGAAGGGTGAGCAAGCTATTAGAACTGCAAAGATTGGAAGCCAAGTGAAGTTAAGGACTGAATAGTGATCTGTAATCCGCAAGTATGGTTGTAAGTTGTATCAAATCAAAGCTCTACTGTTACTTTCTAACAATTGTATCATATTAGGGTAAATCCTTTGGAGTAAGGTTGACTTAACAGTCACTTGAAAATCCTTTAATAGGGTGGAATTCCAAGCGAATGGCCTAAAGTCCTCTAACAAGGCTCACTTTTAATAGGGTGATTGAAATCCCTTAACTGGGTCACATTTAACAGTGTGTGTTGTAACCTTTAACAGGGTATCACTTCAAAAGAGTGAAAAAGGAGTAGCATGTTATTGGTGGTTTTTGCCAAATTAGGTTTCCATGTTAAATTATTGTGTCAATTGTGCTGATGGATATGTTGTGTTTTATCCTTTACATTTTTGCATGTTGATTTAACAATAACATATTAGTTTTGGTTAACACACAATGAATGCATGCATGGTTAAGAATGTTTTATGGGTTAACTAAATTGTGAAAAGTTTTATTTTGTACATCTGGACCTTGAATAACTGATTCAGCCCCCCTCTTAGTTATTCTAAAAGAATTCCAATAGTGATACCATATTCTTCAGCAATCTCTCATGTAATGAACAACAAGAAATAAGAATACAGATGGCTTTGATCTGCTGGGTAGTTTTACATTTCATTTTCATGCATCTTATTGTATTTGTTTCAAAGAAATGAATGAAAATGCAGCAGTAAGTTAATCTTCATTTTGATATCTTGTCTCCCATTCATACTATTTGTGATCTTTTGTGTTTTGTAAACAAAGGGTATGAAACTCAGTTGCAATCTATTGGTTGCATATGTTGATTTATTTTGCTTATGACTCAAGGAGCTATGTAAATGCTTGATTCATCATCATAGGATTGTAGATATCATGAAGGGATAGGTTGAGTATGAGATTTTTAAGGATGCAGATGTTTGATTCTCAAGGTGAATAAATAGATTATGAAGTCCTGATGTATGGGATATGTCAATGACTTTCAGGGATGTATGTTAGGGTTTTATGAGATTACCCAATAGATAAGGCACTGATCATCTATAGGATCATACTGTTAGGTTGTTCATGTCATGTTTTTCTAAAATCAACATCATTAATCAAATATTGTTCCCTTTAAATATTGAAGAATTGAAAAGGATGCCCTCACTTAGCTTAGCAATTTCTTTGGTCATGTTATTAACTATTCCATGTCTGAGATCTTTGCATAAATATTAAAAGATTTAGGGTTTTTATTTTCTTTGTTAGATTCAAGTGTATGTTTTAGCACTGGTACTATAAAAGTGAATTTGAGGTACACCTGCCTAAGTTTTGTAGAGCCTGAAGTAGTAGAAGGGTCTAGCCTTATAGTTGACCTAGTGTTTGAAAGAGTATGTTAAAGATGGGAAGTGCCCCTAGATATATCTTGTTCTCGTCAGGGTAATTTGAAATTGTAGTGTTTCAAAACACCAACAAGAGGCATCATTGTTGATGGCCAAGAAATATATGATTTTCTTAAAATTACCTAAGCTTATGAGTACTTAAAAATTGTAATGATTTAGAGTGTAATTGTAGTTTACTTATTCATAACTCATTTTTGACTAATGATCATGTGATGATTTTGTAGGAAACGATATTATTTATGAAACTTATTATGATTTAACATTGAAGATATTTGGGCCCACATTATGTAGCATTCATTCATTTGTTGTAATATATTCAAGGTACATAGCTTGAAATATTTTTTTTATCTAACAATTTTTTTTTGTTAAAAGGTGGGATGAGCAAGGTCCTAAATTAAAAGATTAGCTCATAAAATCTATAGAGGAGCTCTTTAGTCAAAATATTTTGAATAGAGTCCAAATTCTTAAAAAATCTTCCAAACATCTAAAGACTATGAAAGACCAATATAGAAGGGAACTAAAGCTCAACCCAAAGTATGAGCATACTCCTACGGTTCTAGAGTTGGAGTGGAATGAATTCATTGAAGATGCAAAAGAGATAAGACTAAGAGATAAAGGAATTAACCCACCACCTGAAAAAAATAGGTATGTGGTAGTATTAATGCAATTATGCAAAAATTAGTGATCTTTATATTTATACAATTTAACATATTTCAAAGTTTGCATATATAGGCTGTAGAACACATCAAAGTCTACACAAGCTAGGAAAGAGAAGGTTGGTCAACACCATCTTGGATTTGGTAGATATATGAAAATTCACTCACAACTTGTAAGTGGTAGTAAATGAAATTTCATAACAATTTTTTTTATATAGAATTACAAATAAGAAATACATTCAATATTGACAATATTATGTAAAAAATGCAAGGCGTTACATTTAATCTAGTGCCCACAAAAGAGGACAAACAAATTAGCTTTAAGTAAGGCTATAAAGCAGTGGTTTCCTGCCACTGCACAGATTCTATTGGCGAAAGAGATGTAGAAGATTCTAGTGCACCAATTCACACCTAGGTAAATAGGTCTAATGAATAATAATTGAAATTAAGAACTTCATGAGAAATAATCTATTTGATGTTAATTTTGAACAATGATAACAATGTGCATGACATTTCACTACAACCTTCTATTCCCGGCATAGATCCTACTCAAGATAATGAAGGCACAAATCCTACACATGATGAAGGCCTTGATGTGTATTACAATGATAGAGGTACATATTCAATTTCTATTGAAAATTAGTTATTATGTAATTATTAATAAAATTTAACATCTTAAATTGTAATTGGTGTAATCTTTCTGTGATAATTTTTGAGTATGCAAAATGTCATGGTGATAGAGTCGAGCATAATGTTAGTGTTGAGCATGTTGAGGTTAGGGCTGAACAAATTGTGATAGTTGATGATGTGGAACAATCAAGTAAAGAAAAATCCTTGTTATCTTCTTTAAATTAATGAAATACTTATTGTTGGATTTGAGAAAATATGCAAATCAAATCCACAAGCCCTTGAATCACCTGCACATAGAAAACCTGTCACAGAGAAGAAAAAGACAGGAAGAGGCAAGGGTTTGGTCTGAAAATAATAAAATTGTATTCTAAGATAAAATGTAAATTTCTGTAAAATATGATATAAATTTACAATGAGAGAGACCAAATATAAAGGCCTCAAGGAAGCTTTTAGAACAAGCTAAAAAGTGCTAGAAGATAAGGTTGATAACTAAGCATACGTCCACAAAAGGTGGAATATCGTTGATCAAGGTGAGAGGATGAGTATGACTAGATAGAAACAAACTCCTGTGTTGTCAACAACTTATCAACTATAACTATTAAATAAATGTATTAACCTAAAGTAAACTTAAGTAAAAGAATAAATAATCAATAAATAATTATTTACTCTAACACCCCCCTTAAGTGCAACTTAGGGGAATTCCTTAAGCTCACAAAAACTAAGATGAAATGTAGAATGGGTCCTGGCAAGAAGGCCATATTAGGTACCCATGTAAAATTCAAAGAAATGTAACCTTTGAAAATGAGGAAAGAGAGAAAACCTCATGGGAAAAAACCTCCCCTAAAAAGAGGTAAATACAAACATGCTAAAAAAATGAAGGAAGGAAGGAAGGAAGGCCTCAACAAGATCCCCCAAGGACAACTTCCATCAAAAAATGTTTCAAGAGACTCTCTCAAAACCATAAGTATAACTATCCCCCCCATGAGAGATAGAAAAGATGCCAAAGCCCCCCCACAATAATGGAGCCCTTGGAGAAAGAATTGAACCAATGAAACTCCAATGCAGAGTAAACAAGGGAACAAAACAAGGGAACCCCTGAATGAGAGGGAAAATTGGAAGGCCTAACTAATGCTCAAAGGAGAAAATATGAGGATCCTAAAATGGAATCCCCAAGGCAAGTGTGATGATACTGTCATGAATGTCCACTATAGAATCCACAACAGGTGCACTTGGAGGCTCGATGAATGGAGCTGGAGGATCAGGCAGAGTAGTAGAAGAATCCTATTGAAGAGAAAAGACCTCAATTAGATGTGGTATGGTAGTCAAAATAGGGATCTTAGGAATAATACAAAGGTTCGAGTATCTTGACTGCACCACATGATGCTCCTATGAAAGAGAAGTAGTATGCTCTGAAAATGGAGATGGTGGGAAAAAGTGTGAGAGGCTGTAGAGATGGGTAGAAGAATCAACTGTCCTTGTAGCAATAAGGCCTCCTCTAGAATGATCCCAAATGAAGACTAAATCTATAGTAAACTCAACTATCTTCCTTGATCCACTATGTGTAATCTGAGAAATTGAGAGAAGGTTGGCAGAAAAAGATGGAACATACAATAAATCATTGAACAAGCCATCCTGGATGTGAACTAAACCTTTCCCATAGACTGGTAGGATAGTGTTATTCCTCATGAGAATATGAGAAATGGGAGAAGCCTCAAGAGTAGAGAAGACAACTCGAGAAGATGTCATATGATGAGAAGCACCTAAATCTAGTATCCAAGGGACTTGTGAAGAGGATGCAATGGATGCTTATAATGAATGATCCTTTCCAAGATCCAATGTAGATGTTGAAGATGTATAAGAAGACTGAAAGGTAGACCCGTGTGAGGTAGAAGAGGATGGAGAGGAAATAATGCTCTTCTGAAGTAGAGCATGCAAATTTGCAATTTGTTTCTCATAACCATCAAATCTCTTCTGAAAATAATGTGCCTCATCATGAGATACTTTCTGACAATAGGAATAGGTAGGAGTCTCAATATTCTTTTTCTCCTTTTTCTTAGAAGAAGATGATGAACTAGTAGAAGGGGAATATGATATCTACTTCAACTTTTGCTCCTATGTATCCTTGGCAAGCAATGCCTACGACCGTGAACCTAAAAGTGAATCCAAGTGATCTTGGACTGTTCATGAGTTAACTGATCACAAAATATCTCAAATGAAGCAATCCTATGTCTATCACCCAAGGCATCCATATTGGAGTAGAAAGTGGAAGAGAAGATCTGATATTGTCCCCTCAACTTTGAGAGCATCAAAAAGATACACTCATCATCTGTCTTAATTTTCCCACATCCCTACAAAAGTATACGTAGAGATTTTAACTTCATCAAGAAGTCCTCAATGGTGGGAAAGTTGGTAGGTGTCAAAGATGTCAACTCTACATCAAGTTGAAGTGCCTGAAACTCATTCACTATTCCAAACAAAGACTAGAATTTCATCCAAATAGCCCGTAGAGTGGTCAAACCATCCAAGTGAAACAAAAGACTATCTAAGATGTTCAGTGCAATGAATCCCATGTTCTCATCCATTTTATTCTTGTGATGAAGAACCTCAAAAGGGCATGTTAGAGTAGGTTGGTTCTCATCCAAACATGACCATAAGCCTCTTGACATGAGAAGCTTTGTCATTTGTGCCCTCCAAGTGTGATAGTTGTGTGGTGTTAGATGGGTCATAGAAGGATCCGACATTGAGAGAAGAAGATGGAAGTAGAAGGGTTTATTTTGAGGTAAATTTCAGAAAATAAAATGCTCCCCCCCACAACATATAAAGATATCCCTCAAATACCAAAGAAACAACTATAGAAAGCATAGATACTGAGAAAAGAACTTGGATTCTGGATGCAGAGAGGGAGGAAACTAAAGCCTCTACTTCAACACCAAAAACAAGAGCTCAATATTACTCAAAACTAGTTCCAGATCTGGAAAGTAGACAATAAATCATGCACTTGAAAAAAAAAAAACATTAAAATATGTGTCCATATGAGCCTGAATGAAGCCTTTAAAGGTGCAAAAAATGGGATTTTTGAGTTGCAGAAAAATTTAGGAATAGAGATGTCAAACTTCTTGCACCAATGTGCAGATCATGAAATTCTACCCCAATATAAAAAAAATTGCTCGAAAAAATGACTCCATATGAGGGAGGTATCACTGTTTGAAAATCACCTCTATAGTTATTTTTTTTGAATCATCGCCATCGCACCTCCAAAAAATAAAGAAAAAAGCCCAAAAAATGTTATATCTATTATGTCAAACCCTCTTTCTCCTTTTTCTCCAAATGTTGAACAAGCTACAATAGATTTGGCCTTGATACCATGTTGGATTTGAAAAAATATGCAAATCAAATCCACAAGCCCTCGAATCACCTGCACGTAGAAAACCTATCACAAAGAAGAAAAAGACAAGAAGAGGAAAGGGTTTGGTTTGAAAATAAGAAAATTGTATTCTCAGATAAAATGTAAATTGCTTTACAATATGATATAAATTTACAATGTGAGAGATCGAATATAAAGGCCTCAAGGAAGCCTGTAGAACAAGCTGGAAAGTGCTAGAAGATAAGGTTGGCAACTAAACATACATCCACAAAAGGTGGAATATCCTCAATCAAGGTGAGAGGATAAGTATGACTAGATAGGAACAAACTCCCATGTTGTCAACAACTCATCAACTACAACTATTAAATAAATGCATTAACATAAGTAAACTTAAGTAAAAGAATAAATTATTAATAAATAATTATTTACTCTAACACTTATAACATTTTAAAAAATGTTTAGAATTAAACCCGTTTATTTCTTATTGCAAGGTCACCTTAGCGTTGTCCTCAAAAAAAGAAGAGGAATCCTCATGTCATAAGATTAGAACCATAAGAGTGATAGGACAATGCCGAAGATAGTCACAATGTGCCTATTAGCCCTTATCTTCAATGAAAGAAGAAATGAATGTTAAAAACCTCGTTTGATGATGAATGTGTTGATGCATTTCTTATGAATGTTGCTTATTAATGAATTTTATGTCATTTTATTGAATATTTTTATGTAATTATAATGAGTGTTGTGTTGATGAATTATTGATGAATGTTTATACATATTAATTAATTGTGTCTTGTGTTAATGAATGTTATGTGAATATAATGATTGATGTGTTCATAAATAATTGATGAATGTTTATACTTATTAATGAATTGTATGTCATGTTAATGAATGTTATGTGATTATAATAATTCAATTATATAATTCTTAAATGAATGAATGAAATATTTACTTAGTTGTTAATGGGGATTTTTGAGTGATAATGGGGGGGGGGGAGAGGCCAAATGAGCTTCCACCTTCACATGGTTTCCCTTGCTAAGTAGAGAATATGAAAGGATTCTCGAAACTAACTGAAGCTCAAACTAAACCTATCAAAAAAAAACACCAATATATGGTCCCATCATCGAATGGTTGGAGAACTTCACCATAGTCACTAATGACTGTCATTTCTTCCATGCTGATGTCAATGTGTCTAATTGACTCCTTTGGTCATCACCAAACTCCACCTATACACATTTCTCAACTTTATAAAAATAGCCAATCTCATTGCTTGAAGATAATATCCTACTATGATATTGTACACATGAAAAGGAATTTTAGGGGGGAAGATGGATTGGGAAGATTCTTCCTTGGCATTGTGAACACTCCATCTTGCTCACTGCTCTTCATCTGGTCATATATCTTCATTTTCATCATCCCAACTGCATACATCTATAAACTCACCAAGTATGCCACTTAAAGCCACTCTTCTGTGTTGGTAAAAACAACATATCCAATCTCCATTCTTGGAGCATAAACAACCTCCATGTTATTCTCATGACCCATCACTAACACCATTAGATCCTTTTCACTAAGATCATTTATTCTACCAAATTGTCACTTACCTCATGCCATTCCTTTTGGAATTCTAAGTCATCATTCACCATCAAGGTTACATCATTAGCCTCCACACTCTCTGTCATAGGGGTAATCTCTTCTATTTTACCCTTCTCCTCACTCAAAGGACTCTTCATTATCCAAAATACCACTAACTCATCATACTCAAGCCTCGTAGGACTTGATTCCTTGCTATCCTCACTAGTACCTCTGTCTTCCATATCTAATTCAACACCACAAACCTCTTCAACACTAGGTTCTTCATATTCTTCACCATCCATCACTACTTAAACATCTTGAACCAACTCACTTTCAAGTTCTTCATCGTTTTGCAACTTCAACCCCATCTTCCTCTCTATGAAATCAAGTGTCATTATCTATCTCTTTCTCAGTAATATAGCTCTACGTCCTTTCCTCACACAATTTTTTCCTCTTCTCATCTTTCTCTCTTTTATTTTTCCATTACTCATTGATCCCTTCAATGCTTTGTATGCTTGAAGCATATTTCTTTTTGATTTTATCAAACCCATCTTTTCTTTCCTAGACTTCCTCTTAACCTTCACCAACTTGCAAGGAATTAACCCCTTTCTCTAATATCACCATGATGCAAAGAGTAGTGGTTCAACACATTAAACCCATGTACAAGGACATAATCTTTAATTATTCTAGTGAGATACAACTTCTCACATCAAACATATCCTCTTAAACCACTAAAGTAATTGAACCAACACCTAGTCCCTTAACTAATCATCGAATCACTTAATGACTCTATTAAGACCTATTAATGGTTAGACCTTATAAAAAAACTCCATCCAACCACCAAGCTCCATATATTGGTTTTCCATTAATCTCTGATCACACCTAAGTACCGATCATATAAAAATTTAGTGATTGTCATCCCTTTCTTATCACAACTTCATCCTTCAAATGTGTCCTAATTCCACAAACCAAGACTCTAGAACCCTTGAAAAATATTTCTCTATAAATAAATATCATTAAGGGGCATTCACCATGCTTTCATCCATAGAAAAAAATGCTTTAGATACTAACACATCAACCATGAAAGAAGCATTTTAAAGCATTGTTATATCAGTCAAAACATATAAATATGTAGAAACTTTCCCTTAATTGACTCTCAAAACTCATTCGACCATTACACTTATCATTAGGCTTTGACATCTTTAATAGACTAACACAATCTATTGAAACCAACCTCCACCTTTGTAGCTACCCTATAGACATAATAGGCTGATTTTGTTTCTTAATCCCTTATATTGTAAATTTGACAACTTACACCATTTTTGCAACTTTAACATTTATTTCTTATTCCATTACATCAAATAACCTCTTATTACCCCTTTAGATTCAAACATCAACTAAACTCTAAAGCTATCCTTGAACCCATCTATTATCCCTTGTTAGGCCTATTTTCCCATATTGGTAACCTTTAACATTTTAATACATTTTTTATTCAAACTTCATTCAAATGGATCTAATGGCCATGGTTACTTTGTTTTATAACCTTAAAGTCCTTATCCATTTTGATGCTGCTTTTTGGATCACCTTGTGACCCTACTGTTCCTTTGAACCCCCTACACCAACCCTTTATATATATATGTCCTTGAATTTGACCCATTGGATTGTAAATATATCAATACCCTATCAATCAATCAAAATTTGAACTATCTAGCCAATGAGAGAGGTATTTGATGAGATTTTTAAGGAGATTATATTAGATGTTGACAATGTTATCAAGCAACATTGATTTTTTTTTGCATTTTGTAATGAATTAGACCCAACCCATTTTAGACATCATAAAATAGGTGAAATATGACTTGAAAATATTCTTAAAACCTAAGAACACCAAATTATACCCTTACCCCTTTGACCAGTTTGACCATGATGGCTTATATATGCAACTCAGGCCAATGGTTTTATAATTTGGGTCATTATTACATATCTTTTGTTCCATAAATTTGTATTTTGGATTAATTTGTTTCATATGTCTTGGTTTAAGGAATTATAAAAGGAGACCCTAGTTCAATATACAATCTCAATTGATATGCATAGGACATCCTGTGGAGCTAAAAAAGGTAACATTTTTTCATTTTTATACATGTCATTAATGTAACCGTGGTGCATTTTTTTAGCTCCACCTATTGTCGATGCATATGGAACATTGTTGCATATGCATTCTCAATTTAGAGTGGTTGAATCTTATTTTGGATGGGAGGGAGAGAAACCAAAGACATATGGATGCTTAAGTGGCTACAGACAATGGTTCTTCACTATTTTACATTTTAGTTCTATCATCGAGTTCCTTTTTTTGACTATTGCTACATTCTACATTTTGATGTTATTAAAAGTAATGTTTTGTTTCCTTTGTTGAAATATGTCATGCATTCATTCACTAAAATTGATCTCTCTTAATTGCAAAAATATTGGTAACATGTTGATCTTAGTCTTCTTAAATTTTTTGTTATAATGCTAATTGATCATAATTTTGTTGTATTTGGGTGTAGGGTACCAAGCAACAAAGCCGAATGAGAAATTGAGGTTGTAGGGTAAAGAAAGCATCTCTCCATCATTTGAGGGCAATTCTAGGTAAGGACTAAATATATTTATGGTTTGAATCTAGAAAGAAAGTATCGATGACAATGTTTTATTGTTGGATACAATTGTTCAATTGTGTGTTGTCTTTGATGTTACACAAATGTCATATCAGTTATCAGATAGAGTCTGCCAAGCTTAGTTGGTTAGTACAGAAAAAGATAGAGTCTACCAAGCTTAGATGGTAAGCAAAGAAAACTACAGAGTCTACTGAGTGTTTCTAGAAGTTATAATGTGAAGATAGTTTCTACCGAGTTCACTTGGGCGTTGAAGGCTTCTGTGGATGAAATTAGTTTGTACCAAGCTCACAAGGTTAGCAAAGAAAATTTAGTGTTTACCGAGTTCACTCAGTCTTCGAAGGATTTTGTAGAGTTCATATTGTTTACCGAGCTTCACTTGTTTAACACTAGAAATTATTTCTAGAGCAATGTTTACCAAGCAGGGTTGGCCAATGAACATTTCATTGTTTTGGCAAATAAAGTTTAATTGTTTCATGTAATGATTATGGCCAACTGATGTAATGATTATTGGTAATTGTAACTTGTAAATGAGCTGACTTGACAATTTGTAATGTATAAATAAAAGGTCAAGTTGTGGATTCTGAATGTAATGAGTGAGCATGCAAATGATTTGATTGTGTGAAGAGGAAGTGTGAGAAAATTTTGAAGAAGGATCAGATATCCTTGAGGAGTAGGAAAGTTGAATTCGATCAGAGAGGATCTAGTGAAGCAAAATAGAGATCTGTAACAACAAAGTTTAGTTGCATCTTATTCATGTCACTTATTGTTACTTTCTCACCATTATAGCAGTAATTCCTAAATCTCTTAACATAGTTGGTTTAACAACCATTTTGTAAACCCTCTAACAAGGTGGACAATTTTATTGAATTTTTCTAGAAGTCCTCTAGCAAGGCCACTCCTAGCACGGTGATTAAATCCTCTAACAAGGTCACACCTAACAGTGTGTTTTGTAACCTTTAAAAGGGTTAGCTCCTAATAGGGCTCACTTTAGAAGGGTGAAAATTGGTAGCTAGTTACTTGGTGGTTTTTCCCATATTAGATTTTCACATAAAATCTGGTTTCTCTTGTGTTGGTGTTATTTATTTTATGCATGCATGTTAAATCTTTGTGAATACTTAATAAGTTAACATACATCTACAAAGTTACAAAATTTTTTTGGTGTGGCTACCAAGTGACAACATTAACTAAGTTTTAAGACATTTAAGGGATCTATGGATTTATTTTTGTGGTATTTGATTAAACCCCCCTCTTAGTTACTCCATCTATAATTCCAAAAGTTGGTATCAGAGCTTTTGGTGCTTGTAGGAAAGATTTCAAGGATCTAGGCTAAAGATTAGGATGTCTTACAAGAGTGAAATTCCAAGGCTTAACAAGGATAAATTTTTAGCATGGAAAGGTCTCATGAGACTCCATATGGCTTCTATTGGAGATATAGGATTGAAATATCTTGATCAAGCATATGTAACTCCTTCTGGCGCATTATCTGCTAATGACATTGCTAAGAAGAAGACTCATAACACCATGATGATAGAGATTACATTTTCCCTAAGCTATGAAGAATTTGATGATGTCAAGGATTGCAAAATTGCCTTTGAAATGTGGAACAAGCTGAAAGATATCTATGGAGGTGATGATAATGTGAGAAGATCCAAAGAAGAAATTCTAAGAGGACAATTTGATCAAATGAGGATGAGAGAGGGTGAAAACATTGCCAAATATGTTGAAAGAGTCAAAGTAGTTGTTAGTGTAATCAAGACTTCTGGAGGAGACATTGAGGAGGAAACAATTGTAAGTAAAGTTCTTAGAACATTACTTCCCATTTATGTAATTAGAGTTTTTACAATTCAAGAAAGAATATGTGAAGCAAATCATAAGATAAATTTAGAGGCTATAGTAGGAAGATTGACTGCATTTGAGTTGGATAACTATGACAACTATGTTCTAGCTTCCAAGAACATTGAATCAGCATTTGAAGCCAAGCTTTCACTCAAAGAAAAAGGCAAGAAGATAAAAGATGCTTAGTTAGAAAGTGAAGAAGAATTAGAACAGAGTTTAGACAATGATCTTGAGGTGGTTGAAGCTCTGCTTGCAAGGAAATATTCTAGAGGCAGAGGGAAATACAAAGGTAAGGTTCGTCAAATTTTTTTTTCATGTGAAGAAATTGGACATATTGCTGCTAGGTGCCCAAATAAGCAGAACAAGGATGAGAAGAAAGCTCACAAGTGCATTGGCAAGAAAGACTTCAAATCATTCAAGGACAAAGGTAAGAAAACATGTTTCATGGCTAAGGATTCTAATGATTCTGATGAAGAAGAAGATGAATTTTTTTACATTGCTATGAAAGATGAATTTGATAATGACGAGGAAGATAAAATGGCACTTATCTCTCGTTTGAGAAAAAATGATACATGGATTATAGATAGTGGTTGCTCTCATCATATGACTGGTGATAAAAATAAGTTTGAACAATTTGAAGACTATGATGGTGGTAGTGTGAGGTTTGGTAATAATGAACCTTGTTGCATAAAAGGAAGAGGAAGAATCTCACTAACCAAAGAGCTTGTATGTGATAATGCCTATTGGGTTGAAGGTCTAAAACACAATATGTTGAGTATGGCACAACTACTTAATAATAGATTCAAAGTGGAATTCATGCATGGGAAAGCAAGACTACTATATGACAAAGGAAAGCTAATTGGATAAAGCATACAAACAAAAGGTAACTTGTTCTATCTTGAACTTGGTGAATGTTCATGCTTTATTGCTCAAGTTGAAGAAAGTTGGTTATGGCATAGAAGGTTGTGTCATGTGAACTTTGATAACCTGGTGAAAATAAGAAAATTAAAAAAAAAAGAGGCATTTCTAGTATAAAAAAACTTGAGGTTGGTCTATGCAAAAATTGTCAGATTGGTAAGATGGGAAAAAACTAGCTTTAAAAGTAAGAACTATCAATCTGAAGAAGTTTTGGAAATTGTGCATACTGACTTTTGTGGACCCATTGGAATTGAAAGCTATACTAGAGAAAAGTTCTTCATTCTTTTTGTTGATGATTACTCTAGAATGATGACTGCCATGTATCTAAGAGAGAAATTAGAAGCATTTGAGAAGTTCAAATGGTATTTGGCCAGAGTAGAGAAGGAAATAGGGAAAATACTAAAATGTTTGAGGTCAGACAGAGGTGGTGAATTCATCTCCCTTGAGATCAATAAATTTTGCATTGAAAGAGGAATCAAAAGATAGGTATCAACACCTGGAACCCCAGAGCAAAATGGAATAGCTGAAAGGAGGAATAGATCTATCATGGACTGTGCAAGAAATTTAATGATTGAAAAGAACATTGCTATCAAATAATGGAAGGAAGCTATCAGCACTGCAGTTCATACCTTGAACTAAGCACAACTGAAGAAGAACTCATTCAAAACCCCCTATGAGTTATGGTATGGCTATAAACCCAATGTAAGTTACCTAAAAGTATTTGGAAGAAAATGTTACATTTTAAAAGAATCTAGAAAAGGTAAATTTGATGTGAAAGGTGATGAAGGAATATTTTTGGGATATTCTTGCAAGAGTAAAGCATATAGATGTTTGAATTTTTTTAGTCACAAAGTCATAGAAAGTGCACATGTGAAAGTTGATGAGTTTGTAGAAAGGACTAAAGAAGAAAGAAAAAAGGAACTAGAAGATTATAGGAGATTTGTTTTCATTGAACCTGATATAGTGCCAGATACATCTGTCAATCAGGAATCTTCTACTCTCGAGTCTTTAGTAATCGAGTTGCAAGAAGTTCAAACTGAGCTATATGAACATGAGTCACATTTAGATGCTACTGAGCCAATGCCTACAAAGTTTGAAGGACCCAAGCAGTAGAAAAAACAACCTAAACCTAAAGTTGAAATTCAAGAGGATGACAATGCAATTCATTCAAAAGGCAAGGAACCTATTTTAGCCAAGTATGTCAGGAGACATCATGCACCATATCAAATTATTGGAGACAAATCTGAAGGTACTATGACAAGAAGTAAGCTGAAAGGTACTTGTTTACTTGCTAATTTTGAACCTAGAAATGTCAAAGATGCATTAGCAAATGAAAGTTGGATTGAGGCTATGAATGAAGAGATAGAGAAAATAGAGAAAAACAAAACATGGACTTTTGTACCTAGGCCTAAAGATAAAAATGTGATTGGAACTAAGTGGGTATTTAGAAATAAGTTAAATGAAGATGGTAAGGTGTCAAGGAACAAAGCTAGACTGGTATGTAAAGGATACTCTCAAGAAGAAGGAATAGACTATGGAGAGACTTTTGCTCCTATTGCAAGATTAGAAGATTTCAGGACCCTACTTTCATATGCTGCATATAAAATATTTAAGGTATATCAGATGGATGTCAAATCAACATTTCCTAATGGTATATTGGATGAAGAAGTCTACATTGAAAAACCTAAAGGTTTTGTTGACCTAGACAAGAAGGACATGGTCTAAAAATTACACAAAGCATTGTATGGTCTGAAACAAGCCCCTAGAGCATGGTATGAAAGATTGCATAAATATCTTATTCAGATTGGTTTTTAGAGAACCAATGATAATAATAGCTTTTATATCAAGGAAGGACCAGATAACAAGATTGTTTTGGTAGAAATATTTGTGGATGACACTTTGTTCACAGGAAATGATGATCTTTGCAAAGAGTTTTCAGAGAAAATGAACAAGGAATTTGAGATGTCTATGTTTGGTGAGATCAAATTCTTTGTTGGTCTTCAAATTCAGCAGAGTAAGAATGACATCTACATTACTTAGTCAAAATACATCAAGGAGATATTGAATTTTTTTGGTATGGAGGATTGCAAACTAGTTGGGACTCCTATGTGCACTGGTCTAAAGCTTACGAAGGATGATGAATCAAAAGAGGTACATCAGACATTATATAGATCAATGATTAGAAAGTTGTAGTATGTAGTTCATACAAGGCCAGATATTGCTCTTGTAGTTACTATTGTAGCAAGATTTTCAGCAAAACCAAGAGAAAATCACATGATGGAAATCAAAAGGATCATGAGATACCTAAAAGGCACTGAAGATTATGGATTATGGTACAAATTTGGAGGTAATCTAGATTTGAAAGTGTTTATTGATGCAGATTGGGTAGGAAACATTGATGATAGAAAAAGTACAAGTCGAGGTGCATTGTTTCTTGGAAAGAAGTTGGTTTCTTGGACAAGTAAAAAGAAAAATTGTACATCCCAATCCACAGTAGAAGCACAATATGTTGCAGTAGCAATAAATTCTTCTAATATTGTTTGATTCAAATAGTTATTGGAAGGCATGGAGGATGAAACCAAAGAACCTATTGTTATGTTTTGTGACAATACAAGTGCAATCAACATATCTAAAAATCTAGTGATGCATTCAAAAACCAAGCACATTGCAATAAAGTATCACTTTGTTAGAGAATTGGTGCAAGATAAGGAGATTAGATTGGAATATGTCCATACAAAGGAGCAAATTTCTGACATATTCACCAAGCTTTTACCTAAGGATGCATTATTGTATCTAAGAGGTAAGTTATGGGCCATTCCCCTATCTGAAGCACACTAAAATGAAGTTTTAGTGTTGCATCAACAGGTATCAAGTTGAAGATCTATTAGTTGATGCAACATAATCATGAGAACATTGCATATGAATTAGTACTTAAGGTACACTGCTACTCATTTGGTTTGTGTGTTCTTTGGCATGTGTTGTCAAAGAGGGAGAGTATGCTGTCATAAGCTTTCTAAAATTTGAATTTGTTTGTGAAGCTATGTATTTCCTACATAGAGGGAGATTACTATATTTTTGAAGTTTGTGGAATAAAATCTAAGAGGGAGAAATGTTCTATCATAAAAAGACTTTTTCTCAAATTTCATTCTGCTATGACATGTTATGTTGCCATCAATGCCAAAGAGGGAGATTGTTGGATACAATTGTTCAATTGTGTGTTGTCTTTGATGTTACACAAATGTCATATCAGTTATCAGACAAAGTCTATCGAGCTCAGTTGGTTAGTAAAGAAAAAGATAGAGTCTATCGAGCTCAAATGGTAAGCAAAACAAATTATAGAGTCTACCAAGCATTTTTAGAAGTTACACTGTGAAGATAGTTTCTACCAAGTTCACTTAGGCGTCGAAGGCTTCTATGGCAGAAATTAGTTTCTACCAAGCTCACAAGGTTAGCGAAGGAAAGTTAGTGTTTATCGAGTTCACTCAGTCTCTAAGGGATTTTGTAGATTTTGTAGTGTTTATCAAGCTTCACTTGGTTAACACTGGAAATCATTTCTAGAGCAGTGTTTACCAAGCAGGGTTCGCCAATGAAGAATTTCATTATTTTGGCAAATAAAGTTTAATTGTTTCTTGTACTGATTATAGCCAATTGATGTAATGATTATTGGTAATTGTAACTTGTAAATGAGTGGACTTGACAATTTGTAATGTATAAATAAAAGGTCAAGTTGTGGATTCTAATTGTAATGAGAGAGCATGCAAATGATTTGATTGTGTGAAGAGGAAGTGTGAAATTTTTTTGAAGAAGGATCAGATATCCTTGAAGAACAATAATTTTTTATTCGATTAGAGAGGATCTAGTGAAGCAGAATAGAGATCTGTAACAAAAAAGTTTAGTTGCATCTTGTTCAGGTCACTTATTGTTACTTTCTCACCATTGTAGTAGTAATTCCTAAATCTCTTAACAGAGTTGGTTTAATAGCCATTTTATAAACCCTCTAACAAGGTGGACAGCTCTATTGAATTGTTCTAAAAGTTCTCTAGCAAGGTCACTCCTAGTAGGGTGATTAATTCCTTTAACAAGGTCACACCTAATAGTGTGTTTTGTAACCTTTAAAAGGGTTGGCTCCTAACAGGGCTCACTTCAGAAGAGTGAAAATTAGTAGCTACTTACTTGGTGATTTTTCCCATATTGGATTTCCACGTTAAATCTGGTGTCTCTTATGTTGATCTTATTTCTTTTATGCATGCATGTTAAATCTTTGTGAATACTCAATAAGTTAACATTCATCTACTGAGTTACAACATTTTGTTTGTGTGGCTACCAAGTGACAACAGTAACTAAGTTTTAAGACATCTAAGGGATTTGTGGATTTGTTTTTGTGGTAACTTCAACCCCCCCCCCCAATTACTACAACTATAATTCCAACATTTTTAAGATTCCTGCATAATGTTGTTTTGCTACATGTATGCCCAAAAGATGAGGGAAAAATTACACAAACATTTTTTTTTTAATAACCACTATGTTTATCACATACTATATTGAATATGTTATGGAAAGTAAAAATGGGTTTGAAGTGAGTTTTTGGTTGTACTACATAATGATGTAGAGTCAACATCTCAACCCTACTGCACCATGATAGAACCTTAGGTTTTAGTGCTACAGGAACACTTGGTTCAAGTTACACAATTTAGTTGACTGAACCATTTTAAAAATGTGGCAAGAAATTTGAGGAGAAATTAGGGTTCCATAGTTCTTGGGTTGAAGTTGAATTCAATATGCTCGACTAATTACCTAAGACACATTAGGTGTGACATGATTCCATATATTCATTTTGTTGGGTCAGACGAATTCCCTAGGTGAACTAGTTCTGCACATTTTATGAAGTGATATGAAATACTAATACTTGATCTAGTTAAAAATAATACTTCAATTTAACTAAATAAATCATCATTATTCATCTTTTAATTGCTAAATAGGGTTTCTTGACCTAACTTTCACTTAAACTCCTACTAACATAATCTAACTTACACCTACTAACCTAACCACTAAACCTTATTAACATATCCCCTAACAATAATACTCAAATATGAAATATCATTCTTATAATAAATAAAAAATAAAAAATAAAAAAATAAAAAACTAAACATTCTATCTTTCTCTTATAACTATCTACTATCTTTATTATCAACTTACTAAACTTTAATTACAAGTATCCTACACATATACCCATACCTTTATATAAATCTAAATATTTACACCTAAATATAGATACTAAATAAATACTACTAACATATCTCAACAATACTTAATCAACAATAATTTCCCAACATCCTAAACACTTACTAACACTTCCTAAAATATCTTAAATCCTAACTACTCCCTTAATGCACCATCTCGTTGGCTGCTTGGCTTCCCTCAACATCATCTCCCTTATAGCACTTTTCCAAGATTGGGTGCTACCCAATGTCTGATTAAACCTCCTCCACATGGGGTACATATGAGATAAGTCCAAAGAACAAGGGGTGAGTGGTTGTTTTAATTTAAAGGGACAAGGATTGGGAAGTCCAAAGAACATTCCCTATGACCACCACCACCTATACCATCAAATCAATATCCCAAGTGGGCATTAAATTTTGAATGGAAAAGGGTTTACTTTCTAATTACCATTCATGGAGGTAATTATGTTCTTCCAAACACATGAAATGATGGGTGGAGAGGAAGTATGGGAGTGGTATTCCCAACCATAAATCTGCATTTAATATTTTTGTTGACTTGTGTTCTCTTTGTAGGATGGGTTGACATCATCACATCTACACCAAGGATAAGAAGGATGTGTAGTCCAATGGGGAAGCTACTCCATAATGTAATTAAGGGTAAAGTGGTGAGGTGGAGGTAGGACCCACAGTGTATCTCTTTCCCATCCGCTTACTTTTTAAGAGTTTAATTGTTTAATTGTTTTAATTAAATTTGGTGTCCACTAATTTATGTCTACCCTTTTATTATTTAGCATTAGGGTTTTCACTAACAATACAATATGATAGGTTGAATATCTTAATGAGAGGAATATAGAAAGAATATTCTCTATCACAAAATAAAATTGAAATCTCTCTCATATATTTTCCATAAGGCATTTTTGTCTCTCTCAAATACAAGGGAGTTATATATTTTCCCTTCTCCTTCTTAGTAAAGGGTTTCCTCTTTGGAGTTTGCAAGGGGTATTACATATTATTATTTTTCTTGTTGGAATTCTTTTAGAATAAGTGAGAGGGGGGTGAATTAGTTATTCAAGGTCTAGATGTACAAATAAAACTTTTCACAATTTAGTGAACCCATAAAACATTCTTATCCATGCATGCATTCATTGTGTATCAACTAAAACTTATATGTTACTATCAAATCAACTTGCAAAAATGTAAAGCATGAAATACAACACATCTATCAACACATTTGACACAATGATTTAATGTGGAAATCCAATTTGGGAAAAACCACCAGTAACATGCTACTCCTTTTCACTCTTCTGAAGTGATGCCCTGTTAAAGGCCAACCCTATTAAAGGTTACAATACACACTATTAAATGTGACCCAGTTAAGGGATTTTAGTTACCCTGCTAAAAGTGAACCTTGTTAGAGGACTTTAGGCCATTCACTTGGAATTCCACCCTGTTAAAAGATTTTACAATGATTTTTAAGTCAACCTTACTCCAAAGGATTTACCCTACACTGATACAATTGTTAGAAAGTAACAATAGAGCTTTGATCTAATACAACTTACAACCTTACTTGCAAATTATAGATCTCTATTCACTCCTCAACTTTTCTTGGCTTTCTGATAGCTTGTTCACACTTCAATCATTCATCCTCTTAAGCCTTCTTACTTAGTACACCATTGCAGACTTCTTCACTTGGGTCACTTGATGAAGCAAAACCTTTTTTCCTTCTCCTTAGTAGATTTTTGCATCAAACTCTCAAACTCTTTTGCTTCATGACCAAACATTCCTATATAAAAGAAACTAGAATATTTTCCCACTCATTATCCATCATCAAAATTAGGGTTTTTGATGGATGGGCTAGGATACAATGTATCTACCCTATATCTTGTCTTCTCTTAGAATCCATTTGAATTCACATCCAAGACGGCTTACATAAGATTATGTGCCACTAGTTCATCAATCTTATCTTCCTCCTAATTCACAAGTTCCAAGAAAACAAACTTGTTAGATTTTTATTTGGTGAATCTTTTATCTTTTTCATAATGCAATAGCTCGGCATTATCAATCTTCTAATGCTTAGCACATACTACGTCACTTGGCATCAACTGTAAAATCACTCGACATAAACTAAATTTTACTAGTGCTCGACATCAACTAAAAATTTACTTAGCATCCACTAACTTGCTTGACATCCACTAGAATTTTCTTTCACTTGGCTTCAACTGATTTTTCGCTTGGCTTGAGCTAACTTTGCTCGACACCTACTATCCACTTGGTCAAGCTTGGCAAATGAATTTTTTTAAACTTTATTCCTCTAAACTCTCTAAGTGTAGCCAACCATTTTCTAACCTCAAGTAGATCATCAATACATTATGTTATCACTATTTAACTAATTCTTGTACTTCATTAAATAATCATAACTCAACCTTTCCTCTAGGTTATTTTTTTACATCTTGTTGATCAAATGCTCCTCATCAATCAACTAAGTGATAGTACTTGAAACATATAAGCAACTGTCTTACAAAAAAATAGCAGGTTTGATATCAGTGACAAAATAATGATTGAAACACATAGTCTTCTTCAAAAATTAATGATATTTTCAATTAGATATCAACAATCTCCCTCTTTGGCATTGATGGCAAACCAAACTGATAAACCAAGTCAAACAAATGATGAACATCTTGTTCCATCAAATTGACTAGGTTAAAATAGTAAGACAATACCAAAAGGAAAACTTGTATTTGAAATTTCTCCCTCTATTAATAACTTCCATATTTTGATTAGGTTACTAAATATAACTCCCTTTGAGTTCCTTCTATATCTTCTCTCTTTCATATTGAATTGATTAGCAAAATATCTCCCTCTTTGTTCTGATCCTTCCTCTAATTGCTTTCTGCTTTCTCCCTCTTTCTTTCTCTTGATCTTCTGACCTTCTGATGATGTACTTTCTCCATTGTTCCTCTTGCACTTGATCACTTTAGTGTACTTTCTCCCTCTTTGACAACAATGCCAAAGACATATATTCAAAACTTAGTATCTTTTGTTAGTCTTAGATTGGTTTTGACATTTGAGTGTCAACACACTTAACCAATTCTCAAGTTAATGTTGACTATAATACAGAAGCTGAGCTATAGTGTGTGCTAAGCTAGAGAATTCAATAGGTGCTAAGAAATCTTTAGGTGTCGAGAAAAGTTCAAGTGCCAAGAAAAGTTTAGATGTCGAGTCACTATAGATGTTGAGTGAAACATAATTGCTATAGGAGCTGAGTGAGCTAGTTTTCCTATATGTGCCAAGCATCAACAACTAGTATGTGCTGAGTAACACAAAATCAACATATGAGTTTGTGCCTTCAAAAACTCAGATGTAAACTATTTTTGGAGTTTACATGGGATGAATCTTGAAGGATGTCAAAGATAAGATCGAATCTCTTGCATTACCTATGTAATCAACATGCAACCAATAAGAAAAATGTAGAAGGCATGCAACCAATAGGAAAAGTGCAAGAAATGAGCAGGAAATGGAGATTTAATATTGATCATAGATTCATACCTAACTCTAAGTCTTAGAAATCATTAAAAGGAGAATGAAACCCCATTATGTGTGTGTAGGAGAGGATATCTATGTATGAAATATAGCAAACTATAGAAGGGTAAAAGACTTAGTGAAGAACAGAGTAGCATAGCAGAATCCAGTTGTTAAAGAATAGAGTATCAAAACCTCACAGAGTGACATATCAGATCAAGCAAGGATAAGATCAGTAAGAGAAAAATAAAGATCTAGAATCAACAATTAAACATTGTAAAGCTATCAGGTAAAAGGCTTTCTAATACTCTCTAGCAATTGTATTAGATATGGAAATCCTATGGACTTAGGTTGGCCTAGTAGCCATTTGTAAATCCTTTAATAGGGTGGCATTCCAAGTTAACATACAAAAGTCCTTTAACTAGGCCTACTTTTATTAGGGTAGTGAAATCCTTTAACTAGGTCACTTTTTACACAGTGTAAAGTCTTTAAGAGGATAGGCCTTTCACAAGGAAGACCATTGAAAGTGGTCAAACATTGTAACCTCGAATAGTTACACATTGCTGTAGTGATATTTTATGGGTGTCATCCCCACCCCAATTTTACCTTCTCATTTTGGAGGGTTTCTAGGTCACCAAAATTGTGTATTATCTATTTTCATGCATGTCTTTACTTTCATGTTTATTAGATAAATTAGATGCATATGAATGGTTTTAGTTAAAAGGATTTGACAAGGTTGAAGTTAATTACTTCTAATTCACCCCCCTCTCAAAAGTAAATCTTCCCACTAGTTAACTCAAAAAATTGGTATCAGAGTGAGGTTCTCACAAGGAGAAGCCTTACAACTTGGAGAAAAGATTTGGAAATGAAAGTCTACAAACTTTGGAAGATCATAGAGAATTAGGAAATTGACATACAACTTGCTTTACATGCTTTGAGAGAAGTTAGAGGAGAACTGAAGAAATCCTTAAAAATAAGAAGAGAGATTTCCATAGCTAAGAATGACACATAGTACAAGGAGATTGACACCTCAAATCTATTTTCAAATGGAGATTCCAAAGAGTATGATGTAGCAATAGCAAACCTGATGGAGAAGAATAGAGCTCAAGCTAAAGAAATCAGAACACTCAAGCTTGAAAAGAATCACAAGCCATGATGCTTTGTGAGGTAACTAAATAGAAGAAAAGAGCCATTGAAGACAAGGCTATGCTAGAAGAAGACAAGAGAAACCTTGCCAATAGACTAGAAGAAATTTCAATTGATCTTGCAAGAATCTCAAACATGCAGATAGACACCCTAAGTTAGATTATGAATGCATATCATGAATTGAATGTCAAGGACATTGAGATCTCTACATTGAAGATACAAAATGAACTACAAAATAACCTTAAAATAGAGAAGGAGATTGTATAAAGCTTCAAAAAACCCAATGAGGCCATCAAGTACTTTGAGTAGCTACTGAAATCACCAAGGGCTAACAATGGTACTTCAAGACTTGGTTACACCAACACTAAACAAGGAGAATCCTCCAAGACTACAGAAGAAAGGAGTAACAAAGGTAAGAACACTAAACCTACTTGTCATTTATGTGGTAAAAAGGGACATACTTCTAATGTATGCAATAGAAAGAATGCCCATCAGCATGACAAGCCTAAGAATGCAAGTTATTGTCATAAGTGCAAAAAGCAAGTACATCAAGCACATAACTGTAGGACTACGACTATTAGAACACCAAAATTTTAAGGTCACTATTACAATTGCAAGAAGTCTACACATAGAGCTTTTGAGTGCAGATCAAAGCCTATGTGGACATCAAATCAAGAAGCAAGGGAAGGTAACCATGGTCATCACTACAATTGGGACTATAGCACCAGGTATAGCTGTCATTACTATCAAGAATATGGACACATTCTTGAAAATTGCATAAGGACAATTTTAGAAGGAACTACAACAAATGGTTGAGCCAAATCACATGTTTTAGTTGCTTGAAGACTAGTCATATCAGCAAGAATTTCCCAAAAAAGTTAAAGGCACCCAACTCAAAGAATGATAAAGGTAAAGAGAAGATGGATGTTGAACACATCAAAGGAGAAATGGACAAGACATGGAAGAAGAAATATGGGAGTAGCACATCAAATGAAGGGATCACTTCTCCTAATAGGTCAAGTGGTCACACTTCATCAAACTAAGCAAGAGAAGTTATAAGGGACTGATTTACAAAGTTTTATCATACATCAATTCCTAGAAAAGAAAGTACTAAAAAAGAATGGATCATCATGAATAAAGATGCAAAGTTGAAAATTCAAAATTTCACAAGTGTTGGCGAGTTGTCCTCAAATGTCGAGTAAAAATCTAGTACAAGCCAAGTTGATTGTCAAAGACTATAGGAGCCGAGTTGGTAGAGGAAGCTAAGTGAAGAAGTAATCTCAGTTGAGGCCGAGTGAGTAATACTCCAGCGGAAGCTAAGTAATGTAGACTCCTTCAGTAGCTGAGTGGACAACTATAAATGTATTGAACATTAAATGTGATGAAAATAAGGTATATTATCATATTTTAAATCATTTTTCTTCATCAAGAATGAAGAGAAAAGATGAGAAAGAGCACAAAGCGAATCCCAACCAGAAAATCTAGTGTATAAGATTTCAAGGTATTTATGACTATGCCAAGCTATGCAGTTTCATGTTTTCTTTGTATTAAACCCCTAGATTGTGTAAAATGGCTTCTAGCTCTAGAAAAACTTAGGATAAGGAATGATTTGAAGTCCAACTAGTGTCCAAAGAGGTCAGACAACCTGATTTTTGTCCAATTCCAGAGGTTGCATACAAAAATGACCTAGCTGGAGCCCTATCCATCATACCCCCTAAGGTTGTAATGGTTCAAGATGTAAGGAAATGCTATAATTGCAAGATTGGAGCCATAGGTGACACAGAAATGAGGGAGGCATACAAGAAATTATGTGAAAATTGAGTGTTGAAGGAAGAGTACAAAATTTTTCAGAGGAAGGGTTTAACGTGTGCCCTAGAATTCCCTATAGTATTCAAGACTGAATGGATTAGACTAGTGTTGAGCAGAATGCATGATGGTAGCTTATGGTTGGAGGATGGCCCTATAAAAAATCACAAAGAGAATTGTACATAGAGTGATAGGGTACCCAACCTAGATCAACCAAAGACCCTTAGGAGTGATTCTAAGGAACCAATTGAGAAGAACACATGTGCAAAATGGAATAATAGAGGGATGAAAATTGACACTATCCAAGATCCTCTAGTTGACTTTTCTATTAGGGTCATTGTACACAAATTCTACTAGTACAGTAGACTCAACAGTGTTCCTTGTATTGCAGTAGATGTAGGATACAAACTGGTGAAGAAGGATCATACATATGATCTTGCAGAGTTGCAACTACAATATATCAATGAAAATCTAGCAGCAATCAAGAGAACAAAGGGAGCCCAATGCAAATTTGGTTCCATTTTGATATGTATTTTCTTTTATGTTCAGAATGAATTTCCTTATTTTGGGAAAGTGGCATGGAAAACTTTTAGGTCAATCATAGCTCAAGTCAATGAATACATAGAGTAGATGGGAGCTAATTTTTAGACATTGATGACTAGTTATTTTGAGGATTTTAAGAAGACAATGAAGCAAAGGCTCAAAATTCCAGTTTTCTTAGTAGAGAAACATGTAAATGATGTATGTTTTTCTTTAGATATAGACTATACATACATACAAGCTACCATACCAAGAGTGAGATGGTTAAGACCTCTTGGATATGAAATAAACATAGATGAAGCATCAACAATAATAACTACATTACTGGTAGAGGAAGTTGACAAGGATGCACCATATTTTGGAACTTATGACATGGTGAGATCAAAAGTGGATATGGATTTGAAGAGTTCCTCCACTTTGAAAAAGAAGGATAAGCTAGTTAAGAAGTTGAAAGCTAAATTTGGGGAAGGCACTGTAGAAGATGTAGAAGAAGAAGAAGAAGATACTGAGGGTGATGAAGAAGAACAAGATCAAGGGCCACTTGCCTTAACCCAATGTATGGGAGAAGATGCAGATAAGGAGGAAGGTGCCGAGTAAGAAGCATCAAAGGCTAAGCCAAAGAAGAGAAAAGCTCAAAAATAGCCAGCTGCATAGCCCAAGGGAAAGAAGAAGGCTACAAAGCCAAGTCTAGCCAAGCCAACTACAAGGGCTGACACCAAGGCTACAACATAAGGAGCAAAAGAATAGGAAAAATAGAAGGAAATAGAACAAGGAGGACCTATAGAGTAGAAAAAGAGAAGAAAGTATGTTGCACCTCTAGAATCAGATGAGGAAAGGACCGAGTTTGATGAAGATCAATTTAGATTGGTAGGCCATTCTGCCACATCTAAATTGGAAAACATTTGCAATAATATTAGAGATAATGCAGATTTATTTGGTCTAAAGACCAAAGATTTCAATAAGTTAGGCCTACGATTTATTTGGATTGAATCGTAGAGAAACTCCAAGAGTGTCCTTTTTTTTAAAGAGGCTTTCTTAACCAGAATCTTTTCCACAGACCTCGGCTGCATGTAATTCCTTTTCATTATCTTCCTTGCAAGTCATTTAATGTTGGGATTTAAGTGTATTACTTTGTAGTGAGTGTAGAATGAAAATAGAGATATGTCATTACTAGGGATATATTTAAATTTTAGATGTTTACATTGGGCAGAACTACATTTCTTCCTTCCTTTGGCACTGTTCATTTTTTTTTTGGCCTTGTGTTTGGAGTAGTGAGAATTGTTCGAGTTGTTGTTGATTCTATATGAAGAGAAGGAAAGGAAGGAATTTTATATGCCATTCTTCACTATTGTGTCAATTTTGTACTATGGACCATTGAATCTATCAACAAGTTTACAATTAATTTAGCAGCAATCATAGGACAAAATTACCATTCATCTGCCAAGATGTCTTATGAGCTTCTAAAGAGGAATCTCCTTTCAGCTACTGGTGTTTTCATTTCTTTGTCTGATATATTTCCTTTCATGAATGATATTTTCTTCATTTCTATTGTTCCACAGGTTGGCAGGAAAGATGCTCTGATACCAATTGTAATGACCCCTTTTTAGGGTCATTCATTTTTGCTACTTTTCCTTTCTTTATTTATATCTTTTGCCATGTTTTCTCTGATATAACTTTATTATGTATGCAATCTGCAATGCTTTAGCAATGGTGAGCCATGTATTTTGATGTGCAGTCGGGTTTGAATATTTATACAACTATTAATGTGTTGTTGTTCCCTCTCTCTCTCGTATCTTCAATTGTTGACTTAACATTCTCCATATATAATATTTAAATAGGCATAGTGAACCGTTTCCTTTACTTGTTATGCTTGTTGCCTTGATTAATTAACAACAAAATAAGTGGATCAGTTATTGTGAGCCGATAATGTACTACCTAAGGTAATCTCATGGACTTATAAAATAATCAAGTGCCGATAAGTATTCATTGCTTGAGACATTTTAATTACTTATAATAATCATATGGATTAACATAAGTAATTGTTACAATCATGAATTACTTATTTATCCACAACACGACAATGACACCCAACCATGGATTAATGATGCCATCTCTAAAAAATTTATTGAAGTATGTTGCCGTATGGATACATCCATACATGTTAGAATGATCAAGTGATACATCATTGTAGCATGTAAGTATATATACATATATCAATGATACCAAAATAAATTTCATCATAAACATATCAATGATCTCAAGATGATGTGATGATGTAAGATGTAGCCATATATGCATATGTATATGCCCATTAATGCACGTGCATGCATGTGTACCTTTGTATACATGATTTTGTAGGCATGTAACTATGTTGCATGTCCATTTCATAATATAATATCATTAATCATTTATTTATATATTTTTATACTATCATAATAATAATTATATATCAATATTATATAATAATGCTTGATGCACTACTATTAATATTTATATATTCAATATTTATTTAATAACAATGTACATAATTTATTAATAACATTATTGTTATTATTATGTGTACAATTGATATCTTGATTACCTTACTAATATTATCAATCTTTTATTTATTATTATTTTTTAATACTATTATCATATTATAATTATAATGTAATATCATATTGTATGATAACAAAATTATTATTATTATTATTTTATTTATTAATAATGATTTGACCTTTAATAATACCTTATTACCTTAGTAACGTATTATTATATCAATAATATATTATTATTTATCCTTTAATAATATATTATACCATTAATAATATATCAATATTTCTTTTAACATTTAAGAAATAATTATTTATTTATTCATAATAATTTACTTATATTACTCAAATTAGGGGACATGACAAAAGCCTTGTATGAATATGCATGTTTGAATTGTTTCTTGGTCATGCTTGTTGTCACTTGATTAGATTTTGTTCCCTCCATGGTTCGTAGAAATGTGTTGCAGAATTTGTTATGAATCCCTTGATGAGGGTCATGAAGAAAATTCAATTAAATTGTTGAAATTTGGGATTGATATCCTATGTAATTTGTATTTTAAACTTTGTTGTAATGGCAACGAAGCCAGGTTTTCTTCCTGGTTCTTTCTTGGCTAAGCCTTTGAATCAGGATTGCAAATAAAATTGGTGTTGAGTATAATTGTTTATCATGTGATTCAATCGTAATTTTAAATTAGATGGATGCATATCAGAACTAAGATTTTATGATGATGGTTTAATTAAGCAAAAATTTTATGTTTCCTTATATGTTAAATATGAAAACTATGTTGAGAAAAAAAAATGATTATGGTTGATGGTTCAATTTAAGTTGTTTGAGATATCAATGAATCTTGTATGAATGTGTCACAATGATGAAATCTATGTTCTAAATCCATAAAAAAAAAGAAGAAATCATATTATGGATGTAGATTCAGCTTTCATGATTATCAGAATCAAACAATTCTTACATTATTGAATAAAACAGATAATTCAAATCCTTGGTATATTAAGTTGCATCAATCCTTTTAGATTTGCTTTTTAAAAAAAATTTACCCCCTCTTGTTAAATATATCAACTTTAAAAATCTATATTTAGAAATTTTAAGACAATACAAAAATGTGTTGCAAGAGAGTAAAAACTCTTTGCCTTTTGTATGGGAGATCAAATTAAATCCTTTTGGTAGCAGAGAATCAAAAGATTCCCTAAAAAGATCCCTTTTGCTTTATTGAAAAATTAGATTTAAAATTAAAAACAATAATAAAATAAACATCAAGTAGAAAAAAAGAAATCATAGTAAATTATATATCCTAAATATCTCTTTTAATATCTTTTTTACCTATAAAACTTTAGGGGTTTAATGCATATGCATCTCCTCTTGGGCATCAGCCTTGGGTTGCTTGTTAAATAAGTCAACAGGATGAACATGGGGGTGTGACATCACCCTACCCCCCATGTCCCATCCCCAAATTCCTCACCTAATGTGAGCACTCATCTCTCAAAGGGAGGGAAAGGCAATTAAATTTGTTTTTAAACAAAGTGCAATGACCTTTGTAAACTTTTTGTCCTCCTTCTATCCTTTGGCCCCAGGTTTTTTGAGGTGGGGGGGGGGGGGGGGGCTCTGCCAGCATTCCCTCGGGCAAAGCGCTATCCCAAGGACAGTGCTTGGGAAGCACTCCTTGGTAAGCACTTGCCCAAGGTGTTAGGGGGGTGTAGGAGGTGTAGGGGGTGTAGGGGGGGTTAAGATAGAGTAGGGTGTGGTTAGAAATAGGTTAGGTGTTAGTTAATTTTTTAAAAAAGTTTTTAAATTAGTTTAAGTTTATTAAAATTGTAGTTTAGTATGTTTAAAATAAGTTAATGTTAGATGTTAGTTTAGATTAAGTTAAGTTAGTTTTGATTATAGTATTAGGAGCTAGTTTTAATTTCATTTAAGTTTTTTTTTAAGTTTTAAGTTAGTTTAATTTAAGTTAATGTAATTTCTTAATCTTTTTATGTTAGTCATAACTTATGTAATGTCATTTGTTAGCTTTTGATATATATTTATGTTAGTAATTATATTCATTTTAGAATTAGTTATTAAAGTTAGTTTTTATTTTAATCTAGTTTTGTTTAACTTTGTAAAGGTAGATTTAGTTTTTTTTTTTAATAGTAATGTTAATTTTAGTCTTTTTTTTTTATGAATATCTTTTTAGTTATTTAAATTAACTAGAATGTTATAACTTAATGAGTAGTTAAAAGATTAGTTAATTTTAATATCAATGATAAATTAGGCTTTTAATATTATTTAGTTTTACTTTAATAGGTGGACAATTGATCATAACTTAATAGTTTATATAGGTGTATGGGTAGATGTAATAATTTCCTTTAATAAGTTCTTGATCTGATATTTTCAAAATAATTTGGAATGAACTCATTTAGAATGTTATTTAAATAATTTTCATATATTGTTATAGAGGAAATTTAAATCTATTGTTTTAAGATTAATTTGAAACAATATAGACATTGATATCAATCTAATGATGAGAGCTTCAAAATCTTAACAATGTATTCATCCACTAGAGTTTTAAACTTAAGATGAATCGTAGCGAACCTTCACTTCTCTTGCAAGAGATTAGATTAAAACTTAGAGCATTTTAATTATTAAATTTAAAAAAAAAAAAATTGTGTTTTTTTTCCCTCGTAGTTTAGGCATGACATTTTGGTATCAGAGCCCGTGTTTCAACACTAGGAACCTTAGACCATTATGCTTCTGAAACTTAAAACTAAACATTAAATTGTGTAGGATGCCTCCTATTACTTGAAGCAACTAACGAGGCAAAGGTCATAGGGTAAGAGGTGGTAGAGCGAGACAGGAGGATGGACCACCTCCACCTCCACCACCACCAAACCCGAACTAGGACATTTTGGATGCACTTCAGACACTGATCAGTGTAGTTCAGCAGAGAGTAGTACCTGTGGTTCAGCTAGGTCAGTAGATTCCTATAGCAAAAGTAGAGGGACCCGAAGGAGGTGGGCCCAGAGTCAGAGAGAGGACTAGGAGTCCCCCACCAAGACAAATAGAGGGTCAGGGTGAGCATGAGGAAGAGTCAATACACCAGAGAGGACCCCCATTTGACAGACCTCCTAGACATATAGGAGATGACATTAGGGAATTGATTTGACTCAGGCCATCATTATATACTGGTTCCACTGAGGGGATAGTAACAGAGGCATGGTTGCAGAGCCTACAGGGGTGCTTTGGATTACAACCTTATGGGAGTAATCTAAAGGCATGCCTAGCAGTTCATCAGTTGAAAGGGGATGCCTCTAATTGGTGGCATCAGGAGGAGATCATAGGTGGAGTGAGGATGGACACCCTCACATGGGAGTCTTTCCTAGAAATATTTTGAGAGAGGTACTTGTCAGAGCATTTCTGATAGAAATAGATAGAGGAGTTTCATTCTCTTTATTAGAGAGGTCTTACTGTGGCTCAGTATGAGAGCAGGTGTCTCAAGCTCCTTCCTTATGTGGAATACATGAAGGACGAGAAACTACGGGTACATCTCTTTATCATGGGTTTGAATTTCTCGCTTCAGGGTCCAGTTCGGATGGCCTTCCCTACCACCTTTAGACAGGTAGTGGAGATAACACTAGTGGCAGAGGATACTCGGGGTAGACAGGAATCACAGGATCAGTCTCAGAACTGAAACTCTACCCTGCAGAAACCCCCTTGGAAAGGGAATCAAAACTATACACCAGGGTCCTCTAAGGGCCAACAGTCTCAGTAGCAGTAACAGGAACTCTCACAGGGTTACCAGGGCTCCGAGCCCAAGAAGTGGCAGTTACAATAGGATCAGAAAGTACATACCCCACAGTCACAGTCAGTGCAGAGTCAACATATTTGGATAAATTTATTACTTGATTTGGGTTCTATTTCTCATATTAGATTGAGATACTCCCATTCTTTGTGTATTCCTAGCTAATTCACTTGTTGAATAACTTCTCACATTAATAATCCTATCATTGGTTTCCAAAGGTTACTTGCAGATTCCTATTGAGCTCTTGTTTGTTTTCCAAGAATTAATCAAACAATACATTTTAATTCATAATAGGTCAGGGGTATCCCAATTACTTGATAAAATGGTATACTTTTCAAGTGTTATATTCCTATTCGCTCACCATTTTATTCTATCTATACAATATTTTAGTCATAAGGAACAAAATTAAATTACAAAGATCATAAGTTTCTATTTATTTATGTTGTAATGTCTAAATCCATACTAGTCTACTTGATCACTTCCATAATTGATACAAACTAAAACACTTCCATGAGTGATATGGTTAGGCATAATTTGACTTCCACTAAAGATGACGAGAAACACTTTCTCTTTGATTACTAGGTAATTTGCTCTTTCCTAGTCACAAGATTGAATAAAAAGTTTTAGGGTTCTTAACTTAGTTTTCTCCCAAGGTGATAGTGTTGAATATAATTTTCCATAAAATTTACAAGATCATAATCTACCTTAGTAAAAATATAATATTCTTGCATTTGGATAATTTGTTTCAAGTCATTTAGACTAGGTTATCTAATATGGTTGACGATTTACAATTGTTAATACCAGTTCCAAGTTTTACTTTAGTTTACTACTTAGTGTCACATTTTAGAAAGAATATACCAGCTCCTTAAAATTATGCAATTAGAAATCCCTTCTTCATATAGTAATATTTAAATGTCCATGTTTAATCATGGACCCATTTTGTCCAAGTATTATGAACCTAGGCTCTGATACCAAAATGTCATGCCCTAAATACTGGGGCAAAAATACACAAAATTTTTTTTAATAAAGTTAATAACAAATATGTTTATCACATACTATATTGAATATATTATAGAAAGTAAAAATGGGATTGAAGTGAGTTTTTGGCTGAACTACATAATGATGCAGAGTCAACATCTCAACCCTACTGCACCATGATCAAACCATAGGTTTTAGTGCTACAAGAACACTTGGTTTAGGTTACACAATTCGGTTAACTAATTGATGTTTAAGATGTGACATCAAATTTGAGGGGACATTAGGGTTCCATAGTTCTTGGGTCAAATTTGAATTTAATATGCTTGACTAATTACCCAAGACACATTACGTGTGACATGATTCCATATATTCATTTCATTAGGTCAGACGAATTCCCTAGGTGAACTAATTTTGTACCTTTTAAGAAGTGATCTAAAATATTAATACTTGATCTAGTTTAAAATAATACTTTCATTTAACTAATTAAGTCATTATTATTCATATTTCAATTACTTTTGACATTCACCTCATTCTTAAACCATATTCCTAATCACTATCATGTTTTCTATCTAGACCCTTTTTATAATCCTTCCATCCTATAATCTTATCAATTCAATTAATTTAATCCATAATGAAATACATATTTTTATTATAGAGCATTATTACAATGCTTCCCTAAATTGAATAATCTAATCATTCATAAATCCTCAACCCAACCATTATATACTAAATAAGGTTATTTGACCCAACTTTCACTTAAACTCCTACTAACATAATCTAACTTACACCAACTTAACTACTAAACCTTATTAGCATATCCACTAACAATAATACTCAAATATGAAATATTATTCTTATAATAAATAAATAAAAATAAAAATAAAAATACTAAACATTATATCTTTGTATTATAACTATCTACTATTTTTATTATCAACTTACTAAACTTTAATTATAAGTATCCTACACATGTACCCATACCTTTATATAAATCTAATATTTACACCTAAATATAATTAATAGGTATATACTACTAACATATGTCAACTATACTTAATCAAAAATAATTTCCTAACATCCTAAACACTTACTAACACTTCCTAAAATAACCTAAATCCTAACTACTCCCTTAACCCACCATCCCTTTGGTCACTTGACTTCCCTCAACATCATCTCCCTTGGTCCACTTTTCCAAGATTGGGCATTGCCCAAGGTCCAATCAAATCTCCTCCACATGGGGTACATATGAGACAAGTCCACTTTTTAGAATAACAAGGGGTGAGTGGTTGTTTTAATTTAAAGGGACAAGGATTGGGAAGTCCAAAGAACATTCTCTATGACCACCACCACCTATCCCATCAAATTAGCATCCCAAGGAGGTAGGAAATTTTGAATGGTAGAGGGTGTACTTGCTTCTCACCATGCATAAGGGTAATAATGTTCTTCCAAACAGATGAAATTATGGGTGGAGAGGAAGTGTTGGGAATGGTATTCCCAACCATAAATCTACATTTAATATTTTTTTTTGACTTGTGTTCTCTTTGTAAGATGGGGTGACATCATCACATCTCCACTAAGGACAAGAAGGATGGGCAACCCAATGGGGAAGTTGCTCAAAAATTTAATTAAGGGTAAAATGGTGAGGTGGAGGTGGGGCCAATGGGGTGTCCCTTTCCCATCCACTTACTTATTAAGAGTTTAATTGTTTTAATTAAAATTGGTGTCCACTAATTTATGCCCCCCCTTTTCTTATTTAGCATTAGGGTTTTCACTAGCAATACAATATGATAGGTTAAATATCCTAATGAGAGGAATATAGAAAGTATATTCTCTATCACAAAAGAGAATTGAAATCTCTCTCATACATTTTTTAGAGAGCATTTTTGGCTCTCTCAAATACATGGGAGTTATATATTTCCCCTTCTCCTTCTTATAAAAGTTAAAGGGTTTCCTCTTTAGAATTTGTAGGGGATATTAGGTATTATTATTTTTCTCATTCTAGTTATGGTGTTTCTAATACAAGTATTGATATTGGTTTTATATCCAAGCTAGGAGTGATTATAGGTATTCCACACACATTACAATATAGGATTTAATCCATTGATCTATCAAATTTCTACTAGGTAAGGTTAGAGGTGCAAGTAGGATGAATGTATAATGTTTGAACATTGTATTAAAAATCATAATCCTAGAGATGATTAATTGCAATAATAATTCAAATAATTCAACCATTAAGATCTTATGATATGAACTTTGATCACATTTCTTAATAACCGAGGTTTCAAGGAGAGAAATAGAGAGTATCCAATCTTTAAATTTTCTTTTGCAAGCCAATACATTTGAAAATGTAATAACACTTGTATTGCATACTTTCTTATTTCATACAATAATTGAATGTTTGATTTATCAATATTGAAGCTACATCTTTAAATTCATTTATTTCATGATCACTCTCAACATGGAAATATAATACAACAGGTAGTATTACAATGGAGAAACCTCCAATAACATGACACCAAGAACACCATTAGTGTCCCAAGAAAATTAGGATTGCTCCATCATGAGATCTTTCTAGACAATCTACAAAACACAAAGAAAAATCATGGAGATCTCACCTCCCAACTAAGGCCTCAAGATGAGGCCAAACCCTGAGCTAGGAGAACCAAGAGTCCAACTAATGCCCTTCCCCCATACATGGCCACTTCTGCCCTATCTGAGGGTGAGTAATACCAAAAATTCCTCCATAGTTTCCTTAATAAAATAAAGAATAGAAAGAAATAAAGCCCACAATATCCATCACTCACATGATACATCAGACACATACTACAATATGCAAGAATTTAACACACACAAGCAATGAACAAAGAGCATAACCATGGAATTGGATAACCTACCTTCAAAAAGGTTATGACAAAGAATTTGAGATGAGCTATATCCTCTCCTTCTTGCAACTCCAAACTTGACATCTCTAAATGTAGAGAATGACTTAACACCTTCCAACTCTTCAAGGGGGTTCTAAATAGCCTCTAAACTTATCTACCCAAAATAGTAATAACTCTAATCTTGACTTTAATCCTTCTATGGTATTCAAACTTGCCCCTATCATAAAGACAACCTTTTAAAGGAGTGAAAACTTGGGTAACCTCATGGAGATGGTCCATTTTCGCACAAAAAGAAAAATGAGATATTTTAGGGGTCATAAATGTTGCTAGGAAGTTCTAGAAGGGTGGAAAAGGCTCCTAACCCATACATATACCACTTGGACACTTGAATTACATTAAATTTGGCCTCTAGGATCATTTAGGACCTATACAAGTGGCTTGAAATATTTGATCTTAAAAAACCCTAAGGATGTAACCTTTCCACTAAACCCTAATGAAGGATATTAATCTAGGTTATGAACTAATTAGTCTTAGATTAATGGGTTACTCTACTAACTCTAAATTGACATGTTGACACACATATGCATATAATGAGTGTCGAATGACACCATAAGATTTATTTTTAAATAACATCTGACATGTCCAAAATACAGAATGATACACACATTCAGATTATGATACAAATTAAATGCTTGAAAACAATGTTCAAATCACTTTATTGGATTCAACCTTAGTCTTATAGTTTTCACATAGGGTCAATTACCAATTTTCTAATTAATTCCATGGTTAATTATCATACACACTCAATTTGAATACCAGTAGTTTGATAACATCACATTCATATATTTAAACCAAATTTGAATAATCATATTGATCAAAACATTAAATTTTTTATTTAAATAATCTTTCTCATTCCTATAGATAGATTTAATCACCACTAATTTTATAATTAATATAACATAACATATTCATCAATTCGAATTAGAATAATGAAATAATCACCGTAATGCATACTATACCCAAACCATCATAAAATCATTAATAAGGCATACTGAACTATTTGAATGCATATATCCTAATCATCAAGGTGCCATAATTAACATCATGAAACACCTCATATCATCGTTAGTACAAATCAATGTTTAAACAATCAAACAATGTAATAAGTCTCGAATCACAAAGTTTCAAATATTAACGTATTAACTAATCTCAATTTCCATTAGGACACCTAAACCATAAAACCTTAATTCATATCCATCATCATAATTATTATACATAAGATGCCATAATATATCATGATGTCCTCTACATGTTTTTTCTAGCAAGAACAACAATATTTCCCCATACCATTGCCTTGTTGTGCTCATATATCCATTCAAACCTCCTATAAAGGATTTAATAGAGGAATTTATATTTAAATAAGTACATATGAGGAGGGGTCTTACACATGTTTGGTGCTGAATGAGGGATGTTAATCAATGATCTTTATGTTCTTATTTCCTCACTCTTAAATCAACAAGGACACTTACTCCCCATAGACCGACAATTTCCTTACCTTGGATCATCAAACAAATAGGATTCTAGCACTCCTAATTCTTCCAGCATGACAATCACCAATTACTATGGATCGACAAACAAATAGGATTCTGATGAAGAAAAAAACTTAAAAAACTAGGGTTTTTGTCAATGTTTCATCGACCATTAGTCAATATTTTGACGAGGCTTGTTATCAGTGGCATGACAAGCTCGTTGATAACAATCTCCTTTTCATCGATGTTTCAATAAGGATTATCATCGAGGGCATGACAAGCCCATCAAGAACAATATCCTAAATGTCAAATTTTTGACAAGGTGTGCTATCAATAATAATATTGTAATCATTGAAGTTTTGAAAAAATCTAGTAGTGGTTTGATGCCGCCTTGTGATAGAGATTGGGATCATTTTTGATAGGGTCATTTGTTGATATATCATCTACCCTGAATTTTGTCAAAATTATAGGGATACAATTTTTTGACCATTCTTCGTTGAAATATCAACCAATGCTTGTCAAAAAGTAGGTCTAAAGTTATGCGTGATATTATCAAAAAAGAAGGGTAATTGATAGTGGTATTGAATTTATTGAATACATGCCTAGAGAATTTTTTTGACATTACAGTAATCGTGTTATAGCTGTTGATCAATTTTATATTGTCTTTGATGTTACACAAAATTTCATATATTTACCAGTCAGTATATGCCAAGTTCACTCAGGTGATGAAGATAGTTTCCTATGTTTGCTAAGCATTCTATTGTTTGCAAAGATTAGAAGACAGTGTCTATCGAGTTCACTCAGGCATTGAAGAGAAGTTCATAGAAGTTAGGTGTTAACTAAGATCACTCAGGTAACAAAGGAAAGTTGGATGGAACCAATGTTAACCAAGCTTACTTGGTTACCAAAGAAAGTTTGCGAATATGCGGTGTTAACCAAATTCACTTGGTTAACACATGAAAATCATTCTAGTGTTAGTGTCTACCAAGTAGGGTTGACTAACAAAGGATTTTATTGTTTTGACATATTGAGTTTAATGAATTTGTTTGTGTATGCACGCTAAAATGGTTGCCTAGACTATGGGCCCCCATTCTTCAATTTATCAATTTCCTAAGTCAATGCATCACAATATTTTATTGAAACAATTCAAATCATTTTCCTTGATCAAATTTCAATTAATTTAATTATTTCAATAATTCCTAAGGTTTGATCATTTCATCAATAATATTATTTAATTAAAAGAAAACATCCCCTTTAAATAAATAAAATAATCTTATTTAATTCAAACAAAATATCTTTTAATTAAATATTTTTATCTCATTTAATTAAAATCTTTCTTTTAATTAAATAATCTTAGATTATTGAATTAAAAGAAAATCCCTCTTTTAATTAAATAACTAAATCCCCACTTAAAACTCTCTTTTTGATGAAAAAAGGAAATAAATCAAATAAATCAAATAAAATCTTATTAAGATTCCTTTTTTTGCACACATCTCTAAGTGGTCGGCTTTTTCCTCTTGCCTTTTTAGTGATTTATCCAACATTGCTCTTGTGAGAAGCCTCCCACCTCCACACTTTTCTTTATAAGGAGCCCTCTCCTTCTCATTTAGATAGATGTTAGTTGCTATAGTATTATTATGTTGTAGGCTTGGAGAGTTATTTTGGAGGAGTTTGAGCCTTAGGGTTTGGACATTGGAGCTTCATTGCAACTTCTCTCTTCTTGTCTTCTTCTCTCACGCATCCATGAATTCCATCATCATGCTTAATCCTTGCATTTTCATATCAGCTTAGAGTCATATTATATTTCATATATTGATCTTGCATTGTTATTTCCTTTCATAGATTAGATTTCCTTTCTTGCATTGCTTTACATTGTTATCATTTAGATTAGCTTGCATCTTCATTTGCATGCATATTTCATGATCATGGAGATTGGAACTCTTTCTTTTCCTATTTGAGTCTCTCATTTTAATGTGTACTTACATAGGCACAAACTAGGTTAAATTGAGGGCCTCCACTACAAACCCGTGCACTCCATGAATAGAAAGCTACGAGTTGCCATTTGAGATCTCATTCTTGAGAAATCTTGGATATAATGACTCATAGAAGTGTGTCAACATTTCAGCACACATTTTTGGTGCCCACCATGGGGCAACTCACTTTTACATGCTGGTTTTGACTATTTTTGGAGCTAACCCCCTTGTGCGGATTTGTCTAGAAATGAAAAATCCTAGATCTTAAAGATATGATCATATCTCCAAAAATAGATTGGTATTTTGGTCTGAATTTGTTTTTTCAAGTTGAAGAAATATTAGGGAATCTTTAGTTAAAAATTCAAAATTTTTGAGGTAATTTGTATTTTTAAATTTTTGCATTAATTTTCATGAAAATCATTTTAGGGTGCAAATTAGCAATTTTTTTGGAAAAATCTACATTTTTGAAAAGGTCTCATAATTCTAAATGGGGCTATTTCTTTGTGTTTTGAGTTTAGAGTTCATATGAGGGCTCAAATACTCGATTTACAAAAAATGGTCCCTAGGACACAAATAAAAATATTTTTCTAAAATTCTTATATTTTTGGAAATCTTTTAGTTTTTAAATAGGGGTCTCTTTTTTGTATTTAGGGTTTTAGTTCTGAATTCATGGCATATATGTCCAATTTTGTTGACTAGGTCAAAAAAGGGCGTTTAATGATTAACTTGGATTTAATTTTCACATGGTTCAATGCATGATGTGAGTTTTTATTTGGGTTATTTTCTAGTTATTATAACTCCTAAAAATCAAATTTTAAGGTCTAACCCTAGGGTTTACATAAGACATATCTATCTTTTATTGGTTTGCTTGTTGTTTGGTTGGAGTGCTTGCTTGGTTCGTTAGATCAGTGAAGTGATACACACATGTTGCATTGGATCTGAGGTATTCTTATACATCTCTATAAATTTTGGATTTTTGGAATTAAAATTGAACCTCACATGTGTTTGGCTTGAGTGTTTTACATGCTTTCGTAATTCACATTTTGATTGGTGCTCTAAAATTGGACCTAGATTTTATTTCTTGCGTACATGTTTCACATAGTAATTAGGCCCTATGAACACTATTTGTGGTGATCTTGAGAGAGTGGGCTTCATTCACGTGCCTTACATGTGAAGCTCTTCTTGATGATAGATTCCCTTGTAGGTAGGGAAAGATTTGATATTATTTTATCATCTCACTTGGTTTGTCTTCGACATTTGTTGGTACTTTCTCCCTTGAGATTGGTGGTGATTATTGTTGGTTTTCCAAACCTCAGTAAAGTGATTTTAAATTAGCATGTCAATAAATATGTTTTCTATGTTTAGATGAGGTGAAGAGGTTAAAGGAGTACGCTTTGTTCCCTTTTGGGCACATCAAAAATTTGGAACCCTTGAATATGAACTAAGTCCCCATGTGGTCCAATTTTGTGAGTCTTCCTTGATTAGAGAGCATTAACCATCGTGAACACTCCCTTTATTGGGTAAACCACATGCATGAAACCTCAAGTAGTAGTAGCCACTTTTTCCATGGTAGAAACACCCACTATATAAATGTCCTTGTGGAAGAAATCTCCATGTGTGTAGTCTTTTGTTGGGCTATCAGATTTCCTTAGCATCTCCAATTGATTAATTTCTCAAAATATGTCAAAACCTTGGTGTGCCAGGATTGGATCTCACCCACTTGAGATTGCAAGAGTTACAAAGTTTACCATTACTAAGAACCATAATGCAGCCCAATTCTTCTTTTCTAGGATTATATGCGTGATTGAAAAACATTTTGAGAATATACACAGTAGTAGTTCTAGGGATTAGATTCATACTAAGATACTATTCTTGTTTATATGCAAGGTTTCTTTGTCCCTTACCCATTACTTGTAGACATTTTCTTGAACTTTATGAGTGCTATATTGTGTGCCTAATTTATGATAAAATTCTATTGATGCATCTAGTTTGTCAATTAAAATGAACAAGCAAATTGAGTTCTCGAGTTGAAGCCTTTCTCAATTCGTTACTATGATATTTCTAGTCCTCCTTGGTTGATCTAGGTTAGATTAGGTTAGTTACCTTGCTATTGGAAGCTTGTTTTTACATTAGATTATTGTGTTTTGACCTCTTGAATTAGTAGCTTTGATTTTATGAGTGACCTTGCTTGGACTCGATGAGTTAGAAATTGTCCTTATTGAGAGGATAAACCTTTGGATTCTTTGATAACATGCTTGGAGAGTCTTAGTAATCTCTTGTCCATTAACTTCCTTTCAAATTCAATTTCAATTAACTATAATTTGGGTAAACCATCCTCTTAATCCATATGTTCTAGGGTATTCACCCAAAGTAGAAGGCACCTCTATGGTAGTGTTGGTTTATGCCTATTGCAAAAATTCTATCTTATCATCTCTCTTTTGGACAAGTGAGTGCTTTTACTATCCTAGTTTGGTACTAATGTTTCTTAGGGTTTTCCTATCACCTAATGCCTTTTCTTTCATGCAAGTTAAAGCAAGATATCAAGTAGATCAAGGAAAGAGACCTCAAGTAGTCTTTAACCAATTACCCTTAGTTTGAACTTGCCAAATACATAAGGGAAAATAACCTATATTTGATCAATCACCTAGGAATACCCTAGAAGTTTGGTTTGATACCAATAGTGACCTTAGTGAGTTGAGTACACCCTTAGAACCTTATTGTTCATATATGGATATGATTTATACCATAACCTGACAAAAGAAATAAGAAATGGATAGATGCAATGATGCCAATTTTTTTTATGGTCCCTCTTGTGAGAATAGGCCAATTTTACCCTCCATTTGAACTAGATATTTGGATGTGTACCAAAGGGGGGAAAGGAATGAGAGACAAGCTTATAGAGAAAACCAATCACACCATGAAGACCAAGATGATAAGCCTCTTAGTGACCATGTGAATGCAACAAATACCAACAACTTGTTTAGACAGTCAAAACCAAGTTCACTACTCAAATGATTTGAAATGTACACAAGTGAAAGAATTAAGAGATCAAGTGTGAAAAGAAAGCCTTCCTACATGAACAAGCTGCAAATGAAGAGAAATTTAGACTCCTAGAGTTGGAGAGACAAGCCTTGTTGGAGATAGAAGAGACAAATGATCCTACTTATCTTTATCTCCCTAAGCACATAATGGGAATGCAATCTAAATTTGAAAAATTATTAGAAAAGAAGATTACATCATTACATGAATCATCTTCATTAAGGTCTTCATCTTCTACTCCAAGGCATCAATTGTCTTCATCTTCTAGATCCAAAGACCTCTTGAGAGAGAAACCTAGTAATAACTCCTTTGAGCATATGTCAATATTTCATGATGGACCTATCTTTGACCAAGATAAGAATGACAAAAATGGTCTTAGACATATTTTTGAGAGGACTTTTACTCCTTTGGGATTTTCATATGACATGGTGCTTAAGACCTTAGTTTCAAACAAGATAATTAATTTACCATAAAATGTAGACCTTATGAACCTGAGGTAAAACCTATATGGTGGAGAGATGATCACTATTGTGGCTACCATAGAAACAAAAGTCATAAAACTAAAGATTATATTACTTTGAAACTTAAAATTCAAGATCTTATTGATGATGGAATCATTGATGTTGAAATTCCTAAAGACTTATATGATGAGGATGCCTCTCTTGAGCAAGATCATGTTGATAAACCTATGTCAAGTGATGCTTTCCTTGATACCTCCACCTCTTCCAATACTCATGAAATTCCTAAAAATTTAAAGCTATTCAACATACCCCCATCAAATGAAGAGTCTAATTCTTTTCATACTAATTATCTGTATCCTTAGGGTCTTCCTCTAAAAAAAACTCAAGTTAATCTACACTTCACTACAAACCTTTTAAATACTACTAAGACTAAAGATGCTCAACATTCATGTGATGTTATGCCTACTATGTTCACTTCAACTAGTCCTTCATTACCCATTCAAGAACCTATCATACAAACTTGATATACTCCCTTTTCCTTAGAAGTGGATCCATGTGAAGAGGATTCTCAAAAAGATAAAGATAAAAATATCAAGAAAGATCAAGATCAAGCACCCCTTCATCTCCTTCAAGATGTCACTCTTCCATATCCTATGTCTTATCCACCTCCTAAGTATGATGAAGACACTACTTCCACTATTTCCCTCAAGCTTACTAAAAATTGTGAACAAAGTTCTATGCCTATTCTATCCAAAGAAACTTGTGAAGATCAAACTATTACAACTTCTTGTTCTATCACTCCATGTTTGCTTCCACTTTCTACTCTTCCTAAGTCTTTTCAAGCTCCAAAAAATCATAGCAAAGAAGTCTGTCCTAGTCAAGATGATCATGATTTTATTGAAAATCCTAATGCTCACTCTAAAGATGCTAATGTCCTTTGTTCTCATATAGATGTTGATGGACTTATTGATTATTTTTTCTCATCTTCCATGTCCATCCTTGGACTTCCTCCACCAATACCAAGGGTTTCATGTCTTCCTTCCATATTGGGTCCTTATTTTCCTTCATTTTTCCCTCCCAACTTTACTAATTCACCATCCATATTGGGTCCTTACGTCCCTCCATCTCCTATATTTCATCATGATCAATGTAGTTGCATATCCTTGAATCCTTTTCATCCACCCACCGATTTAAACTAGTCATATCCTCCTTCTTCTTTCACAAATCCCAAGTCTTTTGGAAGTAACTTGAATGTTCAATACAAAAAAATAATAATACAAGAATCTATCTAAAAAAGATCAACATGTCTCCTCTAATAAAAATAGAGGCATAACGTCAAAAGAGATATCTAATAAGAAAACTATAAAACAATTATGGGTTCCAAAATCCATAATTGAAGATATTCTCTCTAAATCATCAAAAAAAAGAAGAAAAGCCTATGGCTATATAGATTCCAAAGTATCTCTTGAAAGAGTCTAATGTTGAGCAACAAGTGAAGTTGACATTCAAGCTTCCAAAGACCTCCACTTCATCTTCTTCCAAAAATATTCTTCCATTCCATGCATCTAAACTGCAATGTCCTCTTCTATCCATTCACCATATCCATTCATGTATTCCTTCATTTACATTTCTTCCATCCTCTCAACACCCTTCAAGGTGTGTGTTGACATTGATCTTGCCTTCCTTTTTGTCTACCCCTTCACAATCCTTCCATTCGCTATCCTTCTACCTTCTATCCTTTTTCCTCATTTTCCTATTCTTCCTATCTTTGAAACTCACTCACTTTGCATAAAACTTTATCCTCCATTTTTCTCTTCCATCTTCCTTTTCCTATTAGCATCTTTGAGCATATCATTTTGGATCCTTGTCATATAATGGTTTATCCCTTCAAGGAACATTATCTTAAAAACTTGTCTTCTTCCAAAAAATTCAAAAAAATTCAAAAAATTGAAAAAAGAGAAAAAAATTAACAAATCAAATTGAAAGTGTGCCTTGGTGAAAACATAGAAATAAGGTGCCTTGGTAGCAAAATTAAAGAGAAATAAATTCATCATATGGTGAAAACCACACCCTTGTGTCGCCTAAGATAACAACTGTGATGAAAAACTGGCAATCGGGCATCATGCATAGTTCTTCTACATCTTTCATCCATTCTATTGTCTTTCTTTGATCTTGACATTGATGACCTATACACGAAAATTTGGCTATCTTGTGAGCTATCTTGTGATGAGCTTGATTTTATTCCTTTCATGTTTAGCCTTCATATCTATTTTCCTCCATTCATTCTAGCCTTTCACTATCTTTTTCCCATTTGGTCTTCATCTAATTAAAAAAGAGTAAAACACGATGCTATGAAGCCTCTTGACATTTCTACTCCTTTGGACTACAGCCTTTCCTACTTTTGCATTACACTTTCATGACTTATCCTATGCTAGTCTTTCATTGCTTGTCCAAATGTGCTTTACATGACAAATTTTCCCTAGCTTGGATACTCTTGAGGAGTTTTCCCATGAGGATTTCTTCTCTTCATTCTCCTTCATTCTTTTGTCTTCCATCTCTTCCACTAGCTTGCTAATCCCTCTTGTCCTCTACCTTGCTAGAGATTGGGACTACACTGTGTGATCTTTCTTGGGAGTTTGATGCCCATTCTATTTGGGGGAATCCTTGTACATATTTATTGATCTTGAAAAATCTTTAAAAAATGATATATTTCAAAAATCCAAAAAAATGATCATCTTAATGACAACCTAGCAATAGGAGCTTTGATGTGTCTCCAAAAAAAATAAAAAAATTCCAAAAATACAAAAAAACCAAAAAAAAGAAAAGAAAATAAATTGCAATAAGATCCAAGTGGTGAAAATTTGGAAACAGGTGCTACTTGAGGCCTTTGCATCCCTATTTCTTAGCGTGTGCCCTTGACACTTAGCCTTTCTCCATCATTCCTTGTCCTTGTTTCCTTGGTTTGGAATTGGTCTTTGTCTTTGTCTAGGGAGCATAGCTATGTTAGCTATGGTCTCTTGGATGTGTTAGTCTTTAGGACACCTCACAAATGGTGTTTTGCAGTACCACTCCAACTATATTTTTCAATACAACCCCTGACATCAAGTGTTTTTTAACATTTATGGTTTGGTCTTACCTAGTTTTGTCATGTGATCTTACCTACTTGCAAGCATTCAATCCTTATCCTCAAAACTTAGTATTAGTTAATACACTTCAATTTTTAAAATATAAATACCTAATGCTGGAGCTATGTTATGATCTCTTCTTTGTGTGTTGACTGTTATTAATTTTTGTTGAGTGTCCTTGTCTAATAAGTCTCTCTGGTATGCATAGCTAGAGGACTTGGGGCATGGGGCATATTTTTGTTTTTTTCTACTTGTCATTGTGGTCTTAAAACTCTAGAGTGTCTCTTGTTGTCCCCTTGAAACACTTAGGAGATTTGATGCATCATCCTTGACTATATTTGCATAACCATTCTTATGGTCATCTAGGCATCTATGCCATGATGTGAGCATGGTTCTGCTACATTAAATTGGGTAATCCAACATCAGAGTCATCTTGACCTTTATGTCTTTGATGTTTATGTTAGAATCTTTTCACTTTCCAATTTGGTATAAATCACATTCATATTCATAGTTACACTTGTGACTAGCGATGATTGTGTGATTTTTTGATGTCCATTAATAATGGACCAATGATGAAAAGAAGTTCCTTAACATTCTCTAATGAATGATGAACAAAAAATCCTATGTTATAGTTGCTCTATTCAAAGTACACCTTTGCATTTTCATGTAGCTTGCATTATTAGACTTTATTTTTAAGTTGCATTATGAGTTTGAGAGGGTTTTCCTTCATCTTTCTTGTGGACTTTTAATCAACTATGGTCATGTCTTGATCTTCATTTCCTTATCTTCTTTCATGATCTTAATCAAAATTTTCTATCTTAAATAGTTGATTGATTTTGAGGCATTCTCTTTCTTAAGGAAAATTCTCTTTCTTCTTTCCATTTCTTTCCACCTCTTCCAAACTTCTATCTTCCATTTTCTTTCACCCCACTTCTTTTCTTCTAATTCAACTTTAGGGCATAATCTTTCATGCTTTATGATCTACCTTAGTTTTGCGATCCTTATATCTTTCATCTTACATCAAGAATATTATCTTTAGTTTGATTTGAACAAATTTATCAATTTGTTGTTTCTCCTCTATTTCATTTCACTTTCGATCAAAAGGGGACAATACCTATCAAAATTCAATCCAATTATTATAAAAAATTGTATTCTTTGTCTTGGTGCATTCCTAAATTGACCACACATCTATGTTGTTTTGTGATCCCAAATCGACCTCACACTTCAACTGCATTCTTTGACTACATGTGTTCCTGAAATGATCACACATTAGTTAAAGAGGGGCAAATGTATGCACCCCAAAATGGTCGTCTAGACTATGGGCCCCCATTTTTCAATTTATCAATGTCGTAAATCAATGCATCACAATATTTTCTTGAATCAATTCAAATCATTTTCCTTGATCAAATTGTAATTAATTTAATTATTTTAATATTTCTTAAGGTTTCATCATTTCATCAATAATCTTATTTAATTAAAAGAAAACATCCCTTTTAAATAAATAAAATAATCTTATTTAATTAAAAGAAAATCTCTCTTTTAATTAAATATTTTTACCTTATTTAATTAAAATATTTCTTTTAATTAAATAATCTTATCTTATTTGATTAAAAGCAAATCTCTCTTTTAATTAAATAAATAAGTCCCCACATAAAGCTCTCTTTTTGATGAAAAAAAGAAATAAATAAAATAAAATCTTATAAAGATTCCTTTTTTTTTGCACATATCTCTAAGTGGTGGGATTTTTCCTCTTTCTTTTTTAGCGATTTATCCCACATTGCTCTTGTGAGAAGCTTCCCACCTCCACACCTTCCTTTATAAGGAGCTATCTCCTTCTCATTTAGGATGTTAGTTGCTATAGTATTGTTATGCTACAGGTTTGGAGAGTGATTTTGAAGGAGTTTGAGCCTTAGGATTTGTACATTGGAGCTTTATTGGAACTTCTCTCTTCTTGTCTTCTTCTCTCATGCATCCATGGCTTCCATCATCATGCTTCATCCTTGCATTTTTATATTAGCTTAGAGTCATATTTTCTTTCATAGATTAATCTTGCATTTTTATTTCCTTTCATAGATTAAATTTCCTTTCTTACATTGTTTTGTATTATTATCATTTAGATTGGATTGTATCTTCATTTGCATACATATTTGATGATCATGGAGACTAGCATTCTTGCCTTTCCTATTTGAATCTCTCATTTCATGGTGTACTTGTATGAGCAAAAACTAGGTCAAAATGAGGGCCTCCACTACAAACCCTTGCACTCCATGAATAGAGAGCTATGAGTCACCATTTGAGATCTCATTCTTGAGTAATCTTGGATATAATGACTCATAAAAGTGTGTCAATATTTTAGTACACAATTTATGTCTTCTAGCTAACTAAGGGGATGAATATTAATTATTCTAAGTTATATTAAAGCCAAATTGACAATGTTAATGATATAAGTATAAGGTCAAGTTGAGGATTTAATGTGAGAGTGTGTGAAGAGAAGAATATGCTAAAGAGGAAGCACATTGAAAGGATAATCAAGATATCGTTGTTGGGCAGCAAAGATTAATCTGATCAAGAAGGATCAAGTGTTCGAGCCAGAATTAAGATCTAAAATCAGCAATATAATTGCATCAGTAATCAGGTCATATCATTGTTAATTTCTAACCATTATAGCAGTGTATCAAATCTCTTAACTGAGTTGGCTTAAGAACTATTTGCTAAATCCTCTAACAAGGTGGCACTTCTAGATTGAAGTGCCTAAAGGCCTCTAACAAGGCCACTCCTAACAAGGTGATTAAATCCTCTAATAGGGTCACACCTAATCGTGTGTTTTTTAACCTTTAATAGGGTTGGATCCTAATAGGGCTCACTTTAGAAGAGTGAAAATCAATAACTAGTTGCAATTGGTGATTTTTCCCAAATTGAATTTCAGGTTAAATCTTGGTCTCACTTGTTTTCATGTTATTTATTTTATGTGTATGCAACTAAGTTAATCAAGGTTAATCAAAGTTAATATCTTAAGATCTACATGTTCAGTATTTGCCAAGTAATAGTTCATATTGTAGTGCTTGCCAAGTTACATCATATTGTTAGTGTTAATTGAGTGCCTCTATGTTAATTGAGTAACAATAGTTTCAATAGAGTTTATATTTTGTGTTGACATCTAAGAGATCTAGGATTTATTTTAGTGGTAACTGATTCATCCCCCTCTCTTAGTTACTCCTCTTATATTTACAACAATTGGTATAGAGATTTTGGTGCTTGTAGAGAAGTTTTCAAGGACCTAAGCCAAAGATTAGGATGTCTTATAGGAGAGAGATTCCCAAGTTGAACAAAGATAACTTCAAGTCATGGCAAGAACTTATGAAGCCACATCTAGAAACCATTAGTGATTTAGGTCTAAAATATTTGAATGCTAAGTATAAGGCTCCTATTGGAACAATGACTATGGAGGAGATTTCTAAAAAGAAAAATCATAATATCATGGTGATTGACATTGCATCAACTCTTAACTATGCTGAATTTGATGAGCTCAAAGGGTGTGCTACTACTCATGAGATGTAGACAAAGATAAAGGATATCTATGGAGCTGATGATAATTTGAGAAGAGCCAAGGCATAAATCTTGAGAGGTCAGTTTGATCAGATGAAGATGAGAGAGGATGAAAACATTTCAAAATATGTTGACAAAATCAAAGCTAGTGTCAAGGAAATCAAAGCCTTTGGAGGGACAATTGAAGATGTGACAGTGGTAAGCAAGGTAATCAAAACCATTCTTCCTATCAATGGAATTAGAGTGTTATCTATTCAAGAGATGAGATGTGACCCAAATAATAAGATAACTTTGGATGGTGTAGTGGGAAGATTGATAACATTTGAGTTAGATAACTATTATAATTATGTTCCTAGTTCTAGCAATCTTGAGTCTACATTTGAAGCCAAGTCATCACTCAAGAAGAAATCTACAAAGTCCAAAGGAAAAAAATATAAAAGTGAAGAGGAAGATAGTTTTGACAGTGATCTTGAATCCATTAAAGAATTTCTTGCAAGGAGGTATGCCAAAGGCGAAGGAAAATACAAAGGTAAAATTCCTTTAATCTATTTTTCTTGTGAAGAAGTTGGTCGCATTGCTACAAGGTGTCCAAATAGAGAAGAAAAAGATGAAAAGAAGAAAAAAAAGTATAAAGGAAAGAAGGATTTCAAAAGCTACAAAGACTACAAGGATAGAAGTAAGAAGTCCCATTTCATAGCTAAAGATCTATATTACTGTAAAAGATGAATCTAATAATGAAGAAGATAAAATGGCACTTATCTCTCATGTTAGCAAAGATGATACATGAATTATTGATAGGGGTTATTCTCATCATATCACTAGTGATAAGACAAAGTTTGAATCATAGTGATTGTGGAACTATAAGATTTGGAAACAATGAACCATGTTGCATAAAAGGAAAAGGTTGTATTTCTCTAACCAATGAACTCAGATGTGATAATGCTTATTGGGTTGAAGGATTGAAACATTATATACTGAGTGTGTAATAGTTGAATAACATTGGATTCAAGGTAGAATTCATGAATGGCAAGGCCAAGCTGCTAGATGGAAAAGGAAATCTAGTTGGGTCCAATAACCAAACAAAAGGTAACTTATTCTACCGAGATCTTAGTGAAAGTTTATGTTTCATTGCTTAAGTAGAAGAAAGATAGTTATGAAATAAAAAATTATGTCATGTGAAGTTTGATAACTTGTTCAAAATAAGAAAAAATAAAAGAGTGAGAGGTATTCCTAGTTTGAGGAAACCTAATATGGGCCTATGCAAAAATTATAAAATTGGTATGATAGGCAAGGCAAGTTTCAAGAGAAAGAACTATATTTCTGAAGAAGTCTTGGAGCTAGATCATGTAGAACTTTGTGGACCTATTGGCATTGAGAGCTATAGTGGAGATAAGTACTTTATTTTATTTGTTGAATATTACTCTAGAATGATGATAGTAATGTATTTGAAAGATAAATCTGAAGCTTTTCAAAAGTTTAAGTAGTATTCGGCAAGAGTAGATAAGGAAATATGAAAGAAGATGAAATGTTTGAGATCAAATAGAGGAGGTGAATTCATTTCTAATGAATTTAATGAATTCTACATTGAAAGAGAAATCAAAAGACAAGTATTAGCCCCTAGTACACCTCAACAAAATAGTATAGTAGAAAGAAGGAACAAATCAATCATGGATTATACAAGAACCTTGATGATAGAAAAGAATCTTGCAATCAAATAATGGAAAGAAGCAATCAATATAATAGTTAATACCTTGAAAAAAGTACAATTGAAGAAAGACTCAAATCAAACTCCTTATGAACTATGGTATGGATATAAACCTAATGTAAGTTACTTGAAAGTATTTGGTAGAAAATGTTATATTTTGAAGGAGACTAGGAAAGGTAAATTTGATGTCAAAAGTGATGAAGGCATATTCCTAGGATACTCCAATAGAATTAAAGAATACAAATGTTTGAATCTAACCACTCATAAGATCATATAAAGTGCACATGTGGAGATTGATGAGTTTGCAAAAAAGAGTGAAGAAGTGAGTAGAAAAGAACTTGAAGATTATAGAAAGTTCATTTACTTTGAACATGATACATTGCCCAATACAATTAGAAGTTAGAAGACTTCACCTCCCAAGTCCCTAAAATCTCCAAAAGTACTTGAGTTGCAACCAGTGCAACTTGGGTCATAGTCTCAAGGACCTGAGTCACAGTCAAAGACTATCGAGTTAGAATTTGAAGGACCCAAGTCACATACAGTGGGACCCAAGGATGATGCTGAAGATCATGGTGATGCAAGCGAAAAAAGTTCTAAATCCAAAGTACCTATATTAGAAAGATATGCCAAAAGGCACCATGCACTTGAGAAGATCATTGGAGATAAGTCAAATGATACAATGACAAGGAACAAATTGAAAGGTACATGTTTGCTTACTAAATTTTAACCTAGAAGAGTTAAAGATGCTTTGGATAATGAAAGTTGGATTGAAGCAATGATTGAAGAGATAGAACAAATAGAAAGGAATAAGATCTGTATTCTTGTTCCTAGATCCAAGGATAATAATTTAATTGGCACAAAGTGGATTTCTAGAAATAAGCTGAATAAAGAGGGAGAAGTTTTAAGAAACAAAGCAAGATTAGTGTGCAAAGGTTATTCTCAAGAGGAAGGTATTGATTATGGTGAAACTTTTGCTCCTATTGCAAGATTAGGTGTTAAGACTTTACTTTCTTAATCTTCATATAAAGGATTTAAAGTGTATCAGATGAATGTGAAATTTGCATTCTTGAATAGAATTCTTGAAAAAGAAGTTTACATAGAACAACCTGAAGGTTTTGTAGATCCTAGCAAAAGGGATATGGTTTGTAAACTATACAAAGAATTGTATGGTCTTAAGCAAGCTCCTAGGTCTTCGTATGAAATACTTCATAATTATTTGATGAAGATTGGTTTTCAAAGAATAAATGATAATAACCTTTACATCAAAGAAGGACTAGATAAGAAGATTGTGTTGGCAAAAATATTTATAGATGACACATTGTTTATTGGAAATGATGATTTATGCAAAGTTCTTTTAGAATAAATGAGTAAGGAATTTGAGATGTCAATGTTTGGAGAAATCAAATTCTTTTTTGGCTTGTAGATTTGATAGAATAAATATAGTATCTACATTACTCAATCTAAGTATATCAAAGAGACACTAAAGAAGTTTGAAATGGAGGATTCTAGACCAGTTGGAACACCTATGTCTAGTAGACATAAGCTTTCCAAAAATGATGATTCCAAGCAGTTAGATTAGACCACCTATATATAAATGATTGAAAAAGTTCAGTATGTTGTACATACTAGGCCTAATATTGCTCTTGCAGTTGGTATGGTGGCAAGATTTTTGACTAATCCTAAAGAAAATAATATATGGAAATAAAGAGAATCATGAGGTATCTAAAAGGTATTGAAGACTATGGATTATGGTATAAGAAAGGAGGCAATTTGGATTTGAAAGCCTTCACTAATGTAGATTGGGTAGGAAGTGTTGATGACAGGATGCACACCAATGGTGGAGCATTCTTTCTTGGTAAAAGACTGGTGTCTTTCAAAAGTAAGAAGTAGACTTGTATTTCTCAATCTACAAGAGAGGTAGAGTATGTTGCAGCAATAATTAATTTTTCCAATGTTGGTTGGCTCAAGAAACTATTGTTAGGTACGAAGGTAGAAATCAAGGATCTAGTGGTTATCTTTTATGATAACACAAGTGCAATTAATATATCAAAGAATCTTATGATGCTGTACACGTGAAAACCTAACCTGTTAGGAGCACGTGTAAACAAGAAAATGTTAGTTGCATACATGTATCAAATATTCAAAACAAAAAAAAATACAACCAACACTATGATTGAGTTTTGCAACTCAATGCAATCAAAAAGCAAAGTCCTCATGCAACCTCAAAGCATCTCAACAAAGTCACCCATGAGAGGTCTTTTTGGTGTGCTTTAGATTGGAGGGATGTGGGTGTGCTCTCCTAAAACACAACTATTGAATCCCTTGATAAAAATGCAACATGAAATGATATTATCCTAAAACTAAATGAGTGAAAAATCCTTCAAGAAATGGCTATGAGTGAGCGAATCCTCAAAGGATTCTAGGATGTGAGATGGAAAATGCAAAGAACTAAACTAACAATGATAATCCAACATGATATGCAAGCATAAGTGCAAGAAATCTAATATCTACCAAAGGTTAGTAGCAAATATATAAATCACCACTAAAAGCTGTAACAACAAACTAGCATGATAGCAATGCAAATGAGGGAGATGGATAATGCTTCAGACAAGGGCTCTATTTACAGGCTTGAGAGAAGCCTTGGTGAGGTGGCATATATTCGGCATCCACATAGGTGCCACAAGGGAGACATGGAGATAAGTCATGCAAAGGTCAACATTCAAAGTTTGCTCACACATGTGTGAGAAAACTTGAAGGAAGGAGTGGGGGATAAAGGTGTAAGAAGTGTGGAAGGTGTGAGAGGTGTGAGAAGTGTGAAGGTTTCCTCACACATGTGTGAGCACTCACTTAGGAACTAAAAGGGGTTTAGCAAGGTGTTTAAGATAAATAAGTGGGATTAATAATGGGTAGGCTTAGAAGGATGAAAGTGATGGGTGTAGACTAGGTTTTAGGATAGGTTTAAGACTAAATTAAATAGGATTTAATTTAATCATAGGATTAGAGAAGTTAATGGAATGGAGGGAATTAAATAAATAAGATTTATTTAAAAGAGGATTTATGGAACACTATGCGAGGGAGGGAAGTATTTATATTAAATTTAAATACATTAGGAAAGTGAACCTATTTAATTAAATAAGTAGAAGAATATGAAAAATATAATTAATTAGTAAATAATTAACTATAATGTCAAAGGAAATATTAAATAAATTAATATAGTTTTTAGGACAATTTTAAGTGTCTACATTTTGCTCCTCTTTGATGTGATGTTGGGACAACATTATATCAAAGAAAAGAAAATACAAGTTGCCCCAAAAAGGATAGGAGTCTAAGTAGTTGTGTTGAAGCGATGATAGGGGAGGAGGGTGCCCCCTCAAGGAAATGGGGTGAAACAGGAATATATTTTGCCCCATTTTCTTGAATATAGACATAAGAAGGAAAAGAGAAAGAGAAAAGGCTCAAAAGATGACCTTGCATGACTTGTTGGTAAGAGTAGAATGAAGTAGTGTGAATTGGATAATGATTAATCTAAATGTAGCTTAACTAAATGAATACATGGGATTTAGTTATGTTCATATGGGAGAGCACACCCTAGTTTGATATTGCAAGAGGAGTTATGCACCAAATGCTATAGAAGCATAGATGACAATATTCCTTTACATGGACTAGACTTTCAACAAAAAAGAGAATTTAGGAACATAGATGTAGGCTTCAAAATCATGATGGAACAAATGACATATACACTAGAGAGTCTAGGCACACCCAAAGTCTTTTCAGGGATCCTGGTGGAAAGTGTGCTAACCCATTGCCCCCAGTGAGCAATGCATAACAATAACTTGAAATCGTTATAGATGTGTTAAAGAATCATGAAAATAGATCATATCACAAAATGACACATGTAATCAGGTTAAACCATTCAAATGATACCAAGATATTGAAGATCAAGACACACTTGGGAAGGCTATCACTAACACACAAAGATAAAATCAACAAAAAGACCTTATGACCAAGTAGTCATTCAGTTCATAGTGCTTGCCATGAACTTTATTCTGATAGTGAAAGTTGTTAAGCCTATGTAGGAAGGATTCATCTTGTAAAGCAAAAATTGATTTTTTGATTAAATTGTATTGAAATTTTTGTGATTATTCACTGGCAATTATGGTAAAAGGAATGATGTTTAGAGCATTTAGTCTTAGTGTGAATTTGTGTAAGTTTGTTTGCAATCACTATTTTGATAAGCTCAGTTTGATGGGTTGAAAGTCAATGTTATGAGATAAATAGCATAATTTGGATAAGATATGATAAGATAATGGATGAATTGAATTGGAATGGAAGGGGAATGTGAGAGAGAAAGTGATAAATTTTCTCTAGAGGAAAGTGTGTTTAATGGAAGACTAGAAATTTGATCAAGGTATATGTAAATAGAAGGAAAAATGAAGGAATTGATTAATGAAATGATTAGAAGAAGGGAATATGATTAGATTAGAGGAGAAATGAATTGATTGAATGGATTGGAAGAAGTAAAACTTGATGGAAGGTGGGATAGATTAGAACCAATGACAAGGGATAACCAAGAAATGGTAAATGGATGGGAAGGGTCGAGATATTTGAATGGAGGACCAAAGGATATGATATCAGACAATGGGGAACCAAGGACCATGTTTCAAAGGAGTTCAAATGCCCTATACCAAGGATAGAAAAATGGAAGAAACTATGGTGGGAAAGGATGTGTGGAAATAGAAAGATGGTGTAAAGGCTATTGTATTGAGGAAGGGAAGGCATGTGGATGTCCAAAGCATGGATGAATAGTTTATTTTTGTGCCTGTAGTATGGATCACGAGCATGGCCATGAAAGGGGAATGAATATGGGATATGGGAGGGAGGGTATGAATATGATATGGGCAATGATATGAAGGATAGGGATGAAATGTGGATATGAAGTGGATGGGATAACCAAGACCAAGGACATATGAAAGAAGGATGGAAGTATATAGGAGTATGGATGGAAAATGGATGAAATGAACATGCCAAGGACTATGGGATGCAAGATATGGATAGAATGTCAAGATCAAATATGTGAACGGATGGTGGGAGTGTGTAGGATAGTGTGTGGATAATGTGAAAGGGATATAGAAAGTGAGCATGAATGGATGAAAGGAATAGGATAGTCAAGATCAAAGATGGAAAGATAGGAATACGAAGATATATAAGGCAATGTGATATGGATGGAGCTTGCCCCCAGTGTAGAGTGAAAGTGGAAGAGGATAAGTGAATGGAAGGATAAGTGGAATTGGAAGATAATGGATAGATGATAAGGAAAAAAAAGAGAGGACTCAAGCATCTAGTTGATGGATGGGATCCCTTGATATCTATTTATCATTCTTTATTATTTTCAAGGAATTTTTTACTATGTTCTCATAGATGTTGGTAGGATAGTGAAAAGAAGGATGAAATGGATTGGGAAATGGAGGTTAAGGACTTATGAAAAGGTTTGGATTAAGGGAGTATAGTGGTTGGGAGGAAGATATGGCTGATGGATGCTAGGTTGGAAGACTTGTGAATCAGAGGAGGAAGGAGATGGAAAGATCATCATTGACACACACCTTGAAAAGTGATGGAAAGGAGGAAATTTTGGAGGGTATGTAGTATAAAGTTTGAATTTTGGGATGTAGGGACCCAAAATGGATGAAAGAGATAATGGATTTAGGATGGTGGATTTGGGTATGTAAGGACCCAAAACAGAGCTGAAAAATGGAAGCTTGGATGATTTATTAATGAGGGAAGCCTTTGGATTAGCGAAATTGGATGCCATGTTGGACTTTTATTTGATATTAATTGCTTCATTAAGTAACTTTGGGATCCACATGATTTTTGCATTTTTTATTTTCAGCCTTTGTGGCCTTCTGATTTTGTTTTGGATCATATTTTTCTTTTCTTGAACATGTCTTTTAGAGGGGACATGTTGATCCTTGGATTTTTGTGGATATTTGGATTGATTCACTTTATCTTTGGCATCCAATTTTCTTCCATTGGCTATGGTAGGGGTGTATGAGGATAAATGGTATGGAGAGCTTATGGATGGTGAACATTGGAAGGAATTCAAGGATGTGTGCCTTTGTTGATCTTTAATAGGTATATGAGGGGATGAAGTGGAAGAATTAGATATGATGGATGGATGTATGTAAGGACCCAAAATGGATGGAAGGGATGAAGGGTTTGGCTTTGGAACATAAGGACCCAAAATGGATGGAAGTGAGGAAGGAAGCAAATGATGGATATAAGGTCCCAAAAGGGACTTTAAATATGGATCATGGGAACATTTGGGTTTGGATGGAGTAATTTTGGATTTGGAAGGAGTGGAAGGTGTACCAACATCTTGAGACATTATTTCTTCAATGTGATACTTATCATTTTCAATACAAGATGTGAGTCCATGTATATGGGGTTCATGAGTGGATTGGATAAGTGTGATAGGATCATGTGGAGGATTAGGATCAAAAGGGGGATTATGAGGGATAATAGGATCTTGAGATGGAGTGGGATCATGAAAGGAAAATAAAGGGGTACTTTGATCTTGACTTAAAAGAGGATCATGTAGTGGAATGAGTGGATCATGAGATGGAATAGAATCATATAATGGAGTGGAGGGAATGGAACCATGAGACAGAGTGATTTTATCTTGACATAGAGGAGTATTAGTGGATGGAGTGATAGGAACCTCTTCATGAAGTGGAGGATCTATGATGCTAATTCTTGAGATGGAATGGAACCAGTAAGGTGTGTGGTACATGGAATGTCTTGATCTTGATTAGGAAGAGAATCATGAGATGGACTAAGAGGGATAAATGGATCTTGCGTGATAAGGGAATAATGGGATGGAGAAATGCTCAGATCTAGAGGAGAAGAGGAATCTATAATGACATGCTTTGGAACAAGTTCTTGAGATGGCATTGGATGTATGACTTTGGGTGAATGAATCGATTCATTTTTAGTTTTGTATTTAGACAAGCTTTCTACCAACGATTGTGGGACAAATAAATACTCATTACAAGGTGGAGATAATGTTGATTTTGGAGGGTTAGGATTGTGTGGAGGTGGAGGTATGGGTATGGGATTGGGATTATGGTTTTGGACATTAATCTAGAAGTATGGGGAACTACATGCAATATTTGGATTGGATGGGACATGAGTATTGTGGTGTTCGAAACATGAGGGAAGAGGACATATGTCATGGAAGGTGGAATTTTCCTTTTGATTTTCTAGGCTCAAGATGGAATTATTCTGTTCCTCAATTTCTTTGGCAATGACATTTTTGTTTGGGGAATTGTGTGGGCTATGAACAGAATCATATGTGGATGAAGGATAATGAGGTGGATTTCCATTGTCAAAGGTAGAGGAAGAGTAGAAAATGTGAGATGGATTAGAATTGGATATGAAGTCTTGAGGAGTGATTTGATATTTAGGTTGAATGGGAGGTATAACTCCATATTTCCTTTGAAGATATTCAACCATTTGATTAAGCCATTTTTTATCCATGGAACTTAGACAAAGAGTGATGAAAGATTTGATGATGGATGAAATATGACCTTAGGACTAGGAGCAATTTTGTACTTTGTTTTAATTTGATTTGGATTGGATTTAACTTGATATTGATTGGATTTGATTTGATTTGATATAGATGAAGGTTTGAGATAACCTTGATAAGATTTGGGTCATTCAAAATAATTAGGATTAAAGTCCAAGGATTATGATGGTGCTCCTAAGTCTGAAGTAGAAGATTTTATGAAAATTGAATTAGAAGAATATTTGAATAGATGAAGAAAGATTGAGTGATTTTGGATTGAAGATGTAAATGGATTTGAATTAGGAATTGATTAGAAAGGAATGAATTTGACCAGGGGTTGGATTAAGAATCATGAGGATGAATCATTGAATGAAAGAATTGGATCTTGATGTGGATTATGAACCATGATTAGGATGAAGATTATGGATTTGATTGAATGATTAAGAAAATGAGAAAATGATTTGGATGAATAAAGATGATTAAGACTTTGAGGAATGGTTTGAATGATTACAATAAGAGATGCATGATGGTGATGAATTTGATGGATAGAAGAAGTGATGGGGAAAAACAAGAGCTTCTTTTTGTTGTTTTTGAAATGTTTTTAAATTTTTTTGATTTTTGAAATTTTATGATTTTTTTGAAACATAACATGCATTGCATACAATGAAATATAGATGAGAGAAGTTTAGATGGTGTGTGTGCCCTTCAAATGGGGAGGTTTTTGAACATTCAAGCACATAGAACACACCAAAAATCCTATAAAGCTTTGACTAGGATATACAAGCTTAGCTAGGGGTGTCCTTGATATACACAAGGTATGTGAGGCCCAAATCTATAGATAAAAGAAAATAATGCCACACAGTCAGGAGGAGATGGTAACCCGAATCTCCACCTTCACTTCCCAAAGGTATAAAGTTCTTTGGGGCTTAGCCAAGAGTGACAAGATTTTGCTTCCAAGAGAGGTGTCTTTTGATTCACCTCCCAATATTTATACTCCACCAGAATGCTAGAGTTGAGGTCACCCCAAGTGGTGATGAAATCCCCAAGCAGGCCTCCTAAAAAGTAAACAACAAGGCCACTTATTTCTTGTGCACTCAAGATCACCAAAAGGCATGAGAGGGGTGAATACATAAGTGGTCTCGAGGTTAAAAGATACTTGTTCTTTCCCAATGAAGCTTTAAGTTTCCTAATCTATTCTTGAAGACACTCATGTTTATAGCATACACTGTTCTTTCGAACTTAACAATTTCATCAACATAATAAAAATTGAGAGTTTTCCAACATAAGAAAATTGAGTGTTGTCAACATAAGAAATTCGATAAGGAAAGAGTCAATTCCTTTATGCATTCAAGATTGAGTGAGTGTTTGTTTTAAGCACCAAATCTAAATGTTCACTGCAATGTTCTTTGATCTTTAAGTATTCAAGATTTGATGAGATTCATTTTAAATCCAAATTGAAATGTGTATCATAGCATTATTCTTTGACCTTTATGCATTCAAGAATGTATTTCATTTCTAAGAATTCATTCCAATGAAAGAAGTTTTCTCTTTAGGGAACTTCAGAGTGTATTTTAGCATTCATTCCAATGAAAAATATGTAAGTTTTAATCCATGGCATTCAAAATTGAGTTTAGCACATTCATTCCAATGATAGATTATAAGTTCCCTTAAAACATTCAAGATTGAGTTTTGGATTGTTTTAGCTTCAAGGCATTCAAGAGTGTGTTTGATTTATCCAATTAAGTACAACATGCATTCAAAGAAAAGTGATTAAGCATTCAAGTTCATTCCTAAGAGAAATAAAATATTAAGGAAAACTTGCAAGAAACATGGTTAGTTATTTCTAGAATGCTCCAATCTACAAATGCTGCAATAAACAAATTGATTAGTTTCACAAAAAAAATTCCAAAATAAAGGCTTTACTATGGAAAAATTTATTTTAACTTTTTTTGTTATTTTTTCTATATGTAAATAAGCTTTGAATGAATCCAATCCTATGAAACCACTGAAAGTCAAATTTTGATTTACACTTTCAAAAAAAATTAAAAAATTACAGACGATAGAATGCAAGCATACACAACATATAGCAGAGATGATAGAATAAAAAGTAGTATAATATACCTGATACTTACACTTGCAGATTGTAGATGATAGAATGTAGATCAGAGATGTCAAACTATGTAGATGATAGAGTATGAAAATTGTGGAGATGACAATCTATCAAAATGACTAGTTTTTGACCACCCACAATGTAGACGACAAAGTAATGAAATTGCAGAGTCCACAGACTATAACTCAGAGATGAAAAAACTACAAAGATGACATAATAGAATTAAAAAAAAACCTTTAAATAGGTAGAGATGCCAAACTATGGAGACGACAATATGCAGAGACACGAAATTGCAGAGATGACATAATACTAAATTTTGAAGATGATAGTTAAGAAATACTACAAATTTTTGGCCACCCACAATGCTGATGATAATTTATCAAAGACAAAAATTTAGTAGCTACAGATGAAAAAATGTCAGAGATGATAGTTTAGTAGGTGTAGATGACAAAACTATAGAGATGACAGAACAACAAAAAGATAGTTTTTTGGCAACTTTTTGTGAGTTGAGTTTGGTGGAGATACCAAAACACAGAAATGGCAATTTGCAAAGATGATGAATCATTTACATAGATGACACTGCATCCTAATGGAGATGATAGTGTGTAGTTTTTTTACCAAAATGGTTGCATTTTTGATCGATTTTTGAAATGGAAAAGGGACGTGGGTCCCATCGGGCATGCCAAAATGTATACACAAAAACCTAACCTATCAAGAGAACACATAAACAAGAAAACATTAGTTGCATACATGAATCAAATATTCAAAAAAAAAAAAAATACAACCAACACTATGCTTGAGTTTTGCAACTCCATGCAAAGTCCTCATGCAACCTCAAAGAAGCTCAAAAAAGGTGCCCATGAGAGGCCCTATTGGTGTGATTTAGATTGGAGAGATCTGGGTGTGCTCTTCCAAAATACAACTATTGAATCCCTTGATAAAAATGCAATATGCAATATGAATACCAAGACCAAGCACATTACAATAAAATATCATTTTTTGAGAGAATTGGTGCAAGACAAAGAGGTAAGATTGAAATATGTGAATATTTAAAAAAAAATTGCAAAAATATTCACAAAGACATTACTTAAGGATGAATATTTGTATCTAAGAGGTTAGTTAGGGGTTATTCCCCTATCTGAGGCTCACTAAATGAAGTTTAGTGATGTATCAATTAGAGCATGTTGAAGACCAGTCAAGTTGATGCAGTAATAAAAGGGCATAATGCATATGAATCTGTACATCAGGTACATTGATATTCACTAAATATTGTCTTTGGCATAAGATGTTAAAGAGGGAGAGTTTGGCTATCATATCACATAAGTTTTGTTTGAAGATGTCAAAGTGGAAGAACTTGGTCTAATATCAAAGAGGGAAAGATTTCTATCAAAAGAAGTTGTTGAAGACAAAGTTTTTTGACAAAGGAAGAAATTGAAGTTAGAGGAAGTTCACACTAATAGAGGGAGTTCTCATGAATGAGAACCAAAATAAAACTAAGAATATTTTTTGTACTTTATTTTTCTCTAAAATTTCATTGTATTATGACATGTTGTGTTGCTATCAATGCCAAAGAGGGAGATTGTTGATCAATTGTATATTATCTTTGATGTTATACAAAATGTCATATCTTTACCAGTCAGTGTATTCCAAGCTCACTCAGGCAATGAAAATAGTTTCCTATGTCTGCCAAGCATTCTAGTGTTTTCTAAGCTTAGAAGACAATCTCTACTGAGTTCACTCAGGTGTCAAAGAGACGTTCACCGAAGTTGAGTATTAACTAAGCCCACTTGGGTATCAAATGAAGGTTGGATGGAACCAGTGTTAACTAAGCTTAGTCAGTTACCAAAGGAAGTTTTCCTAGATGCAGTGTTAATCGAGTTCACTTGGTTTACATAGGAAAATTATTCTAGTGTTAGTGTCTACCAAGAAGGGTTGACTAACAAAGGATTTTCTTGTTTTGATAGATTGAGTTTAATGGATTTTTTTGTTGGTTCTAGTTGACTAAGGAGATGAATATTAATTATTCTAAGTTGTATTCAAGCTAATTTGACAATGTTAATGATATAAGTATAAGGTCAAGTTGAGGATTGAATGTCAGAGCGTGTGAAGAGAAGAAGATTCTTAGAGGAAGATAATTGAAAGTATAAGCATAATATCCTTGTTGGGTAGAAAAGATTAATCTAATCACAAAGGATCAAGTGTTTGAGCCAGAATTGAGATCTGAAAACAACAATATAGTTGCATCAACAATTAGATCATATTATTGTTACTATCTAATCATTGTATCAGTGTATCAAATCTCTTAACCAAGTTGGCTTAACAACTATTTTTCAAATCCTCTAACAAGGTGGCATTTCTAGATTGAAGTTTCTAAAGACCTCTAACAAGGCCACTCCTAATAGAGTGATTAAATCTTCTAATAGGGTCACACCTAACAGTTGGTTTTGTAACCTTTGACAGGGTTGGACTCTAACAAGGCTCACTTCAGAAGAGTGAAAATCAATAGTTAGTTGCAATTGGTGGTTTTTCCCAAATTGGATTTCCACGTTAAATCTTGGTGTCACTTGTGTCAATGCTATTTCTTTTATGTTAATACAACTAAGTTAATTAAGGTTAATCATATTTAATGTCTTAAGATCTACATGTTCATTATTTGTCAAGTAAAAATTGATATTGTAGTTCTTACCAAGTTATAGTACATTGTTAGTGTTAATCAAGTGCCTGTGTATTAACTGAGTAATAATAGTTTCAATAGAGTTTATGTTTTGTATTGAAATCTAAGGATCTAGGATTGATTTTTTGGTAACTGATTCACCCCTCCCCTCTCATTTACTCCTCTTATATTTCTAACAATAGCACCAAAGTTACAATTTTATGCAATAAAAAGAAGAGGACTTCGCAAAAATCAAAAGTGGAAACTATCTATTGAAAAACATGAAAAACTTCTAGAGATAATAAAAATAGAGAGGATCCTAACAATACAATGTTTGGGGAGCTCTGGTTTAGCTATTTACATATTTTCTGTAGCTCTCATACTTTCATATTTAATGTACACATGATTTTGGATATATGTTTTATAAATTTGTATACATTGAATCATGGACCTTGGATATGCTAAATTATACATGTTTTGTTATTTATATTGTGTGTGTGCATTATCCATGGTTTGATGTATATATGTCTTTTGCAAGATGTTATTTATTCTTTAATAGTTTATGTTTTTATGTATGCTCTTCTAGGACAACCTCTTAGGACCTCCCCTTAAGACAACCTCTCTAGACAACCTCTTAGGACCTCTCCTTAAGAAAACCTCTTAGGACCTCCTCTTAGGACCTCCCCTTAAGACATACCCTTAGGATATTTGTAATGCCCCACCAAGGTATTCAAAAGAAATAACCTAAAGTTTTACTAAGTTTGGTAACATTTTTTTTTTGAGGTAAGAAGTATAACATGCACATCGAACACACAGTAGTGGAAGCAATAACATACAATCAACTAAAGCATACATAACAGGTTACATTTCTTAAGGACCCTAAGACGTTGAGTCACATTAAATTTAATTAATTCTAAGTCTAACAACTACCACATCCACATGAAAGAATAATTAGAAAGTCCAATGTCCATAATATACATTTGTTTCGAATGCCTCTTGGTAAATTAATTCGGAATGCTCAATCATCCACTGTACATGTCACAGGGTATGAAAAGCTAAAAGAATATACATAGGTAGAAATAGAAATAAAGATACATCATCCTCCATGAATATACAATAAAATAAATGAAACCATGCACCATACATGATACATCCATCCATCATAAAAGATATAAACATCCAACATGAAATACATCTATCCATCATAAAACATATTTAACTAATTGTGTAGTTCCTCCCAACTGTCAATAGCATCATAAGACCATCGTGGCCCTAGCCATCCTCCACATGTAACATCCCAAGAAATCAATAAGATCGTCGGTACTATAGTAATAGGGACATCACTCCTAAACATACTACAACATAAGCATAAAGAAATCTAACATGCTAATCATCAATATAAGGAAATGCATCAGTAAATACCATCATCTAAACATGATAAACGAACATACCAAGAAGCTCTAGCCACAGTGATTACGGATGGATCTCAATGGTAAGAGTGGAAAAGCACTACCACCCGACCACATGGAACCTAAATGGCCCGCTCCCACCATGCTGAGGAGATAGTCTCAAGTCTCAAATAGGATATCAAATAACATAACAAAAGTACTCTCTAAGTCCAAGAAATCCTATAAGTATTCTAACTCAAAGGTTCTAAGACAGATTGACATTTAAATCCCAGAGGCACACATAGACATGTAGTAAACCTACTATGTAAGTGAGCAAGTGTCATCACATGCATCATGTAGAAGTTACCCTGGCAATTAGCTTAGGACTCTAGGGTCCCTACTGATTCCCATGTAGCCACTAGTATCCTCTCATACTAACAAGGCATACTATGGAATGCAAGGTCACAACCAAGCATTCTTTCTACTCCCATCCTAGTCTGTACTAGCACTCAAGGCATGGGAGAGAACATACAATTATCTTATTAGGTTCATTTTAATTCCCATTTAGCGTAATGTTTTCACTTATTAAAACAACTTACAATGAGTTACCTTGGCAGCAACTTAGGGCCCCGACCCCCATTGTAAGCCACTTCATGACACTACAAGTAGATCACCTACCCTAGGCTCATAAAAGCACAAATCCATAATCACATAAAATCACCTTAGTCCTATACAAGTGATTGGAAAGCATCAAAAGATAGTCCACAATAATCACATCAGCTCCCATGAGCAACTGAAAGCATCAAATGATAAATCACAGTATCCATTGGTTCTCAATGAGCAATCATAAAGTATCCCGAAGCAAATCACCGTATCCATCAATTCTCAATGAGCAACTGGAAAGTATCCCAAAAATAATAATGATCGAAGACTCCAAAATGGTCAAGTCAAACATGCCACAACATGACATCACCGAGATCAAAACAATCACTTCAGTCCCATCAAGGCGACTAGAAAATAACCCAAGTATAACTGATCAAGGACTCAAAAATGGTTAGGTCAAGTATCTCATATACATACACCTCAGCTTCCCACAAGAAGACTAGAAAGCAATAACAAATAGTAAATACATCCAAAAATAGAGCATACTAATCACATTACCATGGTTAGGTATAAAAGATCAAGAACAAATCATCATAACATCACATTCATAGAAACCCAAAGCCTTTGGTAAATGTCTTAGGACTGGTCAAAGCTAGGTCAACCCCAATACCCTAAAACATAGATAGTACATAGAAAACATCATAGTCTCACATTTGGTTAGATTTGAAAACACAGGTTCAGTTCATAGTAAGGTTTAAAATTCCAGTTTCATGTATGTTTCAAGTAATAAGTTCTCACAATTAGCCCTTACAATTAACCTATTTTTATTTTTTAATTATTTTGTGCAATTACCCCTATTTGATTTTAAGACATCATCCTAAAATAATCTAAGGGTACCTTATTTACTTAAATTATTAAAATAATACTTATTGATCTTAGAATAGCATGCTTATAATGAATATTAATTAAATAAAATACAATTAGAACTTAATTAAATGTCCTTCATTATTAATTAATCTTAATTAAATCACATTTAATTAAATTAATTAATAATTATATAGCATGGACAATTTATGATTCTAATCTATTTTAATAATAATTTAATTAAATGTTCTGATTATATATTATTAAATTTTCAATGATCAATTTGTTTCCCCAAAAGTATTTTAATAATAAATAATTTAAGCTTTTAATTAATTATCATTAATAACTTATTATTAAATTACTAATCTAGAATAACCATTATTTTATTAATTACATAATAATAATAATAATAATTAATTACATTAATAAAATAAAAAAATCTTTATTAAATTTATTTAATAATTTTCAAATATATATATATATAAAATTATATTTATATTAACAAAAACTATTAATTTTTTTAATAAATAAAATATAAATTTTATATATTTAAAGAAAACTTAATAAAAACATTTTATAGCTTTTAAAGCCTGAGCGAATGATGTAACAGGTTGTGTGGCCGCAGACCTGTCTACTGCCATTGGCAATAGTTATAACTACTGTTGCATACAACAACAGACCTGTGTATGCCGGCAAGGTGTTGGGAGGTGGGGGTGTGATGGCCCCACCTACCCCCCCTATATATATATAAACATTTTAAAATTTTAATAATTTTATTTATTATTAAAAAAAAAGTTTTTAATAAGTTACTTCATTTTATAAAATTTATAAAATAAACTCTCCCTTTTTAAAGCATACTTATTTTATTTATTTATTTTAAAATTGTTTTCGACATTTACCTGATAGAGAAAATTCTAGCAACCAATCGAATTTTTTATTTATTTAAAGATTTCCTTTTTCATTTCCAAAATCAAACCCTTTCCAAATTTAAATTTCTTGATTCCTTTTTAATTCAAACCCAATTCCTGATTTAATTCTAATTTTTTTCAATGGTTGATTTGGGTTTTCTAAATGATTTTTTTAAAAATTTGGAGTTATAGATGAAATCAAATAGTAAAGATTCAGAACAAGGGGTTGATAGATTCATGCAACGAGACTTGAGAAAACAATTTTCAACAAACACGAAGTAGACAGAACATATTGAATTACATAATTCATTTAGTGATTGAAACACAAGACCCTACCTGAGCCTGATGCTAATACACAACCACCCAAAAATTGTGAGAGAATTTCCTTTCGTCCAAAAAAAAATTTCTCTGAAACTTTCCCAGAAATTCCCTTCCAAAATTCACTTCCAATTTTGCTTGCAAAAATTCACGTCCAAATTCCTCTCTCTCGAAAATGAACCCTTTCATTGTGATAAAGAGTTCTCTCCTTAAATCGGGGCACTGATTATGCGTTCACCTGGGAGAACTCCTTGCTCACAACCCTTAACTCAATATTAACTTTATTAATCTTTTCTTAATCTTTTTCATGCACGTTAATTTGAATTATTAAATAACTTTATTCAATTTCCATTTGACTTCACTTTCAATTAATTTTATTAACTTTTAAACTCATGCCCACATTATGCAATTAAAATATCTTTATTAAATATCCTTGTTTTATCTTTCAATTAAATTCTTATATTTTAATCTCATGCATAAATCATGCGAACTTACAACTTTTTAATAATTTAATATCTTTTTACTTGTTAATTTATTTTCAAAACTTGATTGATAAAATATTTATTAAATTAAATAATAATAATATTTAGCATTTATTTAAAAATCAACTCTAAATATATTATTATTAAATTAATAAATATTATCATGCTCTAAATTTATCCTTATAACTTTTATCTTCAAATTTAATTCTTTTTATTTAATTAATTTCTCAATTAATTAAATATAATTAAATATTAAATTATCATAATAATTTTCTATTAAATTAGATCATTAATCAATATTTTAATTGAACTTAATTAATAGAAGATCATCAAGGACTCATAAAACAACATACGAAAACCCATCATAGAAGAACACATACAAAATCAAACTAAAAGGAGCAATAGGGTGATCTCTTCTCCAACTCGATACATCAATGGAATTCATCAACACACGAAAAACACCAGAGCTAAACAATCACATAATAAAATCAAAACAAAAGAACCATTAGCTCCATTATTATTGATGAACATGAATTCACAAAAATAACACACTTCAGAGAGAATAACTACACTTAGAATGAAAGCACTAATAGCATATATTATCACATTGAAATAATGGCCTGGAATATATATTACATTCCTGAATTTATAAGAAATCATCTTCTCAATTTGTGTTGAGAGTGAGAGATCTCTTCATGCAAATATATGCTTAAAACTAATAAAACAAATCTAATTATATACAAAATGACTGTCTAAAAGGTGCTAAGTAGGTGTCCACCTTTGTTTATATTAATTAATGGGTGCATGAACCTTTACATGACTTAAAATAAAGAAAGAAGAAGTAGATAAGAAGAAGGAAGCTTCAAGAGGATCTAAGAGTCATTGGAAGCTCTAAAAATGGAAGTTTGACCTTCTCTAGGTGTTTCTAGAAGTTAAACCGCTGTTAGAATGCATTTTCAGTGCATGGAAAGCTCTAAATTAGCAACTGGTAGTTAACTATAAGTGCACTATTACTTCTTCATAATTGTCAATGCACCTCTATGAATAGCACACCTGCACACCTATGCACCTTGATGACAGGTTAAAAAAATCCAAAAATTCCCAAGTGTCAAAACTGTATTTCTAGCTTCTCGATTTTGTACCCCTTTATGCTAGAGCCTTTTTTGTTGAATCATTACCTCCCTCTTCAGCCAAGTGGGTGTAGTTTCAATTGGATATATATATTTGATTGATTAGGGGGTTTGCACTGTAGGTCTCTTTCCCTTATTAGTCCTCTTTGGAGTCTCTTTTGATTGAGAAAGATCACTAGTTTGAGTTTGTATATTGTCTTGGGCTAAGGTCCTAGCCTCAATTTCATGAGTAGAATATTAGGGTTCTTCTTTTGGTATTTTCCCCTCCTCCTATACTTCATCGACCTACATTTATTGAGGTTCTTCTTCCTCTAGTGCCCGTTCTTCTTCTTCAATAGTTAGAGGGAGTGGTGTCATTGATCCTTTGTCCATAAATGAAAAATCCTAAGGTGGTGGTGAGGGTAGGCTAAAAAGTCCTTGAGGAAAAGGTAGTATTTGATTCCAATCCTTGCCTAGGGGTTGACTCGTTGGAGTATCCCTTATTTTCTCTCCCACCATCTCAGTGCCAATAGGTATGAAATTTAAATCTAAGAGGTTAAAGACATCAATTCCTTGATCCTCCATGTTTGTGATCCACTATTGCTGCTCATCCTTGAAAGTTGTAATATGAACAAGTTCTATTGGATTGAGTGGCGATGTTAGAGTAGAATGCCTTCTTCTTTCCTCTTTCAAGGCCTTGGATGATTGAGTCCTTTGAATCAAGGGAAAATTTATCAAGTTATTCCTCCTCTTCTTCTTCTTTAGCCTCAAGAATGGTTTCAGGGGATTGTGAGGGAGGAGTATTCTTTTTCTTAAGTTTTCTCCTTTTCTATGGCTCTCCCATAGTGAATTGAAACTTGGTCTTGTTAGGAGCTAAGGGGGAAGCTTCTTCCACTTCTTGCCCTTTAGGTGGCACCCTCCATTATTCCTCTCCTTGTCCCTCTTGTTCCTATTCTGGGAGAGGTCTTTGCTCAGCCTCTTGGGCTTGAGCCATCTAATCATGTTGGGGCTATTGTATCAGATTCTACTGTGGTTGTTGAGGTAATTATACATGAGCTGCTTCCTTCCTAGTTTTTTTTGGAGCTTTCCTCCTTTTAACTCTCATATCCACCTTGAAATACTAAATTTATTGCTCATCTTTATGAACCATTTCTGGTCTCATTAGGGATTGAGCTAGGAAAGTGGGCATTGTGACCTTTACACCTTTTCCTTTCTTAGGCCGTGTTGTAGCTTGTAGGGGAACAATTTGTGGAATTGGATCAAGTTTGAATGGTTTCTTGATCCATTCCCTTGTTAACTGGACAATGTACTAGGCTCTATTGTTGATATATGCATTTTTGTTCTTGCTAATCTCTACATTTATTATAGGCCTATCATATATCTTGCCTCTACTGTATAATAGATCTAAGACATCTTTTGTGTCTTTTTCGATAGCCTTGAGAGGGATCTTTATCTTAAGCACTTTCCCTACTAATTATAGAGTCATTCTACAATAATCCCTTATTTGAACATCATAGTCATCTATGGCATTCATCCAATGATCCTCTAGTGTGTCTTCATGCATGAACTGCCTTCTTGCTAGATGCTGTACCATCCATTATCAAAATATGGGCAAGGGGAGTTGCACTCTTCCAAGGGATACTAATCCCATTCTAACTTGAAGGTCATTATATCTTGTTTCTGCTTGACCTCAAGTGCACCTATGGTTATTGGCCACACCCATGTCTTCTTATGCTAATTTATCACTCTATCATATGTAGATGTGAGCTGTTTGACAATCTCCAACAAATGAGTCTATCCGACAGATATCTCAGGAGTTTCTTTGGGTTTACCTGCATGCCTTCTACCCTTAGGTATGTGAATGTTTTGAATTGAATGTATTAGGTGCCAATTTCTATGATCCTTAATGATACCTCTACTAAAATTCTTTTAGCATAATCACCCTCAATAAATCAGATGATAGAAAATATAAAATCATCATTCACTATACTATATTCCTTGCTCCAATCTGAGAGCTTCTTCTTCACCAACTGAGGATACACCACATAGGACCAAGCATTTTCATCTTGCATGCTTTCCTTTTTGTAAAGTCCTAGGTAGTCAGTTATCCTTGCCATCAATAAGTACACCAAATATGATGTCATATAGAATTTACAGTTAGTCTTGACTCCCACTAGTTGCTCATCTAGGTTATCACTAAGTATTGTGGCCCAATCAATAGGTATCTTGGCCATCCTGATGGTTTCAATGAAGTGGACCATCTAGATATTAATATATCTAGCTGTCATTTAAGCCCATGACTCTGCTCAAAAGAACTATGGAACATCCAATGTCATCCTTCATATAACCTTGAGTCATGTCTACTTTCCCAATTCTTCTACTCACTAGTGTCTTGTCAATCAGAAATGATGATTGAATTATCTCTCAGGCCTCTTTCTCATTCTCTCAGTACCATCTTTCTTCTCCCTCATAGGGTATCTATAAGTATTGGTTGACTCTAGGAAAATGGAAGAATTTCTCAATATTGCAAGGTTAGAGGTCTAGGACTATCTCACCTATGCCACTCTTGACAACCTTTTCCTTAGTAACATAGTGGTCTGCTAATGTCATAACAAGTTTAGAAGACTGCATGTGTGTAGGATGTGATGCCACATTGATTAACCCTGATCTGATAAGTGTTGACACCATCACAAATCTTTGTTTAGACTTGTTGCAAATGGCAAGGAATGTATTCCAATTGATATGTCTTAGCTCGGTGTCTCAAATTTTTGCATGTCCATCTTGAAAGTAGGATTTCTTTGGGGCACCTTGGCATTTGAATATAAGTGGTTTGAGAGCCATCTTTTCTACAAGTGAGGATGATGAGGATGCCATTTTATCTACACATAAGAAAGACATTACTCAATTAAACCTAAACACAAACCCTAATCATCAACAAACCTAGCCCAAGGTACAAAATAGTTAAAAAACTATCTCGATCCCCTTCATAGCCCTATAATACAAAATAGTGCACCTTGCACACCTTGATGAGTGTGCTAGGTGTGCTTATTTATGCACAGTTGCACATGTGTACACCTTGATAGGGTGCACACATGTGCATGTGAGCTACTAAACATGTACATGTGGTAGATGGGGGATCTAGGGTTATTCAAATGCTTTTTTGAAAGGGTGACCACATGCACACCTTAGTAGGGTATGCATGTGCACACCCTTATTTTATGCTTGGGTTACTATGTGTTCAAAATGGTGTGCAAATGCACACTTTGACAAGTTTTGCATCTACACACCATTTCCTTAGCTAATTTTCTTGCTTTAGTTTAAAAGAAGGTGCGCATGTACGCACCTTGAATAGGTGTGTACATGCACACTTTTCAACATAAGCCCCTTAGGTTTTTATTATTTGAGTTTTAGGTTATTTTACATGAACAAAGTTATGCACATGCACACCTTGGATACGTGCACATGTGCACACCTTTGGTGTCTTAACTGATGTTGTTTGTCTTGTAGGTTATGCACCATAGGATGTGCAAGAGCAGAGAAGGCATGGAGAGAAATGAAGAAGGGTGGAGGGTCCTGGGTACTTATAGACCCAGACCCAATGCGCACCCTTTGGAGGTGCACACCTGCACATGTACACATCTCCAAAGGGAAATTAAGTGTGCACTTGCACATTCAATGCACCTGTGCACTTTGGATAGGTGCGCATTTGTGCTAGTGTGAAAGTGTACATTTATACACTAAAAAAACTTACAGTCTTGCAATTTTTATCAACTCTAACACTTGATTCTTCTTAGTTAGAGATAGAGGCTAGACCCAGAGTCCAAGTGGAGTTGCTACATGCCCCAGGCCCCAAACTAGGGATCTGGGAGCCAATAATTTCTACTAGAGGGTCCCCATTTCTATGAGAAATAGGGCATGCATTGTGAAACCACAATATAGACCTCTATATCAAATTGTATATACTTCATAGTGCTAGTGACACTACAAGAAGGAGAAGAATAAAAAGTTTCAATACTAATATAGTCATATGGGTTGTATGACTCAATCACCTAAATCATATGACACAACTCATCTCTCACAATTTGTATCTTCTCCTTATTAGGGAGGGTGGTAGAAGTCAAAATTGTAGAATCTAGGAACTTGATGAAGGGTGTTCCCCTTAATACCATAAAGACATAACAAAAAAAACAAACACTAGTAATTGCGAGAATAAAATAGGGGCTTCTTATTATCACCAAAAATGTTGAGTCATAGAATTCAAAATTACAATATGCTAATCCACATGGTCATCTTCATTATAGTAATCTTTAAGATAAGCTGCGAACTATCTCCTAGAGTTGTCCTAGACAATGTTTAGGCACTTCTTAAATAGGCAATTTTATGTCACCCAGGAAGGTTCTAGACTTTCAAACTTAATATTTAGGGCCAAAAAACCCTATCAATACATATAAAGTAAGCTAAATGCATTTTTGACATTTATTTTGGATGTTTTGGTCGGCCTAACTTTGGAAGACCATAACTCTTGAACCGTTGCTCTGATTGGCTATTATAACCACTTTTTAGAAACCCTACCTCTTGATCTACAGGAATGGATTCACACAATAGCCCATCTATCAAGTTTTTAGACCTCATCTAGGCACTCTAAGGCCTCCAATGGTGAGACTGAAGTTTATGTACCAAAATTGCAAAATAGAAATCTAGAATAAATCTATAAATACACATGATATGGCAGTGAGCCTCAACTGGTAGGCTGATATATCCAAGATGGATATCCACCTTTGAAATTAGGGCATTCCGAGCTCATATAAAAAACTTACTAAAAATAGTAAGTTCTAAGAAACAGTAACCCCTCGTCTACTAGTCCTTATTAAAATAGAAAAGGTTGAAAATAAAAATATTTTTGCGTGATGCAAGATTTCTCTTACACCCAGGATGCTCTAGCATCAGAACTTGATAGCCTAGCAACTGTATTTCTAAATTAATGCTCTCTCTCTCTCTCTCTCTCTCCTTAGTAGATGATGCCGATCTTCATGCTATACTAGACTTAGCACCATGATTCCCTCCCTAAACACTAACCTCCCTTGAGGATGTAGGTGCACCCCTGGTACTAGATGCCATAATGTATGGTTTACAAAGATGATATGTCTATAAATAGAGAGCTAAGATGCACACATATATGATAAAGATCTAGATCTGCACATGCATATATACAAATAAACATAATTGTGTAAATAAAAATAAGTGAAAGTTAAATTTAATTTAAAACGCATGTATATGTACAACATTATGTATAAATGCAGTATTTAATCATATGTATCTAAGTTGAACAATTAAAAAATATAGACCATTTTATTTAACATACATGTTATATATCAATAATGTATCTAGCTCATGTATGTGAACACAAAATATGCACATGTATGTGTGATAAAAAATAAAACACAATTAATTTGAAACTAAGTGTACATATAATTTAGGTTATTTACTAAATTATAATGTAACTAATTTAGCTATAGGTCTAAACAAGTTTTCTACGTTTGATGATGATGTACCTATTATATGTATGTATGTATTGAAATTGGTTAAATTTTAGTTCCAAGTTTGAACAACTAACTTATTTGAGTTTAATTCTACCTAATCTTTGACTACATATGTTAGTTCTATATCTTAAAAGTTTGATATATTAAACTATCTAGGTTTACTATGTTAATGTTTTCTATAATACAATTAACTAATATTAATCTATGTTAACTTAGTCTAATCTATGACTGCAATTAAGTCTAATCTACTCTGTCTAACATATGATTTAACTATATAAAAAAATTAACTAATCTAAATAACTAACTAATAAAACACTTAATTTAACTAATACTAACATATAATAACTAATAATAACTTAAAAAACATGTTTTTTTAATAAAAAAAGCACCTACCACTTATAGTCGAAACACCCTAACCCACTCCACCAAATCTATAAATCAATATAGTGAAAATGACCTGCCAAAAGTGATTTTGGTGTATAAATATCACCTCATCCTATTTTGGCCGAACCCATTTCAGCCATAACCTCACTTTCCATGTCAACACAGAAACACACCACATACGTACGATCAATAGTGTTACAATTGAAACCCTTTTTGCCATAACATGTACAGTCTTAATCCTCCAAGATATCCCAAATGGTGACATAGGTTTGTTCTTTTACCCAAGATAAGGTGAGTGTCTTTAAGATATATTTTCAAGCACCTCTAAATTCCTTCCTTTTATAGGACATATTTTAAGATAAAATTTATAACTCACTAGAAGTGCTTGCGAACATGATTTGGAGACATTGAGCTCTTGTAGAGCTTCTTGAGCATGATTGTGATGCGAGAAATTAGAGAAAAATGCAAGGGATATAGATTTATTTTGTAGCAATGTGTGTTGGACTTTTAGTTGGAGATTCTTGAGAATGTAAATCCCAATGGTCAAGTGACCATTTGGTTGTTCAATTTGTTCTTTTCTCTATTGTCTCATTATATTCAAAGAACTAGAAATATGTATAAATTCATGAGTATAGATTGTATGTTATTGCATTGAAAATGTAAATAATCCTTTTGCCCTTCTTAGAGAGTGGACTAGTTAATTTTGGTGAACCTCTATATAAATTTTGTTTAATATATTTTCTTTCAAATTTCTTATTCTTTTTCTAGTTCATTTTTCTAGTTGGTTTTTTATTTTAACATACTCTCTTTTTAAGGATAAATACATTCAACATATAGAAAATGAGCAGATGAAGAAACTACTAAGAATATACTTTGTTTTGTAGTAGCATGGACTTTTACATATCTACATTTAGAATAAGCATACAACATTTCAAACTTATATATGTTTAATGCATTTTCTTTCAAATTTCTCATTCTTTTTCTAATTCATTTTTCTAGTTGGTCTTTTATTTTAACATTCTCTATTTCTAAGGATAAAACGTTCAACATATAGAAGATGAATAGTTGAATAAACTACTATGATTATACTTTGTTATGTAGTAACATGAACTTTTACATATCTAAATTTAAAATAAATACAAGCCATTTCAAACTTGTATACAACAAATAATATGTTACATGTGTCACAATTTTAAAGAAGTTTTAAAGAAAAGTGAATGATCATTCCATTTTATTGAATATTTAAAATTTAAATTTTAAATTATAAGATAACATATAAAAATAAAGATATATTTTTTAAAATTTGAAGTAACCTGGGACCTTGTGGTCAATCCTTATAATAATGTAGGATGTTGAATGACCATTTGGTCATCTTCTCTAACAACTAAAGTAAAAATGATATTTTTAAAATAGAAATTTATAATTAAATTTAACTTAACTTGATGACACCTCTACACATATCCCAAGAGTCTATACTCAAATCTATATTTTAATTATTCATTTTTTGAGGATAGATATGATGCAAGAACGAGCTTGTGTCAAATCAATATTACAAAAATGTCCATCCTAATAACCAAATATAAATATCTCAATCTAGGCTCAAATCAACTTCTTTCTTAGTAGTTGTTTGTTATCCTTAATATCAAATGTGTGACTTGTATGCTAGAGTGTTGTATAATAAAAAGACAAACCTTAATTATATTTTATTCATCCAAGAATTCACATATAGGCTATTTGTAACATTAGTTGAAGGACATTGAGACACATCATTACATTAATTACTAGCATTAAGATTGTAGAATACACAAGGAACATTGTAAGTTTACTTGATATGTCTCCAATCATTGTTCAAACTCTTAATTCAATAATAAGAACATAAAAAATGATCATCACTTAACAAAATTTAAAATATATTTGCTATTAATACTTATTTTAAAACCAAAATTCTATATATAAATCTCAAACATAACAAACTACAAATCTTTTATATTATTAAATATTAAATACATAATTTTTTATTTAGAACATAAAAAATCCATCGTATAATTTATTTAAAAATATTAAATATTATGATAAAACATAATTTTAAATTCTGATAACAATATCACAATAATTTTAAATTTCAAAACACAATTTTCTAAAAACACTCCATTATAACTTTTTAACACATAGTTGTCTCAAACATATAATCTTATATGGTTCACTAATTATAGTTCCCATTCTTTTTAGGGAAGGCTATCTTTATTTTCTTCCATTATACTGATTAAGCTAATAGGGAAAAAAAGATCATTTTAAACTGTTTTCAGGCAGCTAATCAACCCCCAAAGAGAATTGCAAGGTCTCATTTTATGCATATGAATAAAAAGGTATTCTATCAGCTATGCAGGCATAAGAAAACTAAAACGAACAAACTTAACAGTAGGAATGACAAAGTTTTAAGAAAACTACAATTAATATGAATAGACGTTATGGTGGATAAGACATGGAATATAAGTGACATGTTTGGCACCAGAGAATTGCAGAAGAGAGGATTCAAATGGGTGACAAACACAAATATTCTATCACGAGTGACACACATCCATATGGCAGATAAAGCAGAGGTGTAAGATGAGTTTAGATTCTGAGTATATTTGGTAAAGATGGTGTGCAATGGAATGGAATAATGTTGAATATATGGTACTAAAATTAACAGCTGTTGTCATTTACAGACTTGGGTGGAGTGTAGGAAGTTGAAATGATGGAGGAAGTTTTAACTTTTTCAAAGGAAGGTTACGTAACAAGCAACTTTCTCAATGTTCAATGCGATAAAATAGACAACTCTATCACATACAATCAATTTCTGAAAACATCAAAACATTCATAACTTGGGTTCTTAAACTTTTGAAGAGATTCGGTTCTCCATGGAACACGATACTTGAAATAGATGAGTTACCATTGGAGTAGTGGTTTGGATTGAGTAGAGGGGAGGTGCTATTAGATAGAATTTAAAGTTCAAACCAACACAATATGTTTATATCAAACAAACATATAAGAATACAAACAAATATCTTAAAAAGATATAAGACGTTAAGTAAATATGCAAAATATAAAGAAAACATATATAATAAAAGGTAATTATAATGAATATAGTATTAAGTGTTCACATTAAGTATTTGGCTTTCATAATGTCACCTAATGGTTATTGTATTAGGCAACAACTAATGTAGAACATTAGAGCTTTTTTTAACTAGACTTAAATAGATTTTCAGGGGGACCTAAATTTTCACATAAACAATTTTTAACAGGGATCTAGAACCCAACCAAATAAGAAATATTAGAAGATAAAATACGACAAAATAATAGTTTATAGTAAATAGAGAAAATTTAAGAAACAACATCCTAGTAAAAAAAATACAAACAAAGTATAACCTGTGATTAATTACAACAAGTCGTAGCCTCACTACTGTAAGTGCAAAGTTTTAAAAGGTTATGTTAATCTAAAACATAATCGAAAGTTTTTTCAGGGTCCCTTAACCTAAGAAATGGGTTTCAACAAGGCTCCCATAATCTTGATTTCTAGTAGAAAAAAGATAAAACAAATAATGCTAATATAAACTTCAAACAAAGAAGAGGAACGTGAGATTTTGATAGGATTCCCAGACCTTCTAGTTGGGCTTTAAAATGGATCCTAAAACTAATTTTCATGGATCACCTAAGGCACCCACCACCCAATACAAATATCTCTTATAATGCTTCTCTTCGCCTCCATTGGGGAGGACCCACCTCAATAGAGGTAGAAAAGGATGAGAAAACTAGTAGGAAAGAAAAACATCAATCAACCGCATACTCAAGTAGCCACACCAGAGAGAAAACCATATAGATCTTAGCAATTAACCTCTTTCCAAAAGTAACAAGTGACTATCTATCTCCAAAAGGAACACTACGACCTCAATAAGGTTGACACAAAAGGAAAACATAAGGAAGATGAAACACACCCACAATGAATCCACAAGAACAAACCCCACCTTGGAGTATGGTCCACCTTGATAGAAGCATCAAATGAAAGAGCTCAACCAAAAACAATATCAATCTTCTTGTGAGAAGAACACAAATTATAGTCAGTCTTAATAAGAAAAGATACAACCATAATAGATGAAACTCTAACAAAAATCAAAATACAACCAAGCTTGTCCCTTGAAAACTACTAAGAATGAGTTACCCACAAAGAGGATCAAAACCACTAAAATACCTAACACTAGAAAGATACCACTCAAATGAAAAGACATGAAAATCAATGGAGAAGAACTAGGAAATCTCTAAAGGGAGCTAAAGAACCAAAAACCTATAACTAGGTTTTGAAAATAAATCCTTTAAGAGATCATACAACCACCAAAACCCATTAGGCCCCTAAAGCTATGTTAGAATATTTAGAAAAACTAAAAAGTGGGGAAGGGTGGTGGGGTGAATCAGTTACTCAAGGTCCATAAGTACCAATTGAACAATAAAACATTAAACATTATATGTTTTGCTAAACTTGTAACTTGGTCTCCACTATAATTTGAATAACAATTTAACTAGTAGTTTACTGTCCCAAGATAAAAAAACTTTATTGAATATAAACATGTAAATATAAAATTGTTAGGATTATACCACAAACATAAATAACAATTATATACAAATATAAAAAATATCAAAAAATAATAGATCACATAGAAGAGAACACAAGACACCGAGATTTAATGTGGTTCACCCAAACCCTAGGTTACGTCCACCAAACAACGAGTCCAATATAATTACGATCTAGTGATTACAACCTTATTACAATCCATAATCCCTTACAGCTCAATACCACCACAAGAAGAAATTTTTGCATCACACCTTATGAAACAATCCCTAACCCTAAACCCTTTTATGCAAGTACTTTTACTACTATAGGGTTAAAATTAGTTACAAAATGTCAGCCATAAATTGGCAAATAAATAATAGCCAATTGGTGAATAGTAGCCAATTTTTTTTTCAAATAATATATGAAGCATGTATAATACTTCCTTGATCAGTCATCACAAACTAATAAAAATAGCATAAAACATTCAACACAAGTTTCACACTAGGATTTAACGTGGAAACTCAATTTGAGAAAAACCACTAGAAACATGTCACCACTTTTTTACTCTTTTGGAGTGAGCCCTGTTAGGATCCAACCCTATTAAAGGTTACAATACACATTATTAAATGCGACTTGGTTAAATGATTTAATCACCATGTTATGAGTGGCCTTATTAGAGGAATTTAGAACATTCTATTATAATGTTACCTTGTTAAAAGGTTACACAGACTATTAAGTCCTTAATGACTATTAGGTCAACCTTTGATTAAAAGGATTTCAATACAAATTATTTACAATGATTAGAAAGATCAAATAGGGTTTGATCTATATGATTACAACTTATATTGTAGTTTCAAATCTCTATTCAATTCATGTGTTGATTCCCTGATAAGCCTTCCTTGTCACTTCTATCTTTGATTTTCTTGGGAACCCTTCAAGCATTCACCCTTCTCTTCACAAAAAACTTAAGCCTTCTACTTATATTCACTTATCAACCTCAAAAACTTTGTTCCATCTTACTAGAAATACACACAAATTCTTTGCTCTATTCTCTTCTTAACAAATCTCATTCATGCTCATTCTAAAGTTCATCTATATACCTCCTCAAATATGTAATTCTAGTCCTTTGTTGTTTTCATAATCACATTAGATCTTAGGGTTCATGATTTAATTCATTAGGTTCATTGTATCTGTACATCTCCTTCTTTGCTATAAACTTCTCATCGAATTCATTCATTAGATCATTTACCTAATCATCTCCTTGAATTAAATGATTCAACTCATCAATCCTTATCTTCAAGACGCTTCCCATACCCTATTAAATCTAATCACTGTAGCTTCCTTTTCATAACTCAAAGAGAAACTTCTCAAATCCTCTTCATTAATCAAATATATATGACACTTAGATCAGATAGAAACATGTCTCATCAATAGATTTGACATCACTGATAATACAAATTGTTCCAATTGTAGTTTCCAACAATCTCCCTCTTTGGCATTTATGAAAACACCTCTAATATGTTTCTTTATATAAATACAATCTCCCTCTTTGTTACCATGCAATCCAAAAGATTTTACTTCTAATATCCTTCATTTCATTCTGATTCCCATCTCTGCAATTTGAGATACTCCCTCTAAGTTTCGAGTTTAGACATCCTCAATCTCCAATTCTATTCAAATCTCTCCGGGTCTTTCATTATGTATCTCTCAAATATCTTTATATATCTCACATATCTCTTTATACATATCTCCTTCTTTATGTATCTCTCCCTCTTTGACAACAATGCCAAAGACAATATCTCTTTTGTTTTCATTCATTTCATACATCTTGATTATGTACATAAGTACATGTCTGGTTGAATTTTGTCATCTGTCTATGAATGATCTTTTATGTTGCTCTCCTTCTTCTTGTTTACTTGACTACCTTAGGCACATCCTAAATTAGAACTATTTGCATCAATGTGTGAGGTATTCTGATTAGCACATTTGATGCAATGCACCATTTCTCTTTAAGTTTCTTTTCTTAGGGTAATCACCCCTAGTTTACCTCTAAGATATTCATGAGAATATTTAGGTAAGGCTTTAGTGAACATGCCAAAAATTTATTCTTTTTTGTGCACATATTCTAACTTCACTTCTTTCTCTTGAACTAGTTCTCTCAAGTAGTGATACTTGATAGAAATGTGTTTTCTTTTAGTGTGCATCACAAAATTCTTTGATATGTTGATAGCACTTGTGTTATCACAATAGATAACCACTAGATCTATAATTTATTCCTTCATTTCTCTTAGTAATTGTTTAATCCACATAATGTTTGAATAGTTCATTGCAGCTATCACATACTCAACCTCAACTGTTGATTAGGAAATATAGTTCTATTTCTTGTTTGTCGATGAAGCCAATCTCTTTCCTAGAAATAATGCACCTCCACTAGTGTTTTTTTTGTCATAAATATTTCCTTCCCAATTAGAGTCATTGAATACTTTCAATTAAAATCAATCACTTCTCTTGTAATACAATCCATAATCTTCTATACCTTTTAGATAACTCAATATCCTTTTCATTGCCATCATATGGTTCTCCTTAGGATTTGCTGAAAATCTAGCAACTATCCCAACAAATAATGCAATATCAGGTCCACTATGAATAACATATTACAATTTTTGAATGATGGATCTATATAGTGTTTGGTTCACATCAATAGATTCATCTTTTTTAGGTAACTTATGTCCTATTGACATAGGCATGCTCGTTGGTATTGATTCTTCCATTCTAAAAGTTTTTAGTTAAAATCAATCACTCACTTAAAATCTAGCAATACAATCACTTAAACATCCTTCAGTTAAAATCAATCACTTCTCTTTTAATACAATCCATAATCTTCTATACCTTTTAGATATCTCAATATCCTTTTCATTGCCATCATATGGTTCTCCTTAGGATTTTTTGAAAATCTAGCAACTATCCCAACAAATAATGCAATATTAGGTCCACTATGAATAACATATTACAATTTTTGAATGATGGATCTATATAGTGTTTGGTTCACATCAATAGATTCATCATTTTTAGGTAACTTATGTCCTATTGACATAGGCGTGCTCATTGGTATTGATTCTTGCTGGTATCATCATTTATATCTTGGCCTTTTTGTGATGGAATTCAACTCTGTACCTTGATTTTTTTAACCATGGAACACTCAATAGGTTATAGTTAAGTCCTTCCACCCAATAAACATTGTCACACTTGATTTTATCAGTCAATTGAATTGTACTTTTACCTTTCACAACACATGGAATATCATTACCAAATTTAAAACAACCACCTTTGTATGGTCAAATGTCCTCAAATTTATTTCTATCACCATTTATATGATTAGAGTATCCACTATCAATTATCCATCTATCAATTTTGTTCATATACAAAACTAAAACAATTTTCTCATCTTCATCAGAATCTTCTTTCATAGAAACATAGGCAACTTCATCATCATTACTTTTTGATTTAGTGTTAGTTTCTTAAAAAATATAACAAGATTTTTTTCCTTTGTCATCCTTATTCTTCTTGTAGTATCAATCATCTCTCCTTCCTTTGTACTTGTTTTCCTTTCTCTCATCCTTGTCTTCTCTATCAGGATACCTTGTAGCTATATGACCAACCTTTTTGCATGAAAAATAAATTATAGGTAATTTACCTTTGTACTTACCTCTACCTTTTCCAAATATTTTTTCAATAAGTGCTTCAAGTTCATCAAGCTCATCATCAGAAGTGTCATTGTAGATCTTCACATGTTTACTTTTTCTCTCACTAAGAACCAATTGTGACTTAAAAGAAGATTCAATAGTAGAAGGTGTGTAGTTATCAAAATTAGACATCTCAAGTGCAATAAGTGTACCAATTACACCTTCCAAAGTCAAATTTTTACCTAGAGTACATCTCAAATCTTGTATTGTGGAAACCCTAATGACATATATAGGATGTAGAGTTCTCAATGCCTTTCTTATCATTATTTCATCTTTAATCTCTCCATTTTCACCTTGAATAACATTGACAACTTCCTTGATTCTTGTAAAATATGGCACTATGTTCTCACCTTTCATCATTCTCATTTCATCAAATTTTCCTCCCAGGCTCTCTGATTTGGCTCTCAAAACATTGTCATCTCCTCCATATATTGTCTTCAGTTCATCCTGCATATGTTTTGCACTATCACATTATTTTATCTCATCAAACTTGGCATATCTTAGGATTGAATAAATCTCCAACATTGAGCTTGATTATGTTCTTTCTTTTCTTGCAGTTGTTAAGTGGTTAGAGGAATAGTTGTTATCTTCACATATTCAATGTCCACAAAGTTTATTGCTGCATCACTGCTACTGGATATGTGTGGCCTCATCAGTGTTTCCCATGCAAGAAATCTCTCCTTGTTCAGCTTTGGTACCTCCCTTTTGTGAGTAATGATCTTTAGGTTTAAGTACCTTCAAAATTCCCTTTATAAGCACCAATGCTCTAATACTAATTGTTAGAATGTTTAGAATAATTGAACATTATTTGTCATGCTTAACCTATTGTAACTTGGTCTCTACTATAATCTAAATAATAATGTTAACTAGTAGTTCACTATCCTAAGATAACACACTTTCTTGAATGTAAACATGTAAATGTAAAACACCATAACACATTCAACATAAGTTTCACATTAGGGTTTAACATGGAAACCCCATTTGGGAAAAACTATCAGCAACATGTCACCACTTTTTCACTCTTTTGAAGTTAGCCCTATTAGGAGCCAACCCTGTTAAAGGTTACAATGCACACAGTTAAATGTGACCTGGTTAGAGGATTTAATCACTGTGTTAGGAGTGGCCTTGTTAGAGGACTTTATAAAATTCTATTAGAATGTCACCTTGTTAAAATATTTTACACAAACTTTTAAGTCCCGAACGACCGTTAGGTTAACCCTTGATTAAAAGGATTTCAATACAAACTATTTACAATTATTAGAAAGAAAATATTAGGGTTTGATATGTATGATTACAACTCACTTTGTAGTTGCAGATCTCTATTGAGTTCATGTGATGATTCCCTAATAAACCTTCCTTGTGACCTCTATCCTTGATTTTGTTGGCAATCCTTCAAGCATTCACCCTTCTCTTCACAACAAACTGAAGCCTTTTGCTTAGATTTTCTTATCAACCTCAGTAGCTTTGTTCCATCTTATTGGACACACCAATAGCATTATATCTTTGTCTCTTCTTTGCATATCTCATTCATGCTCATTCTAAAGTTCATCTTTGGACCTCCTTAAATAGGTAATTATCATCCTTTTCTATTTTCACAATCACCGTAGAGCTTAGGGTTCATGATTCAATTCATCAGTTTCATTGTATCTGTACATCTCTTTCTTTTCTAGAAAATTATCATCGAATTCATTCATTCTAGATCATTTGCCTAATCCTCTCCTTGAATTAAATGATTCAACTCATCAATGCTTATCTTCAACATACTTTCCATATCCCAAGAAATTAACTAAGTTGGGCTAGAAATCATGATTTCTCATACACATTCACAATACTATCACTTGCTCACTACTAAGTTCTAAAACTTGATCATCACTAAATTACTCAGTCACTATAGAACTTCTAGCTTGATATCAACACATTTTTCTTGTCAAAGTCTAACTAATCAAATGTCCGTTGCAGCTTCCTTTTCATAAGTCAACCTTTCCTCTAGGTGCTTTTGTTATGAGCAACTTCTAAAGTCCTCTTCATCAATCAAAGAGATATGACATTTAGATAAGATAGCAAGATGTCTCATGAGTAGATTTGACATTGATGAAAATACAACAATTATTCCAATTGTAGTTTCCAACAAGTTATTTTCCTCAATATAAGAAAAATAATGAAGCCCCCAACATAGAAGAACACTAAAGAAGGCTTGAAAATGTAGCACCACATATAGGGGAAGAACAAAGAAACCTCCAATCTACATAGAGAATGAATCAAGAAAAATAAGCCCAAAAATATCACAAAAATCCAATCCAAAATATCTCCCAACAACTTTTGACACCATAAAAACATGTATGAATCCATATAAAACTCACCCAAGACCAATAAAATTAGGCTAAACAAGGGAAGCACAAAAAAAAAGGCACTATAAAGGAAAAGGCGATAAGACCTAACAATATAATAAGGAGATCTTAGCTAGAAACAAGAAAAACCCCTACCCCCCACACAACTACAAGAGATCCATAGAAAGAATGACCACGCCTAAAATTTGGGCTAAGGGTAGGGGAGAGTATAACTAATGTGGAACCATAATGAACCCCATCCAAACACATATAGAACAAAGTAACCACCTAGTGACATAGAAAGATCACCAATAATGTCCAATGTCATCCACACCCACATATGCCCATCATGATCATAATCATCATCTTCAATACCCTCTCCTTTTGTAGTCTCCAAATTTAAAATCACTATTGTAGTCCTCTTCCTTCTCATCTTCCTTATAAACAATAAATCTATTGGAGCTTTATTAGGAAGGTAGAATACTCTAATTTCTAGGACCTTATGATAATTGGGAAAGTAGATATTATCCAAAATAATGAGATAATTTATTTTCTTCCCCTTAAAACTAGTCCAAAGATTTTTTTTAATTTGAATTTTTCTCAAATTTATCAACTATGAATTTAAGAAGAGTATGAAGAAGATTGGGACCCTTGCAAAAGAGGCAATACAAATCTAGTTTCTTCTTGATGAATCAAAACATGACCTATCCATCCTTACTACTTATGTTTTCTTTTCATGTCCAAGTTTCAAAAGGATGGGGTAACCTCTTTGTTATAAGAAGTCAAAGTTAAATGCTAGGAAGAGAGACACTATAATAGCTAAGGATTCTTTTAAATTTTAGAAATAGGCTCCTATTTTAGATGTACGCTCCAATTGTTATTGATAACATAAATTTGGGTCTTCTTGTAGTTGATACAAAATAATAGTTTCATCAAAAAATGTTTAAACAATTAATGGTTCAAGAGGAGTAGTAGCACTGACTCCTTCAAGATTTCTAGATTGTAGAAAATTATACTAATATAATATAATAGTATAGGGATATAGGATAACATTTTTATTCATTATTTTAAAATATAGTACCCTCCAAAGATTCCATTGGAAAGAATAGAAGTTCTAATAGAAGTAATACATTACCTAATTTTAAATTAAGGATGGTATTCTAAGGAAGAAGATGAATTTGAAAGAAAATATGAGGTGGTTCATGAGGATATCCATAATTATACCATTTTAGTAAGCATACTAGGATGAAGTGGAAAATAAGAAACTTTATGAAGAATTGAAATAGATTAAAATGAATTCTCAACCACTTTTTTAATAATGTTTTGATTGCCAAAAATGAAAATTTTGTAGTAGAAACATGTCAATTCAAAAGGGTGAAATAAAATAATAAAGATATGGGAATAGGTTTTTTAATAGTTGAAACTTAAAAAGAGGAGAACAAGATTGAAGAAAACTTAAGAAACTACAAAAAAAAAAAAAATACAAACTATGAGATGATAAAATTAGAAGACTCTAAATTTGAAAAGAAAATGGATGAAGTAGAGAATAAACTTCACTAAAAACAAGAGATGAAGAAAAGTGATATATTTTATTAGGAGGAGATTTCATTGTTGAATAGTGTACTGATAAATGAAAAAATAAGGTTGAATGAGTGATAGAAAATAAGGAAAAAGTTGAAAATTGTGATTTTATTTCATTTGAAATGATAAAAGTAAGACATCGTCTACAATCATGGAGTAATTAGAAACATGAAAAACAAATAATTTTTGTGCACATTTATGTAAAGAGGAAGGAAATTTAATTTTCAATGAAGAACATGTTTTTTAAAGGAAGAGATTTTGAGCAACAATAAAGTTTTCACATCGAATGAACACTTGAAGGATATTGGAAATGGATGCAAAGAATAATTTATTTAAACACTGGCATGTACATGTTGTTTATTTCTATGTATAAAATTGTAGAGGATTTTGCAAAGAAATGGGGTGGAGGTAGAAACTTTGCATTGACATGAAACCCACAAAAGGGAGAAAAGGGGAGAAAGTCTTGGGTGGATAAGGAAAACTTGTGTACCTAAAAGATGTTGGAAGAAGATAAATAAAGTAAGAAAAATCATGGTACATATTCCTAGCATATGAGTATGCTATGAGTTAGTACAACTTGAAAGGGTAGTCCTAACTCTCAACTCCATTTGTGAATCTTATGCTTACATACTTTTTCTGCTTGCTAGTTTTGATCTAAAGAGTATTTATCCACTTACAAGAATTAGGTATACCATGTCATTGGATATTGAAATATAATCATGATTTTTTTTTAATGTGTGGAATAGTTAGTTTTAGCAATAGTAAAATAAGGTAGCAGGGCATTTTTTAACATTGATACAATATAGAGGAAGATTCATCATAAAAGAAGAGAGGCAAACAAAAAGTTTCACTAAAAGGCCAAGTGGTTTTAGGAGAAAATACAAAAATGAGGGATAGAGGATTTGAAGATTTTTGGCAAAGTAGGGTATGAGAAGGGAGAAAGGGGGACTTGATATATGTCCAAAGAAAATTAATATATGAAAAAATGAAGCTGAGGTTGTTAAGATACGAGATTGAAATATTTGTGTTTGTCCATGTAGCTACATTAAAAGAGAGTAAGACATGACAAAAAATTGGAATTTTGTTTTAGTTGTGATTAGAGCACTAAGATTGTAGCCAATTGAGGTTGTAACCAATGTTTCAAGCATAATGTCAAAACAAGCTATCATTTCTATTCTAGTTTGCTACATGGATATTTAGTTAGATAAGAAAATTATACACTACATTACTTGGGTTTTACTAAATCACTATCACTTTAATGAATCACCTTTGATAAAATAAAATTGGTCAAAAAGCTTTTAGCCATAATTTGGGTATAAGAACATTGGGAGTATGTGATGAGGGACTCCAACAGTATATAGAAAAATATAATCAATACTCAAAAAATTGATCATGAGACAAATATAAATATAACATTCTTCCTTGAAATTATTTATCATTTTTTTGTAATTTAAACTATTTTTACTAAAATGGATACATTATTAGATAAGAAACTATAACACAATGATAAATTGTAAGCCTCTCATTTGGGAGGTCTTGGGTTTGAGTCTACTCAACCATTCTTTATATTATCTATTGCTTTAAAAACTATATATAATACAAACTTAATTGCTATGCATGATTTTCTAAACATTTAGACTTCTAATAATAATAAAAAATTAATTAAAATTATGCAAAACAAAAATATTCTAAAAATTAATTCTATACATATTTCTACCTTTACCTATACTTTTATCTTTAATTGAACTATAAACTTAATTATAAGTGTTCCCTTTTTTATGGGATTAAACAAACCCTCTTATTTGAAATCTGTGGTTGATTGTATCAAAAGTAGCATTAGTGCTTGGAAGGTTCACTAGTTGTCACTCTTGAGTAGAATTTATTATCAAAACTTTTCTCTCTACCATTCTAAATTATTATTTCTTCATTTTACAAGCCCCCAAAGGTATAATCTCTTAAATTAAAATTTTAATGTGTACCTAATTTCTTTGGTTAGAAAATATGAATGGATAGAAGAAAATACCTTTAATTTCTATTCATGCCATGTCAACCTCTTTGAGAATAGGAGGTGTTGGAATTCCCAACATTACTAATAGGAATACGGATTTTGGTGCTAAGCTAGTTTGGCAAATGTATGACAAATCCTATGCTAAATTGTGTCACCTTTTACAAGAGAAAGATTTAGATAACTTGGAACCTTCCAAGGTTTTTGTTGTCCTAGACCTGCCAAAGGGTTCTACCATTTGAGATTTCATTATGGCTTCTCAGGAAGTTATTACTTCATTCATATCTTGGGAAGTTAACAATCTAGATAGTGTCAATTTTTGGTTTGATTCATAGAATGGGTTCCCTCCCCTTACCACAATTGATTCCTTAAAGGATTTCTCAAACATAGTGATTCAAACTTGGGGAACATCTTTCTCCAATTATGTCTCAACCATACATGGATTCATAGGGTTAGTCATTTGGAAAGACCCCTCAATTCTTCCTAGACTCTACAATCAGGCTGCTTCTTTCAAACAAGTATTAGTTGAAAGGAATGTTTTTATGTCTAATAAAACAAATTGCCTCTTTTGGGTTTTGACTAAAGATGGTAAATACTCTGTTAAACAAGGATACTTATCCCTCCAACACATTCAGTTAAATCAGATCACTAATCGTGCTTTTAAATTTCTGTTGGAATAGTTAAGTCTCACCAAAAGTAGGATGCTTTGCATGACTTACATTAAAGAATTAAATTTTAACTAGTGATCGACTTCATAGACTAAACATTTTTGATCCCTTTAATTGTATGCTCTTTCAAAAAGTTGTGGAAACAACACATCGCCTCCTCTTAAAATGCCCTTTTGCCCAAGATTTTTGGCATTTTGTTCTTAATAAGCTTAATTTCCATATGACATTTCCTAACTCCCTGTGGGATTTATTTCATGATTGACCAATCTTACATACTGAATCAATGTTTTCATGTCTTTGGAAGTGCATCCTTGCATTTTTAGTATGGGTCATTTAGTGGGAGAGAAACAATATTTTTTTATAGAAAAAATGTCATCTCCAATCCCTTAATTTATGGAAAGATTAGAGAGATCAATTATTGAGCTTGTTAATGCTACAGTAAGTATATATAAGGGTAAACATATTTTTTAATCCTTGGGATGGCAATGTTATTCAATAGTGGAAGGGTTTACTTTTTCCTTATCTTCCTACTCCTTTGTGTCCATCCAAGGTCCCTCTTATCCGAGCATAAACCAAATGGACCCACCCAAGTGAGGGCTATTACAAACTCAATTTTGATGGGGCCTCTAGGGGAAATCCAGGTAACTTTGGCTATGGCATAGTCATTAAAGACTTTAAAGCTCGTATTCAATTGTAGCAAAAACATCTCCTCTCCCTCTGGGTACTAATAGCAAAGCTAAGGCCTTGACCTTTCTTTTTGGTTTGGAACTTGCAAAATCACTATCTATATCTAAGTTACATGTTGAAGGGGATTCAACCATTATTGTTAATGCATGTATTAAATGTTATATGTATAATTGGTGCATACAATATATATTGCATCAAGTTTGGTATCTTCTTAATTCAATCTCTAAATGTTACATTATGCATACTTATAGAGAAGGCAACCTATTAGCTAATTGTCTTTCTAATTTGGGCACTAATGGGGTTTATATTAACTCTTTACTTTTCCCACTTAATCTCCTTGATTTTACCACTTGGTTAATATTATGAAAAAAAAAAAATGCTTAGAAGTGTGTTCAACCCTTCTCAAATATTATTTGATAGGAAATCATGGCTTCTTTGCGATTTCACATGTTTAACTTTTATGGATCTCACTTTTTCTTTTGAGATATTGAATGCAGTTTAGGGCCATGGCTTACACTTGCATTATATAATTTTTTATTAATATCATGGTCTCAATTAGAATTTGGATGAAGATCAATGATGGAAACTTTTATATCATTTTTTGTCTTGGCTCTTAGTGTTTTCTCCAACACCAATAATGATTGGATTAATAAGTTTCTTCATATGAGTTTTGGTCTCTTTTGTAATCATAATGTTCTAGATTTGGGATTCACCATGACAAGAATTATTAGTGTTGATAGATACTCTCTCTAGATGCAAATTTTCTTCTTCTACATCCTTTTTGTATCAGGTGATGACTAAATTTTTTCTTTCGTGGTTCTCTTCTCTGAGAGCCATTTTTGAACCAATTATTATTAATATAAATATAAAGTTTCTCTAAAAATAAATATATTAAAAAATAATTTAATATTTTTTTAGAAAATTTATATAAAATATGATCAACTAAAATTAATTACATAACTTAAAACTACAATAGGTTAATAATTGTAATGATTTTAGGATTTCTTCCTTTAAGTAGTGTTTTTAAATTTGAGTCTTATATGAGAACAATTTTGAATTCGAACTTCAATTATAATATATATTTGATAAATTAAAAAACCTATTTTTAAAAATTATATAAAATACATTTAAAACCATGTGTACAATAATATTGTTGAATTCACATGTGCCTATCTAGTCAATTGATTTCTATCAATGATAACTTTTTATTTTAATTTTCAAAATACAATTTATATTTTAAAAATTTAAAAAATATTATTTTTGTAATATGGAGAAAAATAATTTGTCAAAAATATTTTTGAGAGACATCATTGCTTCCTCCATATTGCATTATCTATGACAAAATCAAATTTCAATGTGATTTATTTTTTCTTTCAAGTATTTTATTATGATTGTGATTAATTATTTTATTTATATATTAAGTAAATATCAATACAATTTCAAATTAGAATATCTTGATACATTTATAATATTAAAAAAAAATTTATATATATGATAGGCAGTAATGGGTTGAAGTCTAGATTAATTATTATTATTTACTAAAATTTATTATTATTATGTATTTAATTACATATAATATTATTAATTATCATTAATTTTTATTGAAATTATTTTTATTATATAATATTTTTAAAATACTAAATGTGGTTAATTTGATCTTGATTCCAGTGATAGTAAAATAATATTGTAATATTTTATTAAATAATCCAATGAAGTGTCATATTCTATATTTAGGAATACATGGATCCAACACATAGAAGACTAGTAATAGAAAAACTATGATACTTCATTGTGTAGGAGCATGAAACTTTTATCTATTTATATTTTCTATAAAGATTCATCATTTCAAACTTATATATAACTATGGAATACACTTTATGTGATAGGTGTCACAATTTAAATTTAAATGAAATAGAATTGTCTATCTTTAATTTTAAAAATAAGAATACAAGTTTAATGGATTTTTGAAGACTAAATAATAATTGGTTTCATTGTATTGAAAAATGCTACTTCACATTTCAACATTAAATATAACAAAGAAACATGCATTTGAATAAAATTTAAGTAAGTTGGGGCGTCATCATGAATTTCCATAACATTTGTAAGAATTTGAATTATCATTAGATACTCTTTTCTAACAATGAGAGAAAAAATCATAGTTTTATATAAAAGTTTCTATTAAATTGATACTAACATACTTCCTCATATCTAAAGATTCTATACTTGATTTAGATTTAATCACTCATTTATTGAGGATAAATGCATGACACAATTTATTGAGGATAAATACAATATGCAAAAACGAGTTTGGAAAAAATTAATAGTGCAAAGATGTTCTTCCTAGTTACCAAATATAAATTGCTAAACATAGACCAAAATTAACTTCTTTCTTACTAATTTTTATTTGTTATCTTGAATATGAAAGTTTGACTTGCAAACTAATGTTTTTGATTAAGTTAAGCAGCAAGAGGGTGCTGGCCCTTGGTACAAACAACTCACACTATGCTGTTAAATGGAATTAAGAGCCTTTAGTGCCAAATCCAAGATCCCCAAGGATCTACAATATAAAACTACCTCTGTCAAAGATGGAGGTCAGAGAATGACACACCTTGGGACAAGCCCCCAAACAACTGTAGAACATAACCAAAAAGAAGAACCAAGGACTTGGATGAACCCTTTAAAACTACCAGCATACATCCAAACACAAGAGCCAAGGACTTGGATGCACCCTTTAAAACTTCCAGCATACATCCAAATACAAGAAGACAAGGACCAGGAAGAAGGAGGTCCTATCATCATCAAAAAATTTGAACAGCTAAACAAGGCAGCAACCTGCCTGCCCTTTCTTCTCTGAATCCGAGATCCATATCCATCTTGGCCCCTTTCTTAGGCCAACACCTTTGATGATCTTCCAACTCATATCAATCTCCTCTCCCACCTCAATAGTGAAAGGGTCCCCCACAACAAAAGCAGGTCTAAGGAAGATCATAACATCAAAGTTGGGAAGATGGAACCACCCACCCCCCAACCTATCACCAACAACAGCCATGAAATTGTCCCCCTCAAAAGGAGTTACCAACAACTCACACCAGATGTCCACCTCAATAGGAGATAGCTTCACCTCCATAGAAGCCATGCAAGGAGCAGAGACAAGAATCCAAGTCCACCACCACTGCAACAATATTTTGCTCAAAATGAGAGGACAAAGGATAGTTCTCCCAACAAGGAACCAAACATCAAGGTTAGGAAGATGGAACCACCAGCCCCCCAACCTATCAAAAGTGGCAGCCATGAAAATGTCCCCCGCATTAGGAGTCTCCTCCATAATCTGCAACTCACACGAGATCTCCACCTCAATAGGAGGTAGCTTCACCTCCATAGAAGCCCTGCAAGAAGGAGCGGAGAAAACAAGCCAAGCCCACCACTTTTGTAACAACATTTTATTCTTTGTGAGAGGGCAAACTAATGTTATATTAAAAGACAAACTTCAATTCTATTTTATCTAGTCAAGAATTTAAGTATTGAACTATTTGTAACATTATTTAAAGAGCATTGTTATATATCATTACATCATTAACTATATATATATATATATAGAAGATTATAAGATTATTTGACATATTTACAACTGCTATTCAAATTATTAACTCAAATATATAAATTTAACAAAGAAAAAAATCACTACTTAACAAATTCCTAAAAATATTCATGACCAAAACTTACTTCAAATTAAAATAAACATATTTTAAGCATAAAAATAATAAATAATTTATATCCTCAAGTATCAAATAGCTGGAATATTATAACAAGCCATGTTATAATTGTTTATAGAAACAATATCAAATATAATCAATCAACATAATTTTAAATTACTGAACACAATCTTCAATAAGAACTTCAAAGCGATTTATTATTTCTATTTGAGATAACATACTTATTATCGTTTCAACCATATAGTCTTATGTCATTCATTATTTATTGTTCATATAGTGCCATAAATTGCTTAAAAGGCTATGTTTACTTTCTAAGAATCATATTGGTTGAGCTAATCAATAAAATACATTTTAAACAGTTTCAAGCAGCTAATCAACCTCTGCATATACGTAAAGCCTGGCCAAAATTTGGTTGGTGAAGAATCCCACGGTCCAATTTTGTACATAAGAACATATTATTCTATCTGCAATGCAAGCATAAGAAAATCTAAATCGAGCAAACTTAACAAATCTTTAAGAAAGCAATCATAAAAAATGGAAGTATTGATGGGATAACATGGGGAATACATGTAACATGTTTTACGCCACAATAATGCAGAAGAGATAAGAGAATTCAAACTACTTACAGAAATGGGTGAAGAACACAAATATTCTGTCATGAGCGACAAATATCAATATAGAAGATAAAGTAGAGATGTCAGATGAGTTTATATTCTCAGAGTATATTAGGTATAGATGGTGTGGAATGGAATGGAATATTGTTGAATAAATGGTACTGAAACTGGCATCTGCTGTCACATAAGTTGGGTGGAGTGTAAGAAGGTTGATACGACGGACGCTGTCACTTTGAGACAGATTTCTAGATTTTATTTTTGCAAAAAGGATGGTTACATCACAAGCAAGTTGCTTGATAAAGCAGACAACTCTATCAAATTCAATCAATTGCTAAGAAATTGGAAACAATCATAATTTGGTTCTTAAACTTTTGAAGAGATTCCTTTTTTGGTTAGACAAGATTACTTGAGTGGTGGTTTGGATTGAGTAGAGAGGAGGTGCTACTAGATGAGTTTTTAATTGAAAAAAATAAATATAAGTTGATGGGCTTTTGGTTTATTAAAAAAGTTGAAAAGTTTCTAAAAGATTTATTAGGAATTAAGTCTTATTAAGTCTTATTAAGTCCAAAGCTGCACTATCATAAGAGATGGAAAAGATAAGGAAAAAATTATTTAGAAATTGGGTGTAAAATAAACATTTTAAAGATATGCTTTCAAGATATTCTTTCCATTTAAAAATATGATTTAAGATAAAGTTTAAAAATTAAATTTGGAGAATCGTTTGGATTGAGTAAACAAGAGGTGCTATTATAATTAATGAAGCTTGTAATATAGTAGTATAGTTTATATAGGTATGTATAATAATGTTTTGTCCTTGAGAACATATTTTTTAGTGCACTTTCTTTTAATAGGCAATTCAAAATATAGTGCATATGTAGTGTAAGACATGCATGCTATATCATGTGTGGTCTATAGTGCATGTTAAAAATAGAGAATATTGAGGGGGAGTAGGGGATGAATAAGTATTCTAACACTTTTAGCCCAATTATATATTTGAATACTTGACCATATGCATGCATAGATGAATAAACTAAAAATTAAAGTAAACAACACCAAGAAAATCATAACACCATGATTTGTTTTGGACAAAACCTTGGCCAAGGGAAAACCTTGGTGGGTATGGTATCCACAACAATGTACTAATATATAAGTTCTTTGTTAGGATATTTGACCTTGTTAGGAGGCATTATGTACATTTAGTACATGAGTCCTTGTTAGAGGTCTCAACCATGCTAGGAGTTGTAGTACAATGGAGCTCACTACTGATACAATTATATGTATATCTAAAACAAGTATTAGATACAATATCAAATCAACTGTACTGATATCTGCTATATTTGACTAGTCTGTTGTACATATCATAATTGATTCTACCCATACAATTACTAATCATATCTAACCATAAAAAATTTATTATAGAACTATACATAAAGCTTGTAGAATGTGCCAATTTCAATACCACACTTTGTATTATTAAAATGCCCTTCTTATATACCCTTCTAATTATACTTATCCAATTGACTTGATGAGGAAATGTGTAAACACTTATCCAAAAATTATTACTAAAACTTTATATATGAGGGCTAATGTCTAAGATGTCATCTCTACATTTCCAAGCAATTGAATTTACAAGGAAAATCAATTCCTTTAGCAAAATGTCTGATCTTTGCCTTATACTCTATAATTTGTGATATAGGGATGCCTTTATAGTTTCAAACCATGATATATGAAAAAATAATACATTAATTCTAGAAAACACATTTATATCATATACAAACTTCATCATATCATAATACAAAATTATTGTCATTAATACTTATCTAGTGAAACTCGCTTACTAAAATAGTACCTCTATTGATAGTTTTCCTAGGCTGTACTTAGGCAAATTTCTTATCCAACCAAAACCAAAACTATGCTCAAGCCCATGTGACCTTACCAATCTAGATAGTGATGCCATAGATAAAAATATCCATTCCATCATATTTGACTACTTGTCAATAGTCTCCCCTTTTGACATTGATGGAGATACTTAGTAAAAAAATTGACTAAGTATCAAAATTGCCAAAGCATCAAAACTATCTTTATCAAAAACTTAGTTTAAAAAACCATTAAAAATCAATCTTTACACATGACCATGTTCTAGTCCCCCTTTCTTCATGTACTATATTTTCCTTTCTATGTTTTTATTTTTCTTATTCACTAATAACTCCCCCTTTTACATTAATGAAAGAGGTGAGTAAACTATGCACAAATAATAAATGTAGTACTTTAAAAATAAAACTGTACTAGCTTCAAAATATCTACAAAATTCCTTCTTACTATGGAAAACTCAAGATCCCATATTTTCTTCATGCTCTCATCTACTTAGATTATTCCATAAATTACATAAACTACTATTTCTACTCCTTGTAGATCCATAGGTCTAAATACTTCATAAGTCTTCTTGGAAAACTCTAATAATTCTAATTTCTTATGTATTATGTCTAGCTTTGGTGATAATAAACTTCACAACATTAAGAATATCTTCAAAACTCTGTCCCTTTCCCTTTGCAAAATATTGATTGCATCAAAAACCTTACTAATAGTTCTATCCATATCTACAACATTCTTCTCTATCTTGTCTTAATCAACTTTGATGCATTTGGTAATATTAGATCGACACATTTAATAGACTTTTTACATAAAATGTATACTTGTTTTCCCTCAATTACACATCCTCTCGTCTTCTTGATCCATTCATTAATTACTTGAACATCATTAATGATATTAGGACATACCTTGTGGAATTGTTCTCTCTCAAATTCACATTCTACCTTGGCCTTGGTAGATTCCATAGGTGAAGTATAGTGAGCATCAAATTTTTCTATAACACTTGTCAAGTTTTCAATAACATTGTTTTCTTTAAAGGTTTTCTATGAGGGCAATTCCTTTTGCAATATATCCAATTCTTATTCCAAATTCTTGCATGCTTTTCTGAATTTTTCTCCAATCTTTCCATTGATTTTACAAAATTCATTAAAGATATTTGTATTAAAGCATCTTGATCTAGATCTTCCTTAACCATTCTTGAAATGTCATGACTGATATTGCTTGCCAACAATGATTGGAATGATGAAGTGGGGTGACTAATGTAACATCTTTTATAGTCTCTTTGACTTCTGATGTATCTTTGGTGATGCCTTGCATTATTGTGACCTTGTCAAGACATATTACTAACTAAATATTACCTTGTGTACCAACATATACTATGATAAATGAAGTTTTAATCTCACTCTTTGTGATAAGTTCACCTTTTTCATTATGTTCCTCCTCATTATCCTATTCATCTTGATCAACCTGATCAACTTCATTTGTTTCCTTTTTCATAATATCTTGAATTTCTATAATACAAACCTCATTTTTGGTGGAGGTTTCTTGATCTTGATCTTTATTCTCAGGAGTTGTATCAAGTGTAATTGGAATTCCTGTCACATAGAAGTTAGGTTGTTTTAGTGTGCTATAGAATTGGTTAACTTATTTTGCTTCTTCCTATGGTGATATTGATTATTCTGTACTAGAGATACCAACTAATTTGTATGAAGACACAGTGATATGATTTGTCCTTATACTTGGTTAATCTAGAATCTCTACTAAGGATTTCTCTGTCTCCTCTTCTATCTCATCATACATACCTATTATTATTTTTACAATTGTTGTGTTTGTCCTCATCTTTGGGCTTTCTTTATCTAGAATTATTTCCATCTCATCTACTATTATTAGAGTAAAAATCTCACATAAATTTTCTTCTCTTATTTTATGGTCTTCTTCAAGTTCAAGTTGCCTCCTTACTTCTACTTTTCATAAATAGGATTTGAAATTCCACCCTTTGATTCTAAAAGATTTCTTTTGAAGTTCAAAAAATAATTAATAATAGAAATTTCAATTATGACTTGGTCATATTCAACATACCTTATATAACACCTCTTAATTTGATCTATTTTTCCTTCATTCTCCATCCTTGATGTAATATTCTTTATGTCTGGATTCCATATCTTTCTTTTCTCTTAAATGCTTATCTCTACAACTTCTAGAGTTTTTTCTTCTATTGTCTTAGATTCATCTTTTCACTTATCAATATTCTTACTTAATTTTGTCTTCTTTTGATCGACAACCTTAGATTTCTAGGGTTTTGTGCCTTGTGCCTTGTCCTTTTTCCTTGTAGCTCTTTTAGGCATGTGCTCTAGTGGTTTATCTAACTTGACAATGGGATGAATCCTTGTGTATCTTCTTGTAACCTTGCAAGGTTTAGGTGTAGTCTCAAAATTTTTTCATCTCAACATCAAGTATATCTAATTATACCTCTACACTCTCTACAATATTGTCCTTTATAGGTTATACTCTTATGCTTTCCAGTTTAGCTTTAGTGGGAACTTTACTTCCCTTCTTCATTGTTGTCCACTCTCCTTTTCTAATCCCTTATTTTTCTACAATCTTTTCCACAACATTTTTAACTCAATTTTCTCTTGACCCTTTGCACAATTTCTCTCTAACCTATATAAACTTCTATTTATATGTTCCCCATCTTTCTTCATCTTTATCCCAAGGAGATACATGTATTACTTCTACATACTATTCTAAAACTTCTTTATCAACTTCACAACTAAGTGGGTAGATGAATATTTCTCTAGGTTTAATAGCCTACATACAAGTGATATTAGTTTCAACCATAGATCCAACTATTTATGCATAATTTTTTGTACTTAACCTAGGTACTCTATACCTTTGTTTCATCTCTCTCTTTGAAATCCTTTGAACATGCTAGATAGATAGCTAGTCATGTTATCTTTGTATTGCATGTGATAATGTTGAGTTATTAAGTCATGGTATGAACATAATCAATTCAAGCATGTGGGTGCATGTTTAAAAACTTGTACATATTCCAAATGAATATATGCAATATTAGCGAACCAAACCTAAAAGGTTGTCTTATCATGCTTAATTTTTCTCAAATTTTCAAATAGCTTCTATCTCAATATCTCACATATGTCAAAATGGTCCTTCTTTATAACCATCTTGTAGTCAGACTAAATTACTCTAACAGACACTAAGTTATGCCTAGTACTATAATTCATCTTATAACTTAGAATTTTGGCAATTACTCTGACATATTGTTTTCTAATGTCTGGTAAAGCCATGGATCTATTGTTGGGATGGGGGGCATAATCAAACTCCAAGGTTTTTTCAGCATGGTTTCACCCCAGATTATTTCTATATGGGTTTGGGGGTAGTTCCCCCAAGATAGGGTCAAAGGGTAGCACCCTAGGTGCACCAAAAATTACTCTACTATTGTAAAAGCTATCAACTGTTATTTTTATTTTGGATGACTTATTATAGCCCTAATTTTGTAAGTTGTAAAAGCTTGTATAAAAATGCTTAATGTTAGGAATTTAATTATGTATGATGAGAATGTAGCTTCTTGCAATAGTATTCAGCTATAAGGGATTGTGAATTGTAATCACTGGATAATAATAATATTAGACTTGTTGTTGGTGGATGTAGCCTAGGCATTGGGTGAACCTTGTTAAATCCTTGTATTTTTTGTTCTCTTCTATGTGATTTATTATTTTTTAATATTATTTATATTTGCATGTAATTGTTATTTCTGTCTGTGGGGTATGTGTAGGATCATGGTGTGCTGAAAAGTGGCGATCTGAAAAATATGTAGTCTTGAAATGCCTCAAAGCATTTCAAAATATATTCCATTTTTTTCCCACCTATCTTGATGCTAAATGAAAAAATTAATACATTTATAAGTCCTACTATATCTTTTGATACCAATTCTATATGATCAACTTAAAAAATGTCCTAAAAATGTGTTTTTGGCCTATTCTTGTGTGTTTTTTACTTCAAACATGTAGCTGACAACCTTTTTTTTACCAAAATTTGATGAAATGAAAATAGTTTCTTAAGAATGTTCTTAGCTTTCCATAAATGTAAGGTTTTTCAAATTATGAATTCAGTAAGTAATTATTACTTATTTTCTAATGGAGTTACATATAAAGTGTTGATTGATGCACTGGTTGAAAAACAACTATAACTTTCAAATGGGAAAACATTTTTTACAATCCAAAATATGCATCACATTCTATGCTTCTTTTGTTATAAGGAATTAAAAAAAAAAAAAAAAAAATTTTGCAGAGTTTTGAATTAGTTAAGGTGGTCAGACATAGGCATTTTTTTATTCCAAAAATACTAAAGTAGAAAATTCATAATTATGTATTCATTTAGAATAAAAATACACAAAGATATGTGTCACATACATGAATGAGTCTACTTCTTCTATCTAGAATATTATTTAAAAATATTATCATTTGATTTATATTAAGGTGGTTAGACATACATCTACTTCTTATTTTTGTCTTGAAAATTTTGTACTATTGCATTAAAATTCAAAATTTAGACCAATCAATGTTTTTTTTTAAAGATAAGGCCTAGTAGTTTAAAAAGAAAATTCAATTTCCTAGAGATTATTTTGTCTCAACTTTTTTATATAAATTTTATAACAAGTATAAAATTGCACGTCAAGTCGACATAACCCTAATTTGCTGATTTTTTATTGCCACTTATGATAATAGTTTGGTTGACTATGATCCTACATGTACCCTATGGTTAATCCTAACAAGTGGTATCAGAGCTAGACTATTGTCATTCTTTTTTATCCCAGGCTATCATCATTTATTTTTTAGCTATCCTCTATAGGAAGGTCTCATGATTGAGTGGGAGTCTCATGGTTGAATGGGAGTCTCATGGTTGAGTGGGGGTCTCACGGTTGAGTGGGAGCAATAATTTAGACAAGCATAAGTTGAAGGTTGAGAAGTTTAATGGGTAATAATTTCAGTTATGGAAGATTCAAATGGAGGACTATATTTATTAGAAGGATTTATGATAGTCATTGGAAGGAAAATCCAAGAAATAGAGAATTGTGATATATGAGGACTATGAGATTCTAGATAGGAAGGTACTTGGAAGTATTCATTTATGCCTAGTACAATCAGTGGAATTTAATATTACAAAAACAAAGGCAATTTAAGAGTTGATGTAAACCCAAGGTTCTATGAAAAGCCTTCCCCTTCAAACAAGGTATTTCTCATGAATTATTTATTCAATATGAAATGGAAAAAGGTGGATTTGTTGCAAATAATTTAAATGAGTTTAATACAATTACTAGTTAGTTATCTTTTTTGAATGTTAATTTTGATGAAGAAATTAAGGCTTTCTTGATTTTGTGTTCTTTGCCTAAAAGTTGGAATGGTTTGGTAATGGTTGTGAGTAATTTTGTTTATGGATTTAATACCCTAAAATTTGATGATGTAATTGGTGTTATTCTAAGTGAGGAAACTCATACAAAAACCTCAGGTGGATCTACATTAGGAAGTTCTTTGAATGCACAAAGCAAAGGCAGAATGACTAAGAGAGGAAGTAATTCTAGAAATTGTGGGAAATCAAGAGGAAAATCAAAGGGAAAGAGGTCTCAATCTATAGGACCAAGAGATTATTGGTACTGTGGGACACTAGGGCATAAGAAGAAATATTTTTGGACTCAAAAGATCAATGAAGGAGATAGACTAGATGGAAACAAGGAGGCAAATGTGGTAAGTAATAACCTTGAATAGGATGCTTTTCTTCTTTCCTTAGAAAGTGTTGATGATTCATGGGTTTTAGATCTTGGGGCTCCATTTCATGCTACTCCCCATAGAGGTTATTTCCTAGATTGTGTCCAAGGGGATTTTGGTTTGTTAATTTGGGAGATAATGAACCCTATTAGATTGTTAGAAAGGGAAAAATTAAGATTAAGTTGCAGAATGAGAATCATTGGCTATTGCAAGAGGTAAGACATGTTCCAAGGCTAAGTAGGAATTTAATTTCAGCAGGGAAACTAGGTGATGAGGGTTTTTTAGTTACTTTTAATGAAAAAAATTGGAACGTTTCAAAAGGTTCTCTTGTAGTAGAAAAATGTGTGAAAGTAGGCACCTTATATCATTTTATAGGTCATATTGTTCCTTCTACTTTAATTTTTTTAGAGAAAAATGAATGTTCAGGAACAATTGTTGTAGTTAAGAAGGGAGAACAAACTATTGTTGTAGATTATGATACAACACTATGGAACAATAGACTTGGGCACATAAGTGAGAAAGGTATGAAATTACTTCAAGAAAAGAAGGTTTTACTAGGTTTGAAATGTGTCAATATGGATCTCTATGAAAGCTGTGTGTATGGAAAAGAAAAGAGAGTGAGTTTTGTGAAGAGTGGGAAGGAAAAGAAAAATCATAAATTTGAGCTTGTGGATATAGATGTATGGGGACAATCTTGAAAGTATTTTCCCTTGGTGCCTCTTATTATTATGTTGTATTCATTCATGATGAAACTAGAAAAGTATGGGTTTATTTCCTTGGACAAAAATCTAATGTATTTCATACTTTCAAGAAATGGAAATGTTTGGTTGAAAATGAGACTTGTAAGAGATTAAAATGTCTCAGATCTAGTAATGGTGGTGAGTATTACAGTGAAGATTATTTCTCCACTAATGGTATTCATAGATTAAAAAATATTTTTAGTACTCCATGGGAAAATGGAGTGGTTGAACCCATGAATAGGACAATAATAGAGTGTGAAAGGAGGCTGTCAATACTATTGTATATTTGATTAATAGAGTTCCCTCTACTCCTTTGGGCTATAGTATTCTAGAGGAAGTATGAGTTGGTGACAAGGTGAGTTAAATTCTTTTCTCAAAACCTTTGGTTGTGAAGAATTTTCACATATAGATTTTGAAAATAGAACCAAGATGAAAGCTAAGTCAAAGAAATGTGTATTTGTTGGATATGGCATTAATGAATTTGGTAATAGGCTTTGGGATTTTAAAAATTATAAAATTGTAAGAAATAGGGATGCCATATTCAATAAGAAAGTGTTGTATGAGTATTTGTTGCAGCAGCATGAGAAGAAAGAAAATGATTATATACTGCTAGATGATACTCCAAAATATGTTGTTCTAGCATTTCATCATGCTCCTCAACAACCACAACAAAAAATACCACACACCCCAGTGAATGTTAGATGGTCAACAAGGCTAAGTATACCTCTTGAAATATTTTATTCCTCTCTGTACTCTATTTTACTAACTAATGTTGGTGAACCTGAATGTTATGATGAAGTTGTGAAGGTGGATACTAAGATTTAGTGTTTGTGATGACATACAAAATGGACTTCATGCTAAAAAATTGGACTTGTGATTTATGCTAGTTGCCTGTAGGTAAAAGGAGTCTACAAAATAAATGGGTTTATAAGTTTAATGAAGAGGATGGAGGTAAGAAAATATTTAAATCCAGGTTAGTTGTCAAAGGATTTCCATAGAAAAAAGACATTGATTTTGATGAGATATTTTTTCATGTTGTTTAAATGACTTCTATTCATAATGTTTTAAGTATTGTGGCTATTGAAGATTTTCATCTATAGTAGCTTGATGCTAAAACAATCTCTCTTCATGGTAATTTGGATGAAGAGATATATATAGCACATCCATAAGGACTGAGGTCAAAGGTAAGGAGAATCTAGTGTGAAAATTGAAGAAAACTTAAATGGCTTGAAGCAAGCACCTCGGAAATGGTATCTTAAAATTGACAATTTTATGCATGAGCATGGTTACACTTGATGCCATTTTGATAATTATGTTTATTTTAAGATTTTGGATTGTGAAAGCTATATTATTTTATGTTTACATGTTGATGATACGCTTGTAGATGGGTCTAACATGGATCACATTAAGGGATTAAAATAATAGTTCTAGCAAATTCATTTGTTATGAAGGAGATGGGGGGAAAAAAAAAAATCCTTGGTATGAATATTTGTAGAGATAGGTAAAATAGAGATTTGACTTTATTTGAGGCTGATTATATTGTGAAGGAGTTGAAAAGTTTCTCTATGGAGAATGTTAAAGCTATCAACACACCTTTACCTAGTCATTTAAAATTGAATAAGGAGATGTGTCCCAAGACATAGGAAGAGGAGGAGAAAATGTCCAATGTACCCTATGCTTTACCTATAGGGAGCTTAATGTATGCCATGGTATGTACTAGGCCAGATATTGCACATGCAGTGGGAGTTCTTAGCAAGTATATGAGTCATCCAAGGATTAAGCATTTGAATGTAGTTAAATGGATTCTCAAGTATTTGAGAAGAACATCTAGTAAGTGTTTAAATAACTATGTTGACTCAAATTTGGCAGGGCATATTGATACCAGGTGGAGAACTAATAGGTTATGTATTTACTATTGGTGGGGCATTAATGAGCTGGGTTTCTTGGATTCAGAAGGTTAATTATTTATCCACTATAGAGGTAGAGTAAGTTACTACTACAGAGGCAACCAAGGAGATGATATGGTTTTAGTTCTTCACGAAAGAATTGGGACACCCATAGAGGGATAAATATTTTTTTACAAATAGCCAGAGTGTCATTCATCTTGCTAAGAATCCCTCTCTACATTCAAAAATAAAACACATACAGTTGCATTACCATTTCATTCGGTAAGTTTTGGATGAATGATAGTTAAAGATGGATAAGATATATAAAGATGATAATCTTGTAGATATGTTTACTAAGGTAGTAACAAGGGAGAAGTTGAATTCCTCTTTAGCTTTGGTTGGTCTTCTAGATTGAACAGAATAAAAGAATAATAGAGTCCAGGGTGGTTTGATATTCCAATGAGAGCTACAGGTTTAGCAGTGCTATGATTAGTCTCTTAGTGGGAGGTTATTGCTATGGATTCTAATTAGTCTCTAATTGGAAGATTATTGTAATGTAGAACCTAATAAATTTTAGAGGTTCATTTGGCATGGTTCCCCCTAGATTATTAATTAGACCACTGCTCAAAAATTGAGCACAACTAAGAATAATTTTTGCATACTTTATGAAAGTCATACTTAAAACATTGGACCATGATAAATCAAAATTGTAACTACCTCATCACATTGAAAACCCTATCTTATACTTTATTTTTGTAGGAATTTTAATAATAGTCATGTGTTGTGATGTGAAGCCTAATTAGACTCATAGGTTAACTTTTCCCCTTTACTCAGTGTAATTTCCCCCTAGATTATTGCTATGGGGATTTGGTAGCAGTACCCCAAGTGCACTCTCTATCATAATAGAAGGTGGGGTTGAGTGGCAACACCCATGTGGCAGTTTTTGGGGGCACCTCCATTGAAGCCAAGAATGACTCTATTATTGTAAAAGGCATCGATTGTTATTTTTCTATTGGACGACTTATTCTAGCCATAATTTTGTAATCAAAAAAATATTGTATAAAAAGGCTTAGGGTTAGGGATTTAATTATGTACGATGAGATTGTATCTTCTTGTGGTAGTATTGAGCTATAAGGGATTGCAAATTGTAATAACTAGATAATGATAATATTGGACTTGTTGTTGGTGGATGTATCCTATGGATTGGGTGAACCACGTTAAATCCTCGTGTCTTGTGTTCTCTTCTGTGTAATTTATTATTTTTTGATATTGGTTATATTTGCATGTAACTATTATTTCTATCTGTGGTTAATCCTAACATCTATTATCCCATTTTTTCTAGAGTTGGTCTCAACTTCTTTCATAACGATATCAATATTTTCTAAACTAGTGCCAAGGAAAGTTAACTCTTTTGTGGTCATGACTATTTTTTCTCCTACTAAAAAGAACTTACCATGGATTCTACTATGGAAAATCCTTATGCAATCTAGTTCTTCAAGGTCCTCATAACTCATGTATTAAAATATGTTTAGGTTGTCCAAGTGTTAAAATTATGGCTTAAGTATTTTGTCTTCCTTATAGATCTCACTTAGGTCTTTCCAAATGTCTTCATTGCATATGATTTCAAATTTATAGTGTATTTAGGCCCCAATATCCTTTATGTGTTGTTGGCCCCACATACATCATTGGCACGAAGAACATGAAGAAGTATTGACTATTGTCATTGACAAAAAAATGAGAAGAAGTATTGAGTGTTGGGGAAAATGTACATGTCAACTGATCAAAAGAAAGGAGTCTATAGTTACCAGTCAAGATGCATGGGCATGTACTCTAACATACATACCTAGAGGATAGAAATGGTTATTGGCCAACCTAAGTCATTAATGCAATGCGTCATAATTGATGTGATAGAAAAGGAAAAGATAAGCAGTGCAAGTAGACATGGACGATAGGCTACCATTGACATACAACTAAAGTGATGGTAATGCTATCAACCTAGACCCTAGTTATAGGGTTAATGAGACTTCCATGAACAAAATAGACTTGGAATTCAAATTTTGAATTCAAGAATCAAGAGAGATAATTATCATCATAAGTAATTGTACCTATACATCAAAAGAGCGATATATTCAACTATATAGAAGATAATGGTGTGGTTGAAAAAAAAATATAGAACATAGAGAGAGAAGGTGTGTCAAAAGAAAGATATTACTACATGGGGAATTGTAGCAAGAGTGTTAGAGTGGAAGAAGATAAAGATTAAATCAGGTAACAAAGAAAAAGTGAAGTTAAGACACTCACCTGATAAACAAGAAGATTAGTGCATTTTTATAGGAGAGAGAAAATATCTATATAGCATATCAGTGCCACACTCAGGTAAAACATAATTTAGTATTATTTCTTACCATTGCATATATTTGTAAGCTCCTAGTAGCGCTAGTTTCATCAAGAAGCTTATTGAAAAATCCTCTAACAAGATGTCTCTTAGAAAGATATTTTAAAATCCTCTAACTAGGTAGCTCTAACAAAGATATAATAACTCTAATAATTTACAATAATTCTTGATAGAATGTTCTTCCAAAGAAGCACTTGTAGCTCTTAACAAGACATCCATTTACATGCATAAGGACTAGTGGGAAAATTATCCCTACTATGAGTTTCATGCTCTCATTGAGGGTTTCCATGTACAAAATATATGTGTCAACTTGATGAATTATTTCATGTGTGAGTTAGTATTCTTTTATCTTAATCTATTTATCTTGTTCCTAATTGTAAAGTGGGTTAAAATAAGCATAGGAGGAAGAGTAAAAAGAAAATTCACTTTTTCAATTAGTACTAATTCACCCTTTATCTCATTACTAGTTGGGACCAACAATTGGTATTAGAGCTCAAATGATGAAATCAACGAGTCTGAAGAAATAGAGACATCTTGAAGAAGCTTTAGACATGATTGAGGACTTAAAAGAGAAGTTAAGAAAGCCCCTATCTAAAAGGAAGAAGCTAGTGCAAAAACTCAGTGAAAGTCAAGAAGTCATTGCACAACAACACATTAGCTCTAAAGAGTCAACTTAATCCATCTCTAATTTAATGGCTAAAATACAATAGCTAAGGGAACCTTTTCTTAGCTTATCAAAGAGAAATATGAGCTAATTAGAGAAGTTTCCAAAGCTCAAGTTGAACAAGATGTTGTTTTCCTAACAAGAGATAAAGCCATTGTAGTAACAAGGAGAGTAGTCAAACTAAAGAATGAAGAGTGTAGTTTCCTGAATATGGAACATTTTATGAAGAAGACTAAATAAGTGCTTGAGATTACTAAATATTTAAGAAGCATGAATAAGTGAAATGAAAATTTGAGTAAATTTAATGAGATCTCTCATAAGAAACTAAAGGCTCAAAGGAGAAACAAAATCACAACTGACCTTGTTTACAAAGGTGATAGCAAGACTAAAGAAAGAGAGACTAAAGAAAAGAGATTTGATAGAAAAATATCAGGAAGAAAGTCTCCAAAAGTTAAGGGTACTATTAAAAAAACTTGTACTTCTTGTGGTAAGGTAGGGTACAGATCTAGTGTATGCTGGTTTAAGAAGATAACATCAGTTCAGCAGTACACCTACAAAGGGTACTATAACAATTGTCATTTTTATGGCTACACTACGCAACAATATATATCTCATTTTAATGAGAATAGAATTTATGGATATTGCTACTACAGTAATAAGTATGGACATAAGGAAGAAGATTGCAAAATGAGAGCTCGAGACAATCAAAGGTCTCCTAAGGCAACAAGTCCAGTTGTAAGTGACAGGTTCCCCACATTGGTCTACATGACATGTTACAATGAGAGACACCCATCAACTCATTGTAATACTAGGACCAATCCAAGAAACAACACTAGAACATGAAAAGGTACTGGAATGTTCTATTACATCTACTATAAAATTAGACATCTTGCAAAATATTATAGATGTAGTAGAAGACAAGATAGAAAGTCTTCGGTCAGAAAAGAGAATACCACAACTATATATGAGGTGAAGAAATAATTTTCCACTAAGTGGAAAAAGAAGAGTGAAGAGGTTGTGCAAAATCTAGTTGAGGTAAAGGACTTACTAGTCAATGGTGAGACCTCATAGACTAACTAAGCTCACACAACTTAGAACAGTAAAAAAACTAAGGAAATAATCTAAAAATTAGTCGTCTAAATAAAAACTAGTAGCACTTTGTATGGAGGTAAAAAATGAAATTATTAGGTGTAACTTGTTGATTAAAGACTAAGAAATTATAACCATTATGGAATAACTCAACACATTTGTGGTATGTGACATATGGTAGGTAAGACATTTGTTAATTGTTATAGCCCAAAAACGTGAAATCCTTGACATAAATATGGAAATTGTGAGTCACTTGTTACCTTGTATTATGAAAACACATATTCTTTCATATTAAAAAAATCATAAGGAATCAAGGTGAAAGATTGTGAAAGCATCATTTGAAGAAACAAACTGTTGTACAATCTCTCTACATAGTAAGGAATCTCAAGTCAAGCGAAAATGGAAAAATAGATCAACAAAGTAAACCTAATTGAGAGAAAGATAAACAATCATCTTGAGTAATAGGGAATCATGGAAAGAGGGAATTTTTTGAAGAAGGAACAACATTATCATCCCTACACAATGAGTTTTTTCTTATAGAAGATGCAAATGCATATCTAGAAGTTGAGATAGAAGAAATTGGTGACAAAGACATAAGTGAGTTGTATGGGTCATTTTCCTTAGAAGGATCCCTAATAGAAAAAAACAAGGACCTGCCATAGTCCACACTAAAAAGAGCTATGGAAATACCAATTTCTTCCATGAAGACTAGGTAAGGTTTTTTCTATGTAGGATTCATGATCAATATATGCGTTTAGACAAGCTACACATGATCACCAATTCCATAATTAAGATGGTAATTGTGTTGAATGCATTTGGTGTTGATATTTCCATGAATGTCATCTCAGAAAAATAAGTGGATACACTTACTAGAGGAAAGACAACACAAGATGGAATGGGGTGCACCATAAGAAACATTCTAAACCATAAGTTAAGGTTTGTTACCATGGTGTTGTGCTATAAGTTATGACACAAAAACATTGATTATATTCTAGATCAAATCACCTAGAGAGTACTACAACTAATCCATAACATATTAAAGGTAGATCTATGTGGGTGTCTTCACACACATATACTAGAAAATATTGGGAAAATAATGAATGATCATTAGAGTCAAAAATTGAGATACAGATCCATATTGGTGTGTATCTTCTTTATCTCATATGGGAATTACCTAGATCTCCAAAAATCAACCGAATTTAAGGTTATCTACTCATGAATTAGATAGGAGAACTATATAGGGTAAATTGGGAGGAAAAGGAAATGACATATTGGGGGATTTCCTCAAAAAATTCCAAAAGGAAATGAATCAAAGAGAAATAATAGCCATAAGTCTAATGGAAAGTTACAAAGTCAAGGTATGATTTCTGTCAAGCACAAATCAATTAATTTTGTGCTCAATACAACCCAAAGCTTTGTGGCTAACACCTTTTGGATACAAAGTGAAGGATGAGGAAGCCACACACTACATATAAAGGATCTTGGCCTTTGAGGAAAGCATCATTCTACTGACATTTGGTACCTATGCCAAAATTAGAAATCAAATCTCACTGGAGTAGAAGGCAATGTAGAATCCCACTCCACCAATGATGACAAGGACTCAAGTAATATAGAGGGAAAGAATCATCTTTTGAGGAACTAGAGGTCAAAGGAATTGAATCTAATGATGATATAGCTAGAGTAGTTGACTTAATTACAAATAATCATGATTACACTATTCTTAAGAATATATTTAAATAGTTCATTAAAGAAAATAAAGAAAAAGCTATAAGTGTTTCTTTATCTACTCTAAGAATCAGGGATAAAGGCCACTTGATGTCATGATGAAATTTACTAATGATTTAAGGGAAGCATTAAATGATAAGTGGAGTACTGGAGTAAAATATTTTAAGAATATGGTGGAATACTCACTAATGAAAATGAGACCTAAGATGAATGAGTCATAGAAAAGGTACATAATAGGAGCATATCGAGGGAAATTCAATAAAAAAGAGATATAAATGACCTCATAATAGGTCAAAGGAGCCAAACAAAAATAAGTATTAGTCAAAATCTAAAAGTGCTAACACCAAAAATAGATTCCTATCTAAAAAATAATCAACTACTAGGAAGTGAAAGACGGGAACAAATAAGCTCAAGAAAACAAGCAAAGTGATCCACCCAAGGGAAGAAGAAAAGAGAAAAGAACAAGAAAGGAGTCAAGGATCTCCTAATCCTCAAAGGGAGGAAGACATATTCCAAGAAGAAAAAAACTAGTCAAAGGAACTTAAGAAAAGATATTGACACCCAAAGAAATAGTGACAAAAAAGTCTACCAACGAGGAAAAGAAAGATGACCAACTGGTAGATACACTGTTGATCATAAAAACTAAAAAATATAAAACAAAAGAAAAATTCAAGTCACTAGAAGATGTGATTCAATAGAATATTGTGACCATTTCTATTGATTCATCACAAGGGGAGGAATAGGTGAAGGGAAGAAATCACCTATTGTGGTTTAGATTCCAAATGAGGAACCCCTTAAAGAAAAACTCCCAGTTAATGAAGAGAATGCAATTTCTGCACCCAAGATAAGAACACAACAAGGTGAATCACAAAAGGAAAGAAAATAGATCATAACTAAATAAAATATATACAAATATAAGGTGTCTAAGAGAAAAATACATAGACTTAGAGATATTAAAAGAAAAGCACCAAGCATATCTAGAACAATAGGTGGAGAACAAGTAAGAAAGAGAAGAAGACCACCCAAATGCACAACAATATCATCATCCTCATTGTCATCATTATCATCTTCTAGCTTAGAAGATGAAGGAGAATTATATGAAAGATATGTTGGACCAGCAGAAGGAAAAGATTAGCTGGATGCATTCATCACTAGGAAGAAATAAATAATTCAAAACATGAATCTAGAAGAAACTAATGAATATAGAAAACAACTAAAAAGGAAAGCATAATTAAAAAAGGAGCAATGAGCTAGTACATAGGTGATAACTAGAAATATCATCGAAGAACTAGCCTCTAATGTGAAATATGATCTGAATATGGATCTCATCAACCAAATCTCCACACTATTTGATAACGTCAAAGATGACCAAGGAAATGTAGAAGCACTAGTTGAAAATAATATTAAAACCAAGAGGATAAGCATGCTACACAAACAAGTAGCCAAGAATTGCACCACTTTATAGGAAATCTCTAGAAAGTTGAAAGAAACTTTATGAGCCACAACCCCAATCCTAAAAAATTCATTTGATCCACACACCCTATCACCAAATCTGGAATAGAAACTTCAACAAGCTCAATAAGAGCTACATAACCTAAAAGATAATTACAATGTAGTCACTAACCCTACACCTAACTATCTATCTAAAATATAAGGGACACTACATCTCATACATGAGATTATGAATGAACATGAGAAGAAAGAACTCAAACTCATAGAAACACAATGCAATCTATCTTCACTCATTGACATAATCCAAATACAAATAGAAAGTGTAGAAGTCATTATTAGTCAACTCCCTAGCACAAGCATGCCTGATGTAGAGACACTTTTAGGAGAAATAAAGAGTGAGATCGTTTCTATCAAAGTATTGTAGAAATCATAGAACACCCATCTTACCAATTTCTAATGACAATAACCATATGTTTTTTCACAATACAAGAATAGAAGAGAATACCAAAAAAAGGGAAGAACATAGTAGGGAAATATGAAAATAACAGTTCCATAGACTGGGTAGAAACAAAAAATATGAAGGGAAAAACATACTCAGAAGAAGTATTCTAACACATCTCATCTAAGGCCATCTACTACCACTTCTCATTGGTGCAAGAAAGAAGGGGGAGAACTATGGAAAAAAAAAGCAAGAGCATGATGGTAAACAATATTTTGCCATCAATGCCAAAGAGGGAGATTGTTGACCCCACATTTATCATTGGCATGAAGAACTTGAAAATGTATTGAGTGTTGTCATTAATGACCAAATGTGAAGTATTGAGTGTTGGGAAAAATGTATGTCAACTAGTCAGAAGGAAGGAGTCTAGAGTTACTAGTTAAGATTAATGGGCATTTACTTTGGCACACATAGCTAGAGGATAGAAATGGTTATCAGCCAACTCATGTCATCAACACAATGAATGACCACTAATGTGATTGAAAAGGAAAAGCTAAGTGGTTCAAGAAGACATTGACAATAGGATACCATTGGTGAATGACTAAAGTATTGGTAATTCTATTAGCATAGATCCCAAGTATATGGTTCATGGGACTTGCATGAACAAAGAAGACTTGGAATTCAAAGTTTGAATTCAAGACTCAAGTGGGATAATTATATTCATAGGTAACCGCACCTATACATTGAAAAATGGGTATATTCTATAATATAGAAGAGAGTGGTGTGGTTGCAAAAAATATATAGAAAATAGAGAGGTGTGTTAATAGAAAGATATCATCATAGGGGGAACTATACCAAGAGTGTAGGGAAGAACAAGAGAAAGATTGAATTAGGAAAAAATGAAAAAGTGAAGTTAAGTAACTCACCTGATAAACAAGAGGATTAGTGCAGCTTCAAAGGAGATAGAGTAGATATCTATATTGAAGATCATTGCCACATTAAAGTCAAACATTTAGTATACTTTGTTACCATTGCATATATCTCTAAGCTCCTAGCAGGGATAGCTTCATCATGAAGCTTATTGCAAAATCCTCTAACAAGGTGTCTCTTAGAAAAATATTTACAAATCCTCTAACTATGTAGCTCTAGAAAAGATGCAGTAACTCTAATAAGTTATAATCATTCCTAACAAAATTCACTTCTAGATGAAGCACTTACCATTGTGGTAGTGAATTAAATTTCTTAATAGAGTTGGTTTAACAACTATTTGTAAATCCTCTAACAAGGTGGCATTTCTAGATTGAAGTGTCTAAAGACCTCTAACAAGGTCACTCCTAACAAGGTGATTAGATCCTCTAATAGGGTCACACCTAAAAATGTGTTTTGTAACCTTTAACAAGATTGGCTCCTAACAAGGCTCACTTTAGAAGAGTGAAAATCAGTAACTAGTTGTAATTGGTGGCTTTTCCCAATTTGGTTTCCACGTTAAATCTTGGTGTCTCTTGTGTTCATGCTATTTCTTTTATGTCTATGCAACTAAGTTAATTAAGGTTAATCATAGATAATATCTTAAGTTCTGCATGTTTAGTATTTTTTGAGTAATAGTTGATATTATAGTGCTTGTTGAGTTACAACATATTGTTAGTGTTAACTAAGTAGCATTAGTTTTAGAGTTTATGTTTTGTATTTACATCTAAGGAATTTTGGATTTATTTTGGTGGTAACTGATTCACCCCTCCCCTCTTAGTTACTCCTCTTATATTTCCAACAATTGGTATCAAAGCTTTTGGTGCTTATAGAGAAGGTTTCAAGGACCTAAGCTAAAGATCAGGATGTCTTACAGAAGAGAGATCCCCAAGTTGAACAAAGATAACTTCAATGCATGGAAGGAACTTATGAAGTTACATTTGGTAATCATAAGTGATTCAAGTATGAAATATCTTAACTCTAAATATGTGGTACCTTCTGGAACCAGGACTATTGAAGAAATTATAGAAAAGAAGAATCATAATATCATGATGATTGATATTGCTTCAACTCTCAACTATATCAAATTTGATGAATTCAAAGACTATGGTACTACTTAGGAGATGTGGATCAAGCTAAAAGCCATCTATGGAAGAGATGATAATGTAAGAAGAGCCAAAGCTAAAAGTCTTATAGGATAATTTGATCAAAAAAGGATGAGAGAAGATGAGAACATTTCAAAGTATAGTAATAGAATCAAAGCTAGTGTTTCTGCTATCAAAGCCTCAGGAGGAAAGATTGAAGATGATATAGTGGTCAATAAGTTTCTTAGAACACTTATTCCTATATATGAAATCATATTTTTAGTAATTCAAGAGATAAGATGCAATCCAAAGAATGACATAACATTGGATGTAGTAGTTAGAAGATTGACAATATTTGAGCTAGATAACTATGATAATTATGTTCCTTGTTCTAGCAATTTGGAGTCTTCATTTTAAGGCAAGTTGTCACTCAAGAAGAAAGATACAAAGTCTAAAGGTAAACAATTTGAAAGTGAAGAGGAAGACAGTTCTGATAGTGATCTTGAAGCCATTAAAACATTACTTGCAAGAAGGTATCTGAAAGGCAAAGGAAACTAAAAAGTTAAAATTCCTTTAATCTATTTTTCTTGTGAAGAGGTTGGTCACATTGCTACAAGGTGTTAAAATAGAGAAGACAAAGATGAAAAGAAGAACAAAAAATACAAAGGCAAGAAGGATTTCAAGAACTTTATGGACTACAATAATAAAGGTAAGAAGTTTTGTTTTATGGATAAAGATTCAAATAGTAGTGATGATGATGAAATGGTCTATATTGCTATAAAAGATGAATCTGATGATGAGGAAGATAAAATGGAACTTATTTTTCATATTAGCGAAAATTGTACATGGATTATTGGTAGTGGTTGATCACATCATATGACTAGTGATAAAACAAAGTTTGAACATATGAAACACTATGACGGTGGAAGTGTAAGATTTGGAAACAATGAACCATGTTTCATAAAGGGAAAAGGTTGTACCTCACTAACCAATGAAATTAGATGTGATAATGCTTATTGGGTTGAAGGACTAAAGCATAATCTATTGATTGTGGCATAGTTAAATAACATTGGATTCATGGTAGAATTCATGAATGGAAAGGAAAAGTTGCTAGAAAGAAAATGAAATCTTGTTGGGTTTGGTAACCAAACAAAAGGTAACTTATTCTACATAGATCTTTGTGAAAGTTCATGTTTCATTGTTGAAGTAGAAGAAAGTTGGTTATGGCATAAGAGGTTGTGTCATGCAAACTTTGATAACCTAGTCAAGATAAGAAAAAACAAAAGAGTGAGAGGTATTCCTAGTTTGAGGAAACCTAATATGGGCCTATGCAAAAATTATCAAATTGGTAAGATTGACAAGACAAAATTCAAGAGAATGAACTATCATTTTGAAGAAGACTTGGAGTTGGTTCATACAAACCTTTGTTGACCTATTGGAACTAGGAGATATAGTGGAGATAAGTACTTTATTATTTTTGTTGATGGGTGAACCCACAATACTAGGTACCACTTTTGGGGGACGAAGGAAATCGTGAAATGATAAAAAATTTGCATATAGAATTTTATGTATGTTCGTTCGAACACATTAACTATGTTCGCGCGAACATATAAGTGTTCTATGTTCACGTGAACATATCAAGTTTAAATAAGGTATGTTTGCGCGAACATACCTTGTTAATATGTTCGTGTGAACATATTTGTAATGGTGATTTTGGGATTAAAATTCCACTTTTCCATTTGAGATCTTGATAATTTTGCCTTTTTGTATGGTCGTGGGAACAAAAAATATTATAAATGTTTGCGCGAACACGTTAAATTAAATTTTTGACTAACGGATTATTTTTCTCATACGTTTGTGCAAACAAATATTTGCACAAACATATTAGACAAGTTTGCACAAACATTGTGTTCGTGTGAACATCTCAAATTACAAATTTTGGTGTTGTTTTCTGGAGAAAAAATGAAATTGGCTCCTTTGACCCCTAAAATTGAGATTGAATGATCTCCTACTTTAAAATAAAAAATGCCAATTTTTGCTACTCGGAGCAAGCTTTCCAATGACTATAATTGTAATACATATTATATTCATTAAGACTTTCAAATATGAGTTTAACTCATTATAGGTTCATTATTGATTCAACATCAACTGACTTTGACACCTTGGGAAAATTAGTAAATTAGGTCAATTTTTTTTGAAAAATATATAGGAACTAGCTTATTGAGACACCTTTCTATTCAAAAAAAAAGAAAAAGGTTTATGATAAATTGACTTCAAATTATCTATGTCAAACAAAACGTATGTCTGAATTATGATTCGTGTCACTTCAAAACTTCATAAACTATACAATATTCAACCAAAATGAATCAAACCAAATGCATCCTCTAGATATTGATGTTAGGAATCTAACACTAAAATAATTATGTCATTATCATTTCTAGAAAAAAAGTTATGTGTGTCAAATAGACTGTCACTCTTTAAAAATATTGAATTTTATTATGTACCACTTTTGGAAGGAGATGAAAAACTAACCTAAACAATTTTTTTTTTTTCAGTTTAAAAAATATGGTTACAAAGTAGGAATAGAGTACTCAAAATCATTAGTTTATGTCATCTTGAAATTATTTATAGTTTTCAAGATATAGTCAGTTGAACGTGATGTTTGTTGCAAAAATATTGATTTCAATGTCAAAATTGGTCAAAAAAGTGGAACCCATTATTGTGGGATCACCCCTATAATGATGATTGTAATGTATCTGAAAGATAAGTCTAAAGCCTTTCAAAAGTTTAAGTGGTATCTAGCTAGAGTAGAGAAAGAAACAAGAAATAAGCTAAAGTTTTTGAGATTAGATAGCGGAGATGAATTTATTTCTAATGAATTCAATGAATTCTTCACTTTGAAAGGTATCAAAAGGCAAGTATCAGCCCTTGGTACACCACGAAAGAATGGTATAGAAAAAAGAAGGAATAGATCAATCATGGATTATGCAAGAACTTTGATAATATAATAGAATGTTGCAATCAAATACTGGAAGGAAGTAATCAGTATTGTAGTGCATACCTTGAATAGAGTATAGTTGAAGAAAGACTCAAATCAAACTCCTTATGAACTATGGTATGGCTACAAACCTAATGTAAGTTGCTTCAAAGTATTTGGTAGAAAATGTTATATTTTGAAGGAGACTGGGAAAGGTGAATTTGATGTCAAAGGTGATGAAGGCATATTCCTAGGATACTCTAGCATATGTAAAGCATACAAATGTTTGAATTTATCTCCTCATAAGATCATAGAGAGTGCACATGTGAAGATTGATGAGTTTGCAGAAAAGAGTGAAGAAGAGGGTAGCAAAGAACTTGAAGATTAAATAAAGTTTATTTACTTTGAACTTGATACATTGCAAAATCCAATTGGAAGTTAGTAGAATTCACCTCCCAAGTCCCCAAAATCTCCAAAAGAACTTGAGTTTCATCCAATGCAATCCAAGTCATGGTCTGAAGGACCCAAGTCACAGTGAGAGGCTACCAACTTGTAGTTAGTGCAAATTGATTCTAAAGGACATGAGTCATAGATAGTGAGACCTGAGCATGATGCAAAAGATCATGGCGAGCCAAGTGAAATAAGTAATATATCCAAAGTACCTATGTTAGCAAGATATATTAGAAGGAACCATGCACCTAATTAGATCATTCTTGACAAGTCAAATGAAACAATGACAAGGAACAAAGTGAAAGGTGCATGTTTTCTTATTGAATTTAAACCTAGATCAGTTAAAGATACTTTGGATAATGAAAGTTTGATTGAGAAATGAACAAAGAGATAGAATAGATAGAAAGGAATAAGATGTTAAATCTTGTTCCTAGACCCAAGGATAAGAATTTAATTGGCACAAAGTGGGTTTTCAGAAATAAGTTGAACGTGTTAGAAATAGGAATTACTAGGGTGAGTTGGGGGTGAATCATTAATTTATATAATTTAGTTTCCAACTAGATATTAATTGTTACTTTTAAACCATACATAAAAAAGTAATAAAGTAATGCTAACTAAACATGCACAAAGATAACTCATAACATGATTTTTTTAAACTAGGGAAACGCTGGCCAAGGGAAAGCCCCAGTGGGGATGATACCCACTAGATAATATATTGATACATATATAAGAACCTTGTTAGACGATAGACCCTTTTACTAGTCAATGAGAAAATTTAGTATAAAGAGTCCCTATTAGGAGATTTTGAATCCCTAATAGGAGATTCCAACCCTATTAGGAGTTGTAGTATAGTAAATGCAAGATGAGCCCAATGCCCAAACATGCACTTCCAATTACAAGAAGAGCTCACTACCCAAACAAGTAATCAAAATTTTGGAATATAGAGTCCATAACTTCTTCCTTGTCTGATCTTTGATCTTTAGCTTGATCTTATCTCACAAAATAGCTTTTATAAAGCTTCACATATATCGCTTTCATAGTAAGTTTGCATATCATAATACTTGCACAACTTACACAACTTTCACACTTTCCTTCATAATATGTCCTTTCCATAAATACCATGGCTTTACACAAATTTTCGCTAGGTTGGCTAAGACCATAATACACTTTTCCAACTTAGAGTAAACATTTAGGATGTCAGCCCTAATTGGACAAGTAATTATTTTGTAAACAAAATAATTCCTTTCCTTTAATTCTGCTAAGTTGTTACATTGTTGAAACATGAATATCTCTTTTCCATATAGTTTGTACTGACTTCCAAGGTTATACACTTCATCATCAACATGTATACTATCTCCATCTAACTTCTCTAGTCATAATATGACATTAGCAACAAGTTACAAACAAAATAATACACTGTTATATACCAAATTCATACTTAAAGACAATTTTGAGTCCCAAAAGCTAAGTATCTTTATTTTCGACGTTTCTGTAAGAATGTACATCATGTGTTGCCATAAATGAAAATAATTACATATCCTCATTAGCCAATTTTCAAAAATCTCCCCCTTTGGCATTGATGGCAACAAAATAGGAAAAATTGAATAAGTATCAAAAACTTAAAATAAATAACACATTAACTTTACATCTATTACAATTTGTGCATTTTACACATGCTCCCCCTTACAATATGATTTCATACTTTTCTCTTTACTTGATTTATAATTTTTCTATATACTTCTCCCCCTTTGACATCAATGAAAAAGGTTAAAATGTCAAAAACCATCCAAAAATTGTCCATCTACTATAAAAATATGCCTTAAACTGATAGTATCTTCATACAATCATCAAAATTTTCTTTTAGACTATCCATACCTTTTGTCCATGTATCTTTGGCTATCTCAGTAGAGGTGAGAATTGTACATAGGGCATATGATGCAATCTCAATTGCATTAAGGTTGGAGTATAAGAAGTTAAAATAAGTGTACTTGACCTTGACACATTCCTCCAACTATTTCTCTATAAAAGATATTTTCAGAGAAATAGACTCTTTGAAATCTGATACTCTCTTCAAAATATGTTCCTTCCAAAGTTCTAGTTTCTTGATATCACTTTGAATATTGGCCACTTTTCCTTCAAAATCATCAATTTTACTAGTAGGATGTTGTAATTGGCTAGATAGAGCTTCTATCTCACTCATTTTCCTCTAATCTGACTGTCAATATCCTTAGTCAATTTGTGAGATAGAGTACACTTAGTGTACAATATCTTGCCATCTTGTTGAAACTTCTAAAGTTCCTTGATACAAGTATCAAGACTTATCAAATCATTCTTAATATTTTGACAACTGGTGCTAAACAAGTTAACATCATGTGAGATTCGTGCCTTATATTTTGCAACATTCAACAAATTTGTGAATTCTTTATCAAAATGCTCTAGCACTACCTATGCCCTCTATTCTAGATCTGCCTCTATATGCTACACTGCTAGAGTACCATGTAACCTATTAGTAACCTCTATCAAGGTTCTCTATAGGCTCTTCACTATCTTTTTCTTCTAAATAAGTCTTGACAAAGATGAGACCAAGTCAGTTTGATTATCATCATTAGTTGCTAGGCTAGCAAATGAAACCAAAGTAGATGAACTAGAAGGGTTTAGTGTCATCTTCCCTTTGTATCACCTAGTTTAGTAGTGCAAATTGAATACTAACTAATAAAGAAAGCATTAACACAACTAAAGTAGTTAACACTTAAGATAGGACCAAAGAAAACAATATGTAGGAAAGTAGACCAAGAATGGTAAACTCCTCAAATGCTTTTCATGATGCATGTATGCTCATGTTGTGCTCAAGTTTCCAATGGATGGGGGTTTTTACCAAGTGTATATATGGATGAGGATTTTAACAATGGATTCATGGAGGTATTTCAGCATTATAATGGTATTTTGGTAGTTTCTAAGATCTCAAAATAGCATTATATTTTTGCATGAAAAGGTGGATTATTTTGTGAAGGGACTGGATTCCATTTATAGGCCAAGGGGTAGAGAGATGGATGGTTAGGATGCAAAGATGATGAGATGATGAGGGAGGGCTAGGATGCACTCAAAAGGGAGCACAAGGATTGTGATTGTTTAGCACCAATAGGGAGGTGACACATGTTAGAGGGTGATTGGATGAAGGGAAGGCAAGGTGGATGGTCAACAAAGCAGGCTCAAGAGATAAGGGTTCCATAAATGTTTTGTAAGAGTCATCAAGGGAGGTGTAAGAGATATTCTGAGGATTTGAGAGGTGTGGTTGAGTTTGTTGACTTTGGTTTGGGTTAGCAAGTCTTAACCCTTGCTTAAGGTTGTCACATATTTAGGAGTGGGATTAGGAATAGCTTAGAAAGGGGGGTTAGGGGGTAAGTGATTTAGCTTTGACAAGATGGGTTAGTTAGGAGGTTAAGTGAGGTTAGTATGGGTGAATGGGTTGGATTAGGGGTTAGGATAGGGTTTTAGGATTTTAGATATTTTATTAAATGATTTATTCAATAAAACTAGAGTATGGAATTGAATTGAATAGATTTGATGATTTATTCAATTTAATAGAGGAATAGGGATTTAATTGATAGATTGATTTTGGGTGATCATTTGATTTTATCAATTGGGCTATAGTTAATTAAATTAATTAATTAACTAGGGGATGACAATTAATTAATTAAATAATAAATATTTAATCAATAATGTCCTAGGAGATGACTAAATATGATTACCTAGTGATGTAATCAGATTTAGGTGTCTACACCCTTTGCTTCTTTTCCTCCTTTAATCTTCTTTCTTCTTCCTCTTTCTCTTCCCTTCCCTTTATTTCTTTTTCTTTCTTCTCTTCCTCTTCTAATTTATTCTTCTCATCTTCTTCTATTTTTCTTTTCATTTCTGCTTCAACTACTCTTTTTTTTATTCCTCTACTTTCCTTTTCATCTCATCTTCAAGCAATTTCTACTTGGTTTCTTCTATTTTGTTTTTCTCTTCCTCTAGTAACCTCTTCTCCTATTCAATTTGTCTTATTTATTCTTCAATATCCTCAATATGAGGTTCATTCTATTCAGAACTCTCAAATGGGTTTGTATCAACAATGTTAATGGTAACATTGGTATGATCTATCTGGATTGTGTCACCGCTCACTAACACTTTTGAGGTTCTGGGTGCTAGTGAAAATGTTGCCTTGGACTGTGTCAACATCTAATTTATGATTGCTATAGTTTTACTTCTTATCTCATCTTTCTCACCCACCATAAATAGAAATAGTCTTACCTTGTTTCTTAAGTAAGGCACTAGATTGTTTAATAATCTCTTGACTTCTTCTTCATCACCAGTCTTGCATATTGTTCTTAACATAGAATTCTAAAGTTATATGTCCTCTTCTCTAGCTGGTGCCTTCTTTTCTATGAGTTTGTCATAGAACTTTTGGTTTATTGTGCCTTCAATGTCTTTGAGCTTCAGATTGTTAGCTGTAATGTATCTCATAGTAGATATATCAATTTTATCTTTCTCAAAATTGTTATAAAAATCATTAAAAAAATTCATCTGAACAAAGTCGCCTTCATTAGAAATGGCTGAGTTTATCTTCTCTATCTTTAGCTTCTAGGTTTGCCGAGCTTTTCCTACTGACTTCTTAGAACTTGTTACCTTTTCTATTTGTTTGACTTCTTTTTCTTCTTGTTCTTGTTCTTCACTAGAATCAAGAATTGTCAACAATATCTTTTTTCCTTTTCCTATTCTAGTGGCTTGTTTCTTAACCCTTTTAGTCTTTGTGGTTACAACTTCCACTAATCTCTCATACTTTCTCTTCAACTCACTTGTTTGAATATCTGACACTGCTACATAAGGAATTCTTTGTTCCTAAGATGTCTCTACAATAAACACTAACAAAGTTTACACATTCAATATACCTTGCTTCATAGATTTCTTGATTGCTTGTGACTCACTCTCAGTCATACCGGCTTCTGATAAAGCTTTGTTCATTATTGCTTCAATCTTCTTGTGAGATGCCTTCTCCAAGGATGCTAGATGTGCTAATTAGTAATCTCATAATAAGTTCCAAATCTATATTCAGCTTGGTCCTTCTCTGATTTCAACAATAAATCAATGTATCCAACTATTGTTTCATCACTTAATTCATAACCTAAGGGATCAAGAAATTTTTCCTAAGGTTCTACTACTTGAATATAAGTAAAATCTATATCAACCATAACACAAATATCTTCCTTAAATTTTTCTACAATTGTAGGTGAAATTCTGAATCTTTGCCTCATTTCATTTTGATATTTTTTCACAATCAAATTTCCACTATCCAATATTTAATCTATTGGATGTCTTCTACACACTTCTATGATCTTCTCCATTATACACCTCTCACTGCTCATAATCTTTGTGACTAAAAAATATGGAAATATTTTAAGCACATGAAAGAATATGTGATTAATTAGTGACTGAAATCTAAACACACCATTCTTAGTCCTCTTGATCTTTTCTAGGTTCTCAAGAAGTTACATTCTTATAATTTCACTAAGATTAACTTGTTCCTTCTCAACACATATCTTGTAGGCTGCATAGATTAATCCAGCTGACAATTCATCAATCTTAAAACTTGCATATATAGAGTAGGCAATGATTCTACTCAGGAATATTACATCATCTTGCTTAATGGTGATGATCACCATGGCCTTTCCATTGTACACTACCTTGTTTACTAAGACCAATTACCTCATGAATAAGGTTGACTAAGATATCAACTACACTATCTTGCATCCATAGTTTTCCATCATGTATTCTACTTAATATCATCTATGCCCACTCGTCTATGTCCAATTCTTGGTAGAAATGATATTTGAATAGGTCTAGTTCCTTCAGGTGTTCAAATCTGGGTTTTACAATCATATCATGGTTAAAGACTAATTCCATATCCTTGTTCATATACTCAATTCTAATAGATTCAAACTTTTTGTTAATATAATTTCCTACATCTTCCACATATACTATATTGTTTAGAGTAATGCATAATATTGAGTTAGAGTTTCCTTCTATGGGTTTAATGAAAACAACCTTCAATTTTGGTCTCTCCTCATTCTCAACATTATGAACTACTGACATATCTATGCTTCTAACAAATATGGACTTTTATAAATTTTGTAGATAAATGATAAAATACCTTTTCAAAAATAAGATTTGCTTCAAAATCACCTTAACAAGTCACTTTTGAATGCTTTATGCTTTGGATGTAATTGCAATGAAGTAGTAATCAAGTTTGTACTCCATTTATTCCTTCAACTTGAACTTGCATTAATTGCATACTTTACAAACATGAAAAAGTTATTAATTACATTTTGAGATCAAATAACTACTCAAGATCATCTATCCAATCTTCAAATGCTATCCAAGGTTTGCCATAGATTCCTTCCATCATGACAAAGCTACACAAAACTTTTCTCCATGAAATTCTTAGTAAAAACATAGTTTTCATCTTTTGCTACAGAATTAACTTTCTCTGTAATAATAGTAAATCTTGATTTCTTCATAACTAGTTTAAATAAGATCCAAATTACAATGTGAGCTTAGATATAGTCTAAACTTATCTTGATACACCTTTTCCCAACTTTGCTACCTCTAGTTTGATCTCTAGATGAAGTTTCAAATTTTGATGTTGTGAACAAGCTTAATTCAGCTTAATTGAATCAAAATTGATAATTGACTTTGATCTTCCCATCTCATCATCTTCTAGCTTTTCTTTTGAGGTGTCTGATCCTTTTACAAATTCCTCATTGAGTTCTTCTTGAAGTTTACTGATTACATTTCTTTGTTCCTCATTTTCTTTGTTAGTTCTAGAGTTCCTTTCATGGTTCCTTCTGTCATTTTTGACATTCCTTCCATCATTTCTTCTATTTCCAAAGTTTCTTCGATTGTTCCTTCTATCTCAAAAGTTCCTATGCATTCTACAATACTTTGTTGTATGTTTGAAGTTGTTGCATAATTGACATACTAGAGTTCTTCTAGGATTCTGCTGATCATTAGGTGCATGACAATTCTGAGCTATGTGTCCAAATTTGTTACACTTATAACACATGATTTTTCTTCTGTCTTCATAAGGTCTTCCTTCTCTTGATGTTCTTTCATTAGATCTTCTTCTATCTATAGGGTTAGTATTTCTAGACATTCTACTATTCCTTCTATTATTATCATATTTGGGTTTCCTACAATCAATTGCTTTATGACCCATACTGTGACAATTATGACAATACAAATCCTTAACATGATTAAATGAATTATTTTTACAATCTATTTTCATATGACCTATTTCATTACATGAAAAATAGTTTCTCTAAATTCATACCTAGTTTTCTTATGAGATTCCACTTGCTTTGGTTCATCCAATATTTCAACTTCCTTGTCTTGACCAACTTCTTTGGGCTTATTAGAAGATTGACTAGATTCAATCTTATCATCAAATTTATCTTTTTCTTTTTTTTCTAATCTATTCTTATGTTTCTTTGTAGACATGTTAAATAGATAACCAAGACCAGTCCTATCATAAGTAGGTCTTTGTATTGATAATGAATCATCAAGCTTTTCTCTACTAGAATAAAGCTTCTCAAGTTGTTTCTTGCACTAAGTTAATTCACCTTTCACGATAATATTGAACTTATAAATTTATTCATGATCTTATTTTAATGTTTCAAACTTAGATGTCTTCTTTTCCAGACTTTCTCTAAGATCTACATTCTCAATCTTCAAATCAAATTTAGCTTTGCTAGGATCATTCCTCAAAGCCAACTTTAGATTGGTAATCTTCAATTTGTGCTTCAAAATCTTGTATTTTGTCTTCATCTTTGAATAATCATCATCACTAGTTTCAAATTTAGTAAATTCAAGCTTGGATTTAAGATGTTCAATCTTTTCCTTCAATTGTCCAATGTATACTTTGGAGTCTTCATTTCTATCTTTTAGCTTATCTCTTTCTTCAATAAGGAGATCATATTGTTTAAGTGCCTCTTCAAGGTTCTTCATCAACTATTCCATATCCATAGGGATCTTACTCAAGCTGTTAAGCCTCTTCAAAGTAACTATGCTTTGATACCAATTGTTAGAAATAGAGATTATTTGGGGGGGGGGGGTGAATCAATAAACTACAAACTTTAGTCCCAAAATGGATATTATTCTTTACTTTAAACCATACATAACAAAGTAATAAAGTAATGCTAAACAGTAATAGTACCCATGCACAAAAGTACCTCATAACACCATATTTTTTTAATTAGGGAAACCCAAGCCAAGGAAAAACCCTAGTGGGGATGATACCCACTAGATAATATATAAGTTCCTTGTTAGAGGATGGACCTTGTTAGGAGTCAATGAGAAAATTTAGTATAAGGAGTCCTTGTTAAGAGACTTTGAATCCTTGTTAGGAGATTCCAACCCTATTAGGAGTTGTGCCAACACTGTTAGGAGTTGTGCCAATCCTATTAGGGGTTGTATTATAGTAGATGCAAGATGAGCCCACTACGAAGAGCTCACTGCCCAAACAAGTAATTAGACATCTAGAATATAGACTCTATAACTTCTTCCCTGTCTAATCTTTGATCTTTAGCTCGTTCTTAGATTAGAAAATAGCTTTTACAAAACTTTTTAGATATCACTTTCATAGTATGTTCGCATATCATAATACTTGCACAGCTTTCACACTTTCCTTTGCAAGATGTCCTTTGCATAAATACCATGCCTTTACACAAATTGCTGCTAGGTTTCCTAAGACCATAATACACTTTTTGAACTTAGAGTAAACATCTAGGATGTTGTTCCTAATGGGAAAAGTAGTTAATTTTTCTATCTTGTTTCATTGCTAAAACATGAATATCTCTTTTCGATACAGTTTGTACTGACATCCAAGGTTATACATGTTAGAAACAATAGTCCACCAAGATAATGGTGGGGGGGGTGTGGAATCAGTTATCCAATAATTAAAACATTTATCTTCTTTAAAAAAACTTAACCATTCAACCAAAGTAAACAACAACCATAATAAGATGCACATAGACAATTACACTAGATATGTTAACTAGGGAAACCCTTTATCAGAGGGAAAACCCTAGTGGGAATGATGGCCACAAACTGATGTACTAATATAAATATTCCCTATTAGAGGATGGACCCTGTTAGGAGTCTATTATAAAATTTAGTACATAGAGTCCCTATTAGGAGACTTTGAATCCTTTTTAGGAGTTGTAGTACAATGTATGCAAGAAGAGCTCACTGCCCACACATGCAATTTTAGCTATAAAAAGAGTTCACTACTCAAATGTGCAATTTACTATTATGCTCTTCTTACCTTCATTTTTTCAACCAAACCAAACATTGTCAGACCTTGTAGACTAGGTCATGAACCTCAGATCCAAATATCAAACCTCGGATCACTCAGCAAAACCTTGGCAATGAAGTTTCCTTCACTTCCACTCTACTCTGATCAACTTTACATTCCAATGTTGTGTTTCTTACAAATATAATCCTTATCCATACATATCCATACCATATAATTCATGCTAGATAAAGGAAAATTTCCTTCCTTTATATCGAGTCCATAAAATAATTCCTTGAGTCAACACTTAGACCTTAATTAATCATTATAGGACCACACCAAGAACATGTTACACTTACTGATAACATTAATCTTCCACCTTGCAACTTGAATAACTTTCCATACATGCAATATTATGATGAGTGAACTTAGCCATGTCATCACCAACATGTCTTCTACACATGCTCAACCTTGATTCTCAGAATAATAATTCTACTAAGAGATATACCAAGTTTACCAAAACATGCCTCTATAAATTCTATCTCAGAATAAACATCACCAAAACTTACATAACTTCTTCTATACTTATCATTTCATCTTTCAACATTAACTACATATATTAGATACTTAGAAGCATCTCCCATAACCTTGGATAGTTAGAATACTCAACTAGTCATCTATGCCAACTTGATCTTTTTGTTGCTCTTCTATTAGATACCTCAGAAAATTGCTATGTTAACATCAATGAAAAACTCAATCATGAGTGTAACATATCATCATAGTAACATATCTAAAATACACCCCCATAGGAATATCATCAACACTTATGCTTCGAACAATCTTGTAAAAATCTCCCACTTTGTCATTAATGGCAACATAGATGATAAACATCTAATTCCAAGAATACCAAAAAAAGACTGTTAATCTTTCTTTTCAAATCCTCTTCATCAATCATCCTCCCATGCTAAACTTTTCCAACTTCTCCCCCAATGATATACACCAATGTTCTTTTCATCAAACTATTTTTTTGAATTATTGTACTTGTTCTTCATGCAACTTCTCCCTCATGACGTTCTTCCTCATGATCTTCTCATAATATTTTTCATGCCAAACTTCTCCCCCATTGACATCAATGTCAAAGGTTTTAGTACCAGCTTCACAACATCAAACTCTACAACAACTAATTCTTACTAACTCAAGTGTCTAAAGAAACTATTGAAAATAACATCCAACAAGAGTCCTAGAAGACTTTCTCCATCACAAATACTCCCTCATACAAGAAGCATCAGCATTCAGTCTAGACAATAATGGTGCTCTGTTACACTAGATTGAAACACTCTTGCATCTTCTACTTTGATGTAAGAAGGGGCATAACCCCAAGTATTCCTTGCAAATACTCAAAAGTCTCTTTGGGAAGAGGCTTAGTGAATATATCTGCAATCTTCTCTTTAGAGCTTACATACTCCAATCTAATTTGCTTATCTACAACTTTCTCTCTCAACATGTGATACTTAATATAAATGTGCTTAGTCTTCAAATGTAATATTGGATTCTTAGACATATTTACTGTGCTTGTGTTGTCACAATATATGACAAAGGTTCACTAATTTCTATCCTTATATCCTCCAGCATCTACTTCATTCAAAAAAATTGATTGCAATTGTTTGTTACTACATAATATTCTTCTTTTTCTATACTTTGTGATGTATAACCCTACTTCTTACTTAGCCAAGAAACTAATCTTCCTTCGAGAAATAAGGCTCCACCAATGGTGCTCTTTCTATCATCCATATTGCTTTCCCAATCAATATCAGTATAAGCGCTTAGAGTAAAATCATTAGATCTGTCATACCACAATTTGAACTCAGAGGTTCCCTTTAGATATCTAAATGTCCTTTTGACTACTACATTATGTGCTTCTCTAGGATTAGCTTGAAATCTTGCAATAATTCCAACTACATTTTCTATATCTAGCCTCTTGTGAGTCAGATATTGCAATCCTCCAATCATAGATATGTACTTCTTTTGCTCAATAGTAGGTGTCTCATCCTTTGTAAATAACTCATGTCTAGTTACAATAGGTGTTTCAATGGGTTTACATGTTTCCAAACCAAACCTTTTTAGTAAATCCTTCAAGTATGTAGTCCAAGAAACAAAGATTCCTTCTTTATTCTATACAATATGCATTCCTAGAAAATATTTCATTTCTCCTATCATACTCATCTCAAATTCTTTCTTCATCTCTTCTACAAACTTCTCACTTTCTTCATCATTTCCTCCAAATATGATATCATAAATTTTTTTACCAAAATCATCAAACCATCATCAATTTCTTTCCAATATAGATTACTGTCTACCATACCTTTGCTATATCCAAGCTTTCTCAAATGCTTGTCCAACCTTGCACACCAGGTTTTCGGTGTTTGTTTCAAGCCATACAATTCTTTCTTTAGTCTGCATACTATGTCCTTGTCATCTGTCAAAGGACATCCTTTAGGTTCTTTAATGTATACCTCTTCTTCAAGCTCATCATTCAAAAATGTTGATTTGACATCCATTTGATATACTTTGAATTTATTTTGTGTTGCATAGGCTAGGAATAATCTTACTACTTCTATTCTAGGCACTGGAGCATAGGTCTCATCATAGTCTATTCCTTCTTCATGTAAGTAACCTTTAAATACCAATCTTGCCTTGTTGCTTACAACTTTTCCTTGCTCATTCTTCTTGTTTTGGAATACCCATTTAATTCCTATCACATTCTTGTCTGCTAGTCTGGGGACCAATTCTCATGTCTCATTCTTTACTATCTGATCCAATTCCTCTTTCATAGCTTGTTTCCAATAATCATCTTTACATGATTCATTTTCATTCTTAGGTTCAACTTGAGATAACCAACATAGTTCTTCATTGACTCTACTTCTTTTCATTCCACCTTTATCTTTGATTATGATGATCTACTGAGATGAGTGATTCTTTATTATATTCTTTCCTAAAGTAGGAGTCACTATCTCACCTCTTGGCTCCACTAAAGGTTCTGAGCTTTGTTCCTACCTTGGCTTTCCTTCATTCTACAAATTATTATTAGTCTCAAGAAATACTTCATCATTCCTTGGCTTAGTAACAACATCATCATTTGAATTGTAATCAACTATTCTCTCTTGTATCCTAAATTTCTCATCAATTCTCACATTTTTGCTTTCCATAATAGTCTTAGTTATCAGATTATAGCATTTATAAGCCTTTATTTTAAATGAATAACTAAGAAACATAACTTCATCACTTCTAGCATAAAACTTACCAATATCATCATCTCTTTAGATATAGCCCTTACTCCCAAAAGTTCTAAAATACTTAACTATAGGTGAGTGACCAAACCATATTTTATAAGGGGTCTTGTTTGTGTATTTCCTAACTTGTACTTTGTTACTAGTGTAGATTTTTGTATTCACAACTTCTCTCCAAAATGCTTTGGATACATTTTTCTTAGCTAACATAACTCTTGCAACTTCTGTAACTAACATGTTCCTTCTTTCTGCAATGCCATTCTATTTAGGGGTTCTTGGAGCTAATAACTGTCTTTTGATTCCATTTTCTTCATAAAACATGTTAAAATCATTTGAATTAAATTCTCCTCCTCTATCCGATCTTAAACATTTAAACTTCATACTACATTCATTCTCAACTCTATTCTTGAATATCTTAAACTTATCAAATGCCTTAGATTTCTCTTTAAGAAATGCAACCCACATCATTCTAGAAAAGTTATCAAATAGAATAATAAAATACCTTTCACCATAGAATCCTATAGTCTTTGTAGGACTGCTAAGAATTGTGTGTATAATCTCCAATTTTTCTATAATAGTAAACTTCTTGCAATGAAAAGAAGTTTTGTTATTCTTTTCCAACACTCCTTGCAAATTGTGTTAGTAGGCTTCACAATCTTAGGTAAATCTCTAATAGCAAACATACTACTCATTTTCATAATACTATCAAAGTTTATATGATATAATCTTATATGCCATAACCGATTATCATCTACCTTAGCAACCAAACATGTCATTTCAATAGGATTCAACTAAAATACATTACCTCTAGATCTGGTTCCTGTTCCAATTATCTTTCCATCTTTCTCTCTGATCATGCATATCTTTTATGTGAACTACAACTAATAACCACTATCTAATAGTTGTTCAACACTCAAAAGATTGTGCTTTAAACTATCAACAAAATATACATCTTCAGTGTTAGTTTTACCATCAAAAGTTATAGATTAAATACCTTTTACTTGGCATGCTACATTGTTTCCAACTCTAAAAATCCCTCCATCCCAACTTTTGAAGTCAACAAACTTGTTCATATCACTAGTCATATGATGTTTTTCTTACATTTAAAGATTTTCATACTATGTTTTTCTTACATTTAAAGATTTTCATACTATGTTTTTCTTTTCTTACTAGAAGGGCTACTCCTTCTTCAATCTTTCTATGTTCCTCAGATCTACTATTGCTAGCAAAATCTCCTCTAGCACTTGTGCCCTTTGATAAACTAGGTCAAATATTCAAAGCACTGAAAGTTGTCTATGTTTTGGTTAATTCTATGGAGTGTCTAATTCATTCCCAACTACTTCAAGTCTTCCAAGTAATGTTTCCTTTGCAAAATCTTTGGTACAAGATATCAAAAATTGTATCATCAGAACTATTGAATTAAATGGTGGTGTTAAAGTCTTCAATATCTTCCACATAACTTCATCCTCTTCTTTGGTTCCTCCTTGAGATCTAATACCTGTAGTAATTTATGATATTATGACTACATATGTTCTTATAGATTCATCTTCCATCATTTCAACATCTTTAAATGCACAAATCCAACTTTGTAACCTCAACTTCTTAGAATGTGTATCACCTTCAAAACTAGTTTTCAAAGCTTTCTAGGTCCAAAGTGAAGTAGCAAGTGATTTTACCTAATTGTATTCAATTTCAAGAAGTGCAATCAATATTTCTTCTTTAGTTCTCATGTCACACATAAAAAGATCTCTTTCATCCTTAGTACAATTTTCCAAATCTTTTCCATAAATGATTGTCTTCATTGATTTTTTCAAGATCCAATATCCTAGACCCATACAGAACAAATGTGTCTTTATCTTTTCCTTCCAGCTATAATAATTTGTCCATCAAACTTCAAACTATCTTCCTAAATATTTTTTCCATGGATCTCCCAAAGTTGTTAAACTTTATCTTCAAGGACCTAATGCTTTGATATCAATTGTTAAAAACAAAATTCCACCAAGATAATTGAGAATGGGGTAGGGGGGTGTGAATTAGTTATCCAACAATTAAAATATTTATCTTATTTAAAAAAACTTAACCATTCAACCAAAGTAAACAACAACCATAATAAGCTGCACATAGATAATTACACCAGATATGTTAACTAGGGAAACCCTTGATCAGAGCTTGAAAACCTTAGTGGGAATGATGTCCACAAGATAATTTACTAATATAAATATTGTTTGTTAGAGGATGGAGCCTATTAGGAGTCTATTACAACATTTAATACGTAGAGTCCCTATTAGGAAACTTTGAATCCCTATTAGGATTTGTGCCAACCTTGTTAGGAGTTGTAGTACAATGTATGCAAGAAGAGCCCACTGCCCAAACATGCAATTTCAACTACAAGAAGAGATCACTACTCAAATATGCAATTTACTGTTATGTTCTTCACTCCTTTGTTCTGTCAATTGAACCAAACACTGTCAGACCTTGTAGACCAGATCATAAACCTTAGATCTAAATATCAAACCTTAGATTACTTAGCAAAACCTTGGCAATGAAGTTTCCTTCACTTCCGCTCTGCTCTTCTCAACTTTGCATTCTGCTCTTGTACTTCTTACAAATATCATCCTTATCTATACATATCCATACCATCTCATTCATGCTAGATAAACAAAAATTTCCTTCTTCTATACTGAGTCCATAAAAAATTTGATGGGGACAAGACCCAAGCATAGAATGGATACAACAGGAAAGGGAAAATTGTATTAACTGTGTAAATATGCTATTACATTCAGTACAGAGAAAATAGACTTCAAAACATGCCCTAAGGGCTTACAAAAATATAAGTCTGGAGATAATTTCTCCTTTTAGTACCTCCTCTCAAACTCCACTCTGAACTGCCTTTTACAATGCCAGAAATGTTCTTAAATAGACTCCGGAGGGTTAAGGATTAGGAATACATTCTAGAAAGTGCTAGTTGGCATCCATCAACCAAATAGAAGGCTCTAGAAGTTGCATTAGAAGTCAGCACAAAATTAGAAGAATCCAAAAATGGTAATCAAACTTTTAGGAGGCATAACTTTTGAATCGTAGCTCTGATTGACGAACCGTTTACATTTTTGGAAAGCTCTCAAAGCGCTCTATTGCCCTATGGACAAGCTTCACTCATCCCAAATTTTTGGCCTTGTTCAAGGTCATTTAATGGCCCTAACCTAACTTTGAAGCATTCTTAGGAGGTCTCCAAAAATCAAAAAATTACAATAACTTTAAAATCGTGGGGCCTTTCGACATGATTATTTTTTGGGAATTCTCTAAATTACAATTACAATCTTTTGACCAATTTACACCTTATAGTTCACCAAAATGATGGCTCAATTACATACTCTTATTTTTTTAGCATTTACACATATCCCAAGGTGTTAAAATACTCTATCCTAGAACACTGATAGTAGAACTGTGAGAGTTGGAACCTTTATTTAACCCAAATGGGTATCCAGAAATGAAAACACATGAAACAAAAACTAAGTCTAAGTTCATTTTTTTTGGTTGACATAGGATTTCCCTTATACCTTTGGATGCTCCTGCATCAAAAGTCCTTGCATCAACTGTTAGACCTTCTCAATTAATCATTATAGGACCACATCAAAAATACATTACACTTAGCGATAACATTAATCTTCCACCTTGCAACTAGAATAATTATTTGTATACACAGTATTATGATGAGAAAACTTAGCCATGTCATCACCAACATGTATTCTACACATCCTAAACCTTGATTCTCAAAATAAAAATTCTACTAAGAGATTTAATAAGTTTACTAGAACATGCCTTTGAAAACTCTATCTCAGAATGAACATCACCAAAACTTACATAACTTCTTCCAAACTTATCATTTCATCTTTTAACATTAACTACATATAATTGATACTTAGAATTATCTCCCATAATCTTAGATAGTTAGAATACTCAACTAGTTGTCTATACCAACTTGATCTTTCCATTATTCTTTTGTCAAATACCACAGAAAACTACTATGTTGACATCAATGACAAACTCAGTCATGAGTGTAACATATGACCATAGTAACATATCTACAATACTCCCCCATAGGAATATCATTAGCATTCATGCTTCCAACAATCTTGCAACAATACACACCATCATCAACATGTATACTATATCCATCTTACTTCGCTAGTCATAATATGACATTAGCAACAAGTTACAATCAAAACAATACACTATTGTATACCAGATCCATACTTAAACAATTTTCAGAGTACCAAAAGCTAAGCATCTTTATTTTTGAGGTTTCCTATAAGAATGTACATCATGTGTTGCCATAAATGAAAACAATTACATATCCTCATTAGCCAATTGTCAATAGAATGAAGATGGAGAAGTTTCAAGAAACATGGCAAGGTTAGTATGCAAAGGCTATTCTCAAGAAGAAGGTATTGATTATGGTGAAACTTTTTCTCCTATTGAAAGATTAGAAGGTTTTAGGACTTTAATTTCTTATGTTGCACATAAAGAATTTACATTTTATGAGATGGATGTGAAATCTATTAGAAATAAAAACAATAGTCTACCAAGATAACTAAGGGTGGGGGGGTGAATCATCTATCTAACAATTAAAAAATTTATCTTCATTAAAAAAAACTTAACCATTCAACAAAAGTAAACAAAAATCATAATGATATTCATATAGATAATTACACCAAATATGTTGACTAGGGACACCGTTGATTAGAGGGAAAACCCTAGTGGGAATGACACCCATATGATGATGTACTAATATAAATATTGCTTGTTAGAGGACGGACCTTGTTAGGAGTCTATTACAATATTTAGTACATAAAGTCCCTATTAGGAGACTTTGAATCCCTATTAGGAGATTCCAACCCTATTAGGAGTTGTAGTACAATGTATGCAAGGTGAGCCCACTACCCAAACATGCAATTTCAACTAGAAGAAGAGCTCACTACTCAAACATGTAATTTATTATTATGTTATTCTTTTCTTTGTTATGTCAATCAAACCAATCACTGTCAGACCTTGTAGACTAGGTTATGAACCTCAAATCCAAACATCAAACCTCAGATCACTCAACAAAACCTTGGTAATGAAGTTTCCTTTAGTTTCACACTACTCTGCTTAAAGTTCACATTTTACTCTTACTGTTGCTTATCATAAATCATAAAATCATATAAAATCATATCATGATAAAGGAAAATGTAATTCTTTTGTACCAGATCCCCAAACCAATTCCCTAAGTTGGTAGTTAGACCTTCTCAAATAATTATTGTAGGACCATATTAAGAACACATTACACTTAGTGATAACATTAATCTTTCACCTTTCAACTTGAATATCTTTTCATACATGCAATATTATGATGATATAACTTAGCTACATCATCATCGACATGTCTTCTTCATGTACTCAACCTTGATCCTCAGAATATCAACTCTGCTAAGAGATATGAAACGTTTACCAAAACATGCCTTTGTAAATTCTATCTCAGAACATACATCACCAAAACTTACATAACTTCTTCTAGATTTGTTATTTCCTCTTCCAATGTTAATTTCATATACCACTATAGGACCAAAAAATGGGCTAATGCATAACATACTATGAGAAAATCACAAACTCAATCAACATATCCTAGCACCCACTAGTCTACCATGAAAGCCAAACTAATAAAAAAAGCAACACAAGGTTAGAAACCCCCTCTTTCATTTGTAGATCCCATGTCCTTCTTTCTTCTCCAAATGATGTAGCTCCAAAATTGCCTATAATGCACACAAAGTTCAAACAAAAGTCTATGATAATGATGATAATGCTATGAGAATACTTTAAGTTGTGATTTTAGTGTGAGAGATGGAGTGAAAAATACCAAAAAAGCCAAGGACTCAAGAACTCAAGAATTAGGACTAGAAATAAGAGAAAGAATGCTCATTTTATAATCAACAACAAGGTGAGAGCATTGGATTTGTCACCTTGGATATGCGATGTGGCAAGAGATTCCTTTGAGAATTGATGATGCATATGACACAAGATGCCAAGTATAAGATTCTATGATGCTTGGAAGTCAAACAAGGCTAAATATGGTTGAGAATCTATGACGTGTCATATGACACCTCAAGCCAACTTAAAGCCAAGAATCTATGATGAATGAAGCCAAATATGGACATGAGTAAGAGAATATGAATATTTTATTATGACATATCTTAGCCAAGTGTCAAAGGAGAATCTATGAGGTGTCATACCCAAGTGTCATGATGATGTCAATATTTTATGGAATATTTGAATTAAAAATCCTTTATTCCACAAAATAGGAATTGGTGAAAATGGAATTAATGATGGAAAATTAGACTTAGGAGATTGTGAATTTTATAGATTGAAAATTATGAATGAATTAATCAATAAAATTAATTAATTGAGGATGAAAATTAGGAAGAATAATTAGTAAGAATGATAGGATTAAATTATCGGTTATTTAATCTTATAGGGAAAATCAGTAAATGATTGGCATAGTATCCTTTGATAAAGATGTGATAATGATATAGATTGAATATGATGATGATAGATAGACCAAAGCCATGGTCAAATTGATTGATTGATCAAAATTGATAACATGCCAAAGAAACATGACATGAATTGATTGAGATGCAACATTTAACTGACATTGTAAAATGCTACAGGATCGAGATTGATTGATAAGGTTGATCATAATAATATCGACGAACATTGTCAATATTATTAAAATGGTTCATAATGCCATGATCCAACATTGAAATACTCAATAATGCCAAAGATCAGATCACGTGAATGATAGTTTTACCTAGCACTGAGAGCCATGACAATACTAAGGCCAGATTGATAAGATTTGATAGATTGATAGGTTTCCAAGGCACTCAAAGCCACAAAAATGCCTAGGATTGAAGAGATCATGATTGATTTTGGATGTTTAATATGTTCTAAGTTGATTAGGACTAATTCTAGATGATTCCAAGTTGATTTGAAATGGTTTTGAGTTGATTTGAAATGGTTTCGAGTTGATTTGATATGATTTCAAAATGACATGAAATTAATGTGAAAGAGGATACAAATGATGAAGTATGATCAATTTGGACAAAATATCAGAGTTAGTAGAATGAGAAAATGGGAAAAATTAGTATGAAGAAGTGATGAAACTGTAGATGTGAACCATTTTTAAGCGTCTACATTTTGCCCTTCTTTGATACAATGTGATTTAGAGCATTGTGTCAAAGAATGCTAATTAAAAAGCCCTAAAAGCATGCCCCAGTAATGGTGGTATATATTTATGCCACCTAAAGAAATTGACCAACATAGGCATATGATAGGTTAATTTCATTAACAACGAGAAAAAAAAACCATAGCAACTAACGGATAAAAAATCAGAGCTAAAACGTGAAAGTTATGGCCTCCAGAGTGGAAAAAGGCATCACGACCAACATAGAAAGAGCCTCTAGCACAACCATCTAGGTAGAAAAAAGTGATAAAAGGGATTTGAGAAGGTTTTGAAGGTCATTTTCACTCTCTCATTTAGAATAAAAGAGCATTGGAGCAAGGATAATTAATTGACTACCCAAGGAGTAACACCGCGGTGAACGAGTGTGGACCTCCCAAAAACTGGTAGACATAGGACCTTTGGTGAGTACATCGAGGGTAGATTTGTGGTTTTTATGTTTTTTCATGCTTTTCCATGTGTTTCCCTACTTTTTCCCACTTTCTAGGCACCTAGGAATCTGTCAGGGAGAAATGGGGGTGAAATAGGGTCAAATGGGGGTCCCAGGGCCAGGGTAGGGCATCCAAATGCCCCAACTACGCCCAAAACATAGCCAAGTGCACATTGGGTGTACTTGGAATTCCCAAGTGTGCATTGAGTGCACTTGGTATGACCAAGTGCACCCTAGGTGCAGTTGGGAATCCTGACTGCGCTGTAGGATGCTCCGAGGCTCTGATCGGGGTTCAAATGGTCTCGGATTAACTTGAAACTTGGTGGAGACTAGTATAACCCTAGGGGGATGTAAAAAAAATGATAAGATGCAGTAAAAGGTGGTCAAAGTGGTCAAAATTTGGTCAAAACTAGGGCAGATGTAGGTCAAACTTGGGTAAATGTTGATAGAGAGTTGTGCAAGGGGCCTGGAAGGGTGCAAAAACCCCCGATATGACTCAAAACTTGGACCACATGTTTGAAACCCTAGGAAGAGTTAAAAAAATGGGTAAACTAACGCTAGGATGGTCAGAAAAGAGTCAAAATTGGTCACACTTAGCTTTGATGGAGGAGAAAGGCTAACAGAGGATAGGGATAGGGTCAAAATGATGCAAATGAGCTCAAAATGACCTGAAACTTGGCAAACATGTTCAAAATCCTAGGAAGAGTTGAAAACATAAATTAATTTAGTCAAATATGCTTAGAAAAATTCAAAATTAGTCAAACTAGAGTCAAACTTGGATCAAAATTAGGGTAAACTAGATGCAAAACCATAGGAGGTTGACATAGGCTATAAGATCATGCAGGAGGAGCTACCCCTATTATGGATAAGGGGACATAGGCCACAAAGCCTTGCACTATGACATCAAATGATAGCCAATGAGTAGGGGATTTTGGGTAGGTTGGGATTATATCATGTTACATTCATGCCAAAGGTGAGGGGGAAATGGGCTCTACTAATAGCTTTAACAGAGAGATGGCACTTGGAGACAAGTTCCTTCCATCTACTGATAGGGCAGGTGATTGTGACACTAGAGGATGTATGGTGCATCCTTAGGATCTATATTCATGGAGAGTTAGCTATGTATGATCCAACTATAGGACAAGTAGTACTACATTGCTTATTTGGATGTGGAGATGTAGAGCTAGGGGTCCAAGACTATGAGATCAGATGGGACCTATTGGTGGCATGTCATGAGTGGTTGATAGTTGTGATTTGCTGGCTGATTGGTAGATTGCTAATAATAGATAGACAGGGACATGGATTCCCAGTCGGATGGGGCCAAGTACTATAGAAGATGATCATGGAGGGTACTATGTTTGCTTGGGGCCCATGCATGTTGGCAATGTTATATTATTATCTACATCAGGTAGCATACAAAGGTGGACTATCATTTAGCATTGGTAGCACATTATTATAGATCTGGGCCTATAAGAATATTGCAACTTATTTAGGACTCTTGTAGAGTGAGAGTTGGTGGATGATATGCCATATGCATCTAGCTATAGAGGTGTACTAGTCTAAGGACCATTAGGATATGCAAGGTACTTCTGCCATCAAATACTATGACATAGTTTATCTAGAGACCTTATAGGGATTGCCCTAGATGGGATGATGATGACATTCACTTACCATACTATAGACAAGAGTGCTATCTCATAGGGCATACAATTATTGGGCACCTAGTGATAGAGATTTACCTATCAGAGTGGGTACAAAGATAGTTTGGGGAGATATAGGATATACTGACTAGTCTAGCATTGTTTTCCCAATCTAGAGTAGAGGTTAGAGAGTGGGGACCACCCATAGGACATAGGTAGTATATGCATAGCTAGCAGAGTTATAGTTGAGGCTATGGGGGGTAGTAGTAGATATAGTGGATGCAGACATGACAACAACGTATGACAGATGGTTTGCACAGCATTATCCTAGGCCTTTGATAGATCCAATAGTACCAGCACCACAAGTGAGGTCTTAGGCAAAGCATGATGAGGAGGATGATGAGGAGGAGGACGATGGGGGAGAGGATGAGGAGGGATGAAAGGAGGAGGAGGAGGATTAGGGAGAGGATGATACTAAGGAGGAGGAAGGGGGTGATAATGTTGATGAGGAGGAGGGTGGTGGTGATGATGAGGAGGAGGGAGATGAGGATGTTGAGGGGGAGGATGAGGGAGATGATGAGGAGGATACTGAGGGAGAGGATGTGAGGGATGACAATGAGGAGGGTGGAGGTAGTGGGGGTGGGGACAGTGTTAGAGGTGGTGATGAGGGACAGGATGAGGATGACTACTGGGAGGCTAGGCATGATGCATTTGTGGTGGATGTGGAAGGGGATCTCGTGGACTATGCCAACAAGGCACTAGTACCAATACATGTAGGGCCTAGTTAGTTAGATCTGATGGAGGTGATTAGAGGTCTATAGAGTCAGCTAGATCAAGTTTTGGCAGAGAGGGATGCCATGATAGGAGAGAGGGATGCAATTATAGTAGAGAGAGATCAAGCAATGGCTAAGAGAGACTAGGCTAGAGCTAAGAGAGACATAATAGTGCACAGGGTAGAGATGTTAGTGTAGGAGTCTCAGGAGTTCATTAATAACATCAGAGATGCAAACTTCTAAGATGTGGTGATGATGATGAGTAGGGCACACATAGAGGCTCAGTATTGGCATGATCAGTTTGAGAGAGTGGTGCCACCAAGGTAGAGAGTAGAGAGCTTCCGTGCATTGAGATCTCACTCCCATTGGACACATAGGACATAGAGTAATGTAGGGGTGATGGGGCCTATAAGGCCACCACAAAAAGTAGAGGGATCATCCTCAAGGATAGATAGAGGCTACGAGGCCAGAGATAGCACATGATGACACTGATATACTCATGTACAAAGGGGCTTCTCTATTTTGATTTTTTGGTTTGTATTATGCTCTTTCATGGTTTGCGCCTACAGGTAGTTAATATTGATGCAAACCATAGTCATGTACTCTAATAATTTCGTGAGACATTTATGAGATATACTTATGTTATGATGACTATATGAGATTGATTATGCATATGCTTTATATGTTTTACATGGACGCATTTATGCTTTTGTTATGTGGCTTTCATATTATGACATCATGCATTGATTTATCACATGTTATGTGTAGGAAATGCCATCTTTTACTTTTACCACATGTTTGTCTTATAAATGAATGTAAATGAAATGTAAAATGAATGCAAATGAAATGTGAAGATAATGTAAATTCCATGTTTATGCAAAGATTTATTTCTTTGGATCATTTTTCACTTTTGACATATGCAAAAATGTAGGACAACAATGCTTTTGGTGTATCTGAGTACGAGACCAAAGTAGCAGAAGAAGCAGATGCGAAAGAAAGAGGAGACGAGACAAGGAGTAGTTAGTATGATTAGAAGACTTTTTCTTTTGTAAAGTGCACTATATGTCAAATGGAGCTTTATTTTGATATGGAAAATGGAATGCAACACATCATGGGATAAAGGGCCAGAGCACAAATGAAAGCCTCTTGCATAAACAAGCACGATGTAGAAAAAAATGACCTTGTCCTTCCTGAGGCATACGTACATGCCCTAGACTCTCAAAGGTACATTGTAATAGATAGAAATAGAAAAAGATGACCATGAACCATCCTAGCTAGTCTCATAGATCAGTTTATATCATCAAGTGGCATAGGAACATGATCGAAGAAAAACAAAGAAAAAATAAATCACTCACTAAATAACATGAGCCAATAGCTATTATTGTCCATTATTATTTTCTTTTTAGTGTTTTAGGTCATTAGATAGCATTTGATAGTTTGATCATGTGATGGTGGTAATGGTGGATTCAGTTGATAGGTTCATAGTGACATGTTGGATTGATTGTTGGTTCACATTGCTGAGATAGTGTGATTGTCATTGAAGTGTAGTGCTTTGAGTTTTAGTATGAAAAGTGCAAGTGTTCATGGAAAAGGGGTGATAATTCACAATGACTATTTACAAGATTTATTACAAATTTTGGTGGGTTTTGTGATTTTTAGGAATTTTTTCAGGACATTTTATGATGTTTAGGGAATTTTTTCAGGACATTTTATGATTTCTAGTAAAAAAAAAATTTCAGGACTTTTTGCTAATTTTTTGATATTTTTCAAGACTTTTTTCAATTTTTTTGATATTTTTTCAGGACTTTTAGATAGAATCAATTGTAATACTTGCAAAGATGCATGCTATTGATGGACATGGATAGTGGTTCACCCTTTGGAGTTGCAAGCTGATATACTCCAGACCCAAATGATGCAATAACTACATAAGGTCCTTCCCAATTTGGCTCAAATTTGCCTTGTTTTTCTCTATGCTACTGAGTCTTGTAGTTCATCTTCAGGAATAGATCATTGACCTCAAAATGACAACCTCAAACTTTCTTGTTATAGCTCTATTTGAGTCAATTTTGGTAAGCTTGAAAATGTGTCAAGGTAGCTCATCTCCATTCATCAAGCATTTCTAGCTCATGGAGTCTAGATATTTAGTAGTTTTCATCATCAAAAATATCTTGTAGGGAAACTCTTAATGATGGAATTTCAACTTCAATGGGAAGTATGGCCTCAATGCCATTGACAAGAGAGTATGGTGTTACACTAGTAGGAGCATGCACACTTGTTTGGTATGCCCAAAGAGCTGGATTTAGTTGTAGGTGCTAGTTTCAACCAGAATCATTAACAATTTTTTGGATAATCTTAACAATGGTCTTATTAGATTCTTCTACTTGGCCATTTCCTTATGGATGTTAAAAACTAGAATTGTATATGTTACACTTCTCATAGAGCTTGTCTACATCTTTGTTTTGAAATGAACTACCATGGTCAATAATAATAGCCAAAGGGACTCCATACTAACATATGATGTAGTTTAGAATGAACCTTGAAATTTTCTTGCCAGTGGTGAAGGTCAAAGGGATAGCTTCAACCCATTTGATAAAATATTTTGTTATTGTGATAATGAACTTATGACCATCAGAGGATGAAGGAGAAATAGCTCCAATAAGATCAAATGCTCATTGTAAAAAGGGCCATGGAGATATGACTGGCTACAATTCTTGTGCTGGTGCATGGATCATATTGCTATGGATCTAACATTTATGACATGTTTTGGCAAAATCATGGGCATCTTGTTCCATGGTTGGTCAATAATATCCAACTCTAAGAAGTTTCTTGGCTAGACTTAGACCATTGAAATGGCCTCCACATATACCTTTGTGGACCTCGTGTAAAGAAATTTTAGCTTCTTGTGAGTCAAGGCATTTGATAAGGGTTTGGTCAAAGGATCTCTTGTAAAGGGTGTCATCAATGATGATGTATCTAGGAGCTTGATGGATAAAGGCTCGATGGTCATTTTTGGATAAGTTGGGTGGTAGGATTTGGGCATGTAGGTAATCATAAATGTCTTGATACCATGGAGAATTGGGACCAACAAGTTCGCACACAAACTTGGATTGAGGGAGCTCGAATACTAGAATCAAAAGTTGCTCCACAAGGAATTCACAACATTCCACATTTTGAGGCATATCAATCATAGAAGCGATGGTAGCCATAGCATTAGCTTGCTTGTTATGTATTCTTGGTAGCTGATGAAAAGAGATAGTAACAAATTTAGACTTAACGAAGCCTACCATCTACTTGTAAGGCATTAACTTATCATCTTTGGTTTCGTAGTCATCATTGACTTGGTGGATGACCAACTGGGAATCCCCAAAGACTTGTAAATTTTGAATGTTCCATTGGATAGCTATCTTGAGTCCTATGATCAGTGCTTCATATTCTGCTATGTTGTTTGTACAATGGAATGCTATCCTATATGACTTGGGGATTATATCTCCTTAGGGAGTGATAAACATGATGCTAGCTCCTGAACCATTTTGTCTATGTGATCCATCAAAATAAAGCTTCCAATCATTAGCTATATCCATGTGAAATATGGCTTCATTTGGAAAGTCTATCAGCATGGGATGGTCATCTGACATAGGTGCTTCTGCTAACTAACCTACTGTCACTTGCCCTTTGATTGCCTTTTTTCCCACATATTCTATGTCAAATTCACTAAGGATCATGACCCATTTGGCTAAGCATATTGTGAGAGCATCCCTACTTGGGAGATATTTTAGTGGGTCAATCTTAGAGATGAGCATCATTTTCTGATGGAGCATGTAATGTCTTAGCTTTTGGGCTATAAAGACAATAGCAAGACAGGCTCATTTAATGAGTGAATAATTTAGTTCATAGCTCACAAGTGTTTTTTTGATGTAATATATGGCTCTCTCTCATCCTTTTTCATCATTGTGCTAAGAGAGCTCCTAATGTTGTATCTTTAGTAGATATGTATAGAATGAATCTACAAATAGACTATAATCTTCCTTGTAGTCCTCTTGATTCTTTTAGATTTTTTGGAGGAGGCATGTCAAGAATTTCTTTTACTTTCTCAGGATCCACTTCAATGCCTCGTTGAGAAAAAATGTATCATAGGAGCTTTTAGGAGACAATCCCAAATACACAATTTTTTGGATTTAGATGAAGCTTATAGCTTTCCTTTCTATTGAATATCTGATCTAGGATTCCCAAATGATCTTTTCTTTTATAGGATTTGCAAAGTAAGTCATCAACATAGTCTTCCATTAGGATGTGCATGAAATCATAGAAGATTATAGTAATTGGTCTTTGATATGTTGCCCTGACATTTTTAAGACCAAATGGCATAACATTCTAGTAGTATGTTCCCCAAGGGCATGTAAAAGCTATTTTGTGTTGATCTTCAGGGGCTATTCTTATTTGATTGTAGCCAGAAAAGCCATCCATCTGTGATAACATCTCATACCTAGCTATCATGTCTACAATGATATCTATATTTGGTAAAGGAAAATCATCCCTAGGGCATACTTTGTTAAGGTCATAGAAGTTAGTGCATATCTGGATGCCCTTAGAGTGTTTGCTTATTGGTACTAGATTAGATATCCACTTTTCATAATCAATGGGGCTTATGAAGCTGACATCCAATAATTTCTTCAATTCAGCTTTGATGAGGAGGGCAACTTGAGGATGCATTTTTCTCAACTTTTGCTTTACTGGTTTCATTCCTAGTTTGAGTGGTAAGAGATGAAGGACTAGTTCAGGATCTAATCCGGGCATGTCTACATAAGACCATGCAAAGTTGATCTACCTTTCTAGAAAGAATCTGATAAATTCATCCTTTTTGTTTGGTGATAATGAGGTTGCAAAGTGCATGACCTTGGGGTTGTTAGGATTTCCTACATTGATTTCTTTTGTCATTTCCACAAGCAATGTTTATCTTTCATTCAATGGGGGTGCATCCAATCTTCCATCCTCAGGTGCCTTAGAGAGGTTTTCACCCTCAGATACATCCTTTATTTTTACTATTTCATGGTCTAATAATGCCTTTCAATTTTCAAAAAGAGACCTACTTGTGTCTTTTTTTGTTATTTTCTCAATTTTGTGACTGGAAGATGGAGTTGACTCCCCAAAATATGCCGTGATGTTGAGATCAATGGAAAAGTGAAACTTTTGATTACCTTGTTGTTAATCTTCATAGAGCTCAAAGAATTCTACAATAGCATCATCATTTTCAAACTAGTCAAACATTGGTGGTCCTTGTTGGTCCTAATTAATAAGTTCAGGGAAAACTAGGGAAATTCCATCATTGGTGTTGAATAAGCTTTGGTCAAAGGCATATATATGGATATTTCCTTCATTGATATCATCAGGATCATTTTCAAAAGTAGGAGGGCTTGGATCCTAGAATGTTTTGATCCAAGGTGAAGAATTGGTTTGAGTGATAGGTGTATTGACATGTTTATCTTCCATAGGTAGGCTATCAGGGTCAGCAAACACATGATCAAGACCAAGGGAGGTATTAGGATCATCGATGTTGGATATAGATTGGGTGGGTTCGGGTTGGTTGTTCTTAGATGCCTTATCATCATTTGAAGCATTCACCTACTTAGATGAGGATGACTCAATATTAGGAAGACCTAAAACAAATGGTTTGAATCCAAGCCCCAAGCTATAAGGTCATCCTGATGTAGTGGTGGGTTGAACAATGCCTTGTTTTTGAAGTCCTAGGCCACTATATCCATCATATCCCTTTTTTTTCATGATGGTGAATCTAGGTCCATACTTGTTAGGGGATATAGGAGTGATTTCTTGTTCTGCTTTAGCCTTTTTAATCCATGTAGAGGTATTTTCATAGACATGTTCTTCATGTAGTCTGCCTCCACTAGTGAAAGCCACATAAGGTTTCTTTTGAAATGTGAACTTAGGCTTGTTCTGTATAAGCTAAGGTTTACCATATGACTATGGAGATAGAAGAAGGTTCCCAATGTGAAAGACATGCGACATGGAGTACTCACCAAAACCTTGGTCTTGGATTTTGAGCTTTCCTTTGAATGCGGGTGTAATTGTGGAAGGATCAACATACTTGGAGGACTCTAGGGGATTTGCTACATGGTTTGTCGAGACCTAGTATGCAGTGGTTCCTCTAAGATTGGTATATAACTGGAAGAGATATGGATCACCTGGGATGGTTACCTCTACAATATTATAGGAGAAATTTAGGCATTGGTGATATGTAGAAGGAACTACATTCATAACAAGGATCTATGGGTGGCCTAGTATCATGTTGCAGTTCATTTTTATACCTAGGATCTAGAATAAAGTGTTCTTAGTAGCTGGACCAAATCTAATATGTAAGATGATGACCCCTATAGAGAAACATTCACCATCATCATAGGCTTTGATTGTGATCCTTCAAGAGGGATCCACATTAGTTTAAGAATAACCTAAACCTTTAACTAGTTTAAGTGTACAGATATTCATCCTTGCTCCTTAATCTATCAAGACATGTCTAACTTTAACATTATGGACAAAGACTTCAAGGTGAAAAGGGTCATTGTGGTTTATTCTATCTTTAGGGATTTCTCAAGGGGAAAAGGTGATATGTTGGGAGGGTGATAGGTTCCCCACCATGGCTTGGAATTGGGCAACATCAATGCTATCTAGGACTACTGACTCTTAAAGGGCTTAATCCAAGATCTTCTGATGTTGGGGAGATGCACGCAGTAGGTCCAAGATGGATATCTATTCAAGGGTCTTGTCGAGCTATTCAACAAGGCTATAATTAGATGAAGTAGGAGCAACAGGTCTAATAGGGGGTGTAGGTCTAGTAGAAACAATGGGTCTAGATGGGGCTCTAGGAAGAGTGATCTTGGTATGACATATAGTGATAGCACAATGAGGGTCTTCAGCCTCTAAGGTGAATATGGATATGCGGAAATCTGGCACATTAAAATAATTGATAGTGTAGTCATACCCAATGTGAGTGTAATTCACATTACCTTGTGAGTTTGAGTTTGAACTAGAGGGTTTCTCTTTGTCATGATTACCCAAAGGATCTTTGAAGATAGCTGAGCTATTCAACAAGGCTATAATTAGATGAAGTAGGAGCAACAAGTCTAATAGGGGGTGCAGGTCTAGTAGAAGCAATGAGTCTAGATGGGGCTCTAGGCAGAGTGATCTTGGTATGACATATAGTGATAGCACAATGAGGGTCTTTAGCATTTAAGGTGAATATGGATATGCAGAAATCTGGCATATTAAAATAATTGATAGTGTAGTCATACCCAATGTGAGTGTAATTCACATTACCTTGTGAGTTTGAGTTTGAACTGGAGGGTTTCGCTTTGTCATGATTACCCAAAGGATCTTTGAAGATAGTATGGTTAGAGTTGGATGCCATTAGTGATGGATTGAAAGTGATTACACCATCATCAATAAGGTCTTGTATCAAATGTTTCAATTGGAAGCATGATGAGGTTTTATGTCCTTTAGTGTAGTGGTAATCACAGTATTTTTTGTCATCCCACCAATTTGCTTTAGTTAACAGTTCATCTTTGATTGGGGGTAACTATAGGAAGCTATTACTTAGTAACTATTGTAGTGCAATCTCAAGAGGTATCCCCAATGGTGTGAATTTCTTGTCCTTGGTTCTAGGATGTCTTCGAGGTTTATCTTGCATGGAAGTCTCAGTTTTCTATTGTGTGTGTTGGAGTTTTAAAACTACTAAAAAATAGAGTGCTTCAATACTAAAATGATAACACTTATGCAACCTAAGGATTAGCCATTTCCTATTTTCAATTACACATGCAAACCATTTGGATCCAACATTAAAAAAACCAAGAATGGTTTCCTTCTCTTTTGGCTCTACAAAACCAAGGTGGGTATACCTACGGGATGACTCAATTTGACTACTCTTGTATGAAAAATATCTTAGTTTCATTCTGATTCTCATCCTCAATCCATAAACTGTAGCTAATTATGTCATTTTAAACAGAATACATCCCATATAATATATTTGGTCATTAATTCTTCTATAGATCTACAAGTATTCTTTGCGGTAGTGGCTAACTAAGGCTAGAATATTTCATGCAAACAAGTATTGAGAAACTTTTAAGATCTTCAGGAAATAAAAGTGAAATTGCTTATAACTTCACATTTGATATTCATCTATGATCTATTTCTCTTCTAGCTGAATTAATTTGACTAGTGCCTAATTCAATGGGGTTTAGAGTCTATTGCAATTCCATGGATCTGATTTGTTGCCTTACAACAAATATTATTAGCAATTCTTACTAGAATCCATCATTCAAAACATCCTTCCCATTACTACAACAAACTTATCAAATTCATCAAAGCTTTTACCTAATTCATTGAACTAATAGCAGTGATGAAAAGATATACAACCCAAATGGATTGCATTCAATTGCACAAGCTTTTACTCACACAACATCAAGGTAACTAAGTAATCAAAAGGAGACAGAATTTAGAAAGAAATGATATGGGAACAACTCATACTTTGTATTCATTTTCCCTAAAAATTGTATACATATGTAGTTAATTCAGAATGGCCTTAGAAAGAAACACAGAGATCATTCTATATTCATGTATTCTTAGAAAACATGCAAAGAAAATACATCATAAGACTTGCTCAAAAATTACTGGACCGAAAACCAACCAAGGATATGACTCAAAAGCATTAGAAATCAAACCCTCCTCTAGCCCTAGAATCTCACTTATATAATGTGAGATGCAACAAGCTTTAGGCGAAGAGAATTGATAGGTTTCTTGACAAGAGATATTCTCATACACCTATCACAAAATGACAAAAATGTAATTAATAGAAAGACATGTAGATAAAAAAAAATTCTTTTTTGGGTCCCTTTTTGTTACATCTCTTTATGCTAATTTGGCTGCTACTCTGATTCCTTTGTGTATGCAACTGCTAAGCCCACCAATGATGAAATCTGTTCTCATGATTGCTAACTAACCTCAACTATGGGTTTCACTATCATTACACTATAATGTCAGAGTCACTTTTTACCTTTCAATCTTCCTTGGTTAGATCAACATCCTAGGATTATGGGATTACTGCTTAATGTGAAGAATTTGATCTTGGAGGTAATGTTGCTATCAAATATAACAAAATGGGCATTTTCTATTTCCCTAGTCATATCTGCATTCAAAAGCATTCCTCTACCAAAATATGTCACCCCCTTAAAAAGAAAGACATGTATTAACAAAAAGTAAGAGTAACTATACACATGAAACTCATGGATATAAAATCTTCTTCACCTTCTCCAAAAACTTTACACAGGGTCCTTTATAACTACCACCTTGGCATTGAAGTATGCTTTCTTGAAAAATTCTTTAGAGAATGATGTTATTATTGGTAGGGTTCTAATTTTGCCAAGTTCACCCTTTTCCCTTCTCACTACCTTAGTGGCTTGATCACAACTCTTTGCCATAGTCTTAAGGAGATCATAATCCATAAAAACACTTAGGATTACTAGTTTTCCTTGGTCAAAATTCCATATACTAACATGTGGGGAAAACAACTTTGTCTTTGCAAACCATCTTTTGAACAAATTTAAACCAGTTTGTGAGGTATTAACATCCCGGATCCAATTACCTTCATTAAGAAATCCCTCTGCTATCCACAACCTATGATTTAATGAGTCCATTGGAGGCATTTTTTGACTATATCTTGCAAGATTGGAGCACAATAGAAATTACAGTATAGTTACTTACTTGAAATTCTTTCTTATTCCTTTCGATAATTTTGTAACTTCTCTTCAAACAAACTGCTTCACACACTTGCCAAAATCAATCCAATCTTCTCAGTAATTTTTTCTGCACATAAAAACTCAAAATCTTTGTTCCCACAAGGCATAACTAAGAAAATCTTCTCTATTATACTCCTTTTTTACATGCGAAGCTTTCATATCTCATTAATACATAGAGTGGCACCACCTTTGTGTTTAAATCTATACCGTCGATCTTTTCAAAATCTTACAATCAAGGGATGCGAAAAAGGTGACAAGCATTCTACTCGAAAATTTTTCTAGTCAACCCAATTAGAACTAACCATGTGTATCATTCCTTCAATGTTGGCATTTTCATATGGATCCACTGGTGATTGAGGACATGTGTCAACAAGTTGCTACCTCACTACACATAACTTTTGAGCATCTGGCTATAGCAAGATAGTGATAATGATTGATTCTACTTTGATCGCATGGCATATATTTGATACAACTCTTACAAGAAATGTGGTGGGTCCCTCATTCACTATGTCACATAGAGTAAACAATGCACATCTTTCTATAGTGAGATAGTGAGAATCATTGATCCCATCTTGATCTGATGATCATAATACCTCATGTGTTTTATGAATGGGGCATGGGTTCAAGATACTGATGACATGAGAAATCCTACACAACTGGCATAACAAAACCATACTTTAATTCTAGTCACCTTTCCATGTTGCTTGAGGTCCCACCAAATGTTCATTTCATGGTAACTCACTATGTCACTAATGGTGAGATGCCTAAATTTTCCAATAGCAAGGTAGTGAGCTTTGGTGTCTTAACAAAAAATTGGTGTCAGAAGAATAAAAGCAAGTGAAGTCACCATTGTCCTTATTAAATTCTTTTGACAATAATAGTTACTACCCACCATGCCACTTGGAATATTTTATGGTCATTGGGAAGTTTTGAGACCATTGTATAGTACATTTCTCAGCTACTTGCTATGTCACTAATGGTGAGATGCTTAGCTTTTGGAATAGAGAAGTAGCAAATCATCAGAGAAATAAATATTTCAGTAATATTTTCAACCCACCTTTTACTGGGTTTCTTTTCCTACTTTGAAAACTCTGTCAGAATGCACGTGACTGAACCTTAGCCAAAACACATTTTTTGATTACTACATCTCCATTTTATGACACCGTTCTTTAGTTTCATGCCATTCACTACCTTGCTATACATAAGAAGTGTGCAACTCACCATAGAAAAGTAGCAATAGAAATAAATCTCATTAGAATCAGATGGTGAGGAACATGAGAGAACAAAACCACTTGAGGGCACAGAAGATTTAAAATGAAAATAGAATATTCGCTAAAGTTTAAAAAGATTTCATGCCCAAGACTATAATAGAAATGAGACATAGGGTTTAACATGGTTTTTCAAAGGCAAACAAAATCTTGAAGATTGAACAAGAAACCCTATTTACCAATGATGGATTAAATTTGATTTTTTTAGTACTTATGTTAGGGAAATTTCATTATGCAAAAAATTAGACCAACAGTGGCTCTTTCTGGGGACATAGAATTATGTAGATTAAAATGAGGGCTCAAAATTTCTGGGAGAAGCAGACCAACCAGACTCCCTACAAACTAACCACCACAGGAGAACAACAAAACACATGAAGACTATATACAAGAAGCTAAACAAAGACAAAGAATTTACAAACTGAACAAGAAACCCTAAACTACTATTCATGGAAGGAACAATTATTTCAGCATAAATTCCTCTTCAAGAACTGTCCATGAACTGGTAGTTTCAAAATGTTGTCTGATAAATCTTTAAGAACATATGAATCTTCTTCCCATGTATTTTCAATCAAATAGGGGCCTAGCTAGATAGGGTCAAACTTACCATGTTTTCCTTTATCTTTGATTCTGGCATTCCACATAAGGACTAAATCTCCATCTTGGAATTTTTTACTCACTATCCTTTTATCATATAGTGTCTTAACTTGTAGTTGCAGCTTTTAATTCCTAAGAGATGCTTCTTTTCTAGTTTTTGCTAACCCTACAAGCTCATCTAGCCTTTCTTGCATATCATCTGTAATATCTTCATCATATAAATGGATGTAATTATAGAGTCCTACTAGGTTATTCTGAGGTATCCTTGCTTGAATTCCATATACTAGATCAAATGGGGCTACTCCAATGGCCTTCTTTATAGTCACTCTGTCAATCCATATTACCAGTTGCAACTTAGAGTCCCATGCCTTCTTGTTATCATCCAAGGTCCTCTTAATGACCTTTAACAAGCTCTCGTTTGTGGATTCAGCCTATCCATTCCCTTGTGGATGATATGGGTAAGATGTTGATCTAGTTATTCCATATTTTTCACAGAACTTTATAAACTCCTTAGACCTAAAACACATGGCATTATCTATCACAATTCTCTGAAGGCAACCAAATTTGGAAATAACATTACTAGGCAAGAAATTGTTGACAACTTTACTTGTTGCATTTCTTGTGGGGATATCTTCTAACCACTTTATAAAGTAATCAGTAGCAACTAAAATCCATGAATAGCTAGTATTAGATTTGGGAGAAATCTCACCTATGAGATCCATACCCCATTGCTAAAATGGTTCTTGCACCTCAACTGGCTTTAAAGGAGTATTACCTAAAATTTTTAGTTTTCTAGAAAACATTTGACAAGGGTCACATTTCCTAACCAAAATTTGAGAAAATTTGATAAGGGATGGCCACCAGAATCTAGCTCTCATTTCCTGGTGTGTAGTGGTTTTAGCCATATAATGTCCACCACACACTCTAATATGCATCTCCTTCAGAATTTCTTGGGCTCTTCCTTGATCAACACATTTAAGTAATATCCCTTCAAAATTTCTCCACCACAAGCTACCTTAGATAATTATGTATCTGATAGCTTGTAACTTAGTGCTCCTCTTTCTCATTTTTAATCAAATGAGGTGGGGCTTCCATGTGTTGCAGGTAGTGGATAACATTAGCATACTAGTCACAGTGATCCATGTAACACAAATCAGATCTAAGGTCATATGTAGCCATATTTATTTGATTAGCATCCAAATTAGATTGAGCCATGAGTTTAGCTAAACCTTGACCTCTTACCAACTTTGTTATCTATATCTCAATGTTGAACTCCTGGATCCTATTGATCCACCTACACCTTCTTCCTGACACTTCTTGTTGAGAAAATATATCTTTCACAACATCACTAAGCACAAATGCAATGACAATAGCACCTACCAAGTAGCATCTAAAAGCATTAACAACCTTTACCAGAGCATATGCTTGCTTTTCATTGATCTCATATTTTAATTCAGCTAGTTGTAGTGACTTATTGAAAAATGCAATTGGTTGCTCATATCCTTCATTATTTTTTTGCAATAAGACTACAACTACAGTACGAAAAGAAGCAAAAGAAAATATGTGCATGGGCTTTGTGTAGTCAAGAGTTCTTAGCGCTAGAGCATTTTTTATTGTAGTTTTAATATCTTGGAATGCTTGTAAAGGCTCACCATTCCAATCTATAGTAGCTCCTTTCTTGAGCATCTTTGAAATAGGTCTACTAATTTCAGCAAAGTTAGTAACAAACCTTCTTAGAAAATTAACTTTCCCAAAGAAGGATTGAATTCCTTTTTCATTCTTTGGCTTAGGGACCTTATCAATAGCTACTACTCTCTCAGGATCTATCTTTACTCCATCCTTTGATACTATATGCCCTAATAACTTACCTTAAATTACCTCAAATGCACATTTCTTAGGGTTTAATGATACTCCATATTCCAATGCTTTAATGAAAATTCTTTCTAGATGCCCACAATGGTCATCTTCCTTCTTGGAATAAGCTATGAGATCATCTTGATAGACCACCATAAATTTATTTATATATTCACAAAAAGCCACATCCATGGCTCTTTGAAATTTGGTACCAACATTAATCAATCCAAAAGGCATCCTTACGCATACATAAGTCCCCGAAGGAGTTGTAAATGCTATCTTGAATTGTTCTTCTTCTTTCACCAGGACCTAGTTATATCCTAAGAATCCATCCATTATTGAAAAAGGTTCAAACCCTGTTACCTACTATAGCATGGCTTCTATATTAGGTAACCCATAATTATCTTTCAGGGAAGCAATGTTCAAATTTTTGAAATCTACACAAAGTCTGATATCTCCATTCTTTTTTCTAACAAGAACTAAGTTTGAAACCTAGATGGAATGTCTAATAGGCTTGATTATTCCCCCATCTCTTAACTTCATCAATTCCTCCTACATTTTAGGGGTTAGGGTTGGATTGACTGGCCTCTACTTTTTCCTAAAAGGTTTTACATTGTCTTTCAATGGTATAACATGTTGAAAGAGATCTTCTTTGTAGGCTATCAAGTCATCATATGACCAGTCAAAAACATGTTTGTATTTTCTTAAGAGGTCAATGAAAGGCTTCTTAATTTTAGTTGATAAATTCTAACCAATGTAGACCTTCTTTGGGGCCTCATTTGTACCCAAATTTATCTCCTCTAGCTCTTGAGGCTTATACTCCTTAGTTCCATGTCTTACCCTATCTTGGTTATCAAACATATTCTCAAAGACAACCGGACATTTAGGTACTTTGTTAGTTTTCAACTATATAACTTCTTGGCCAAATATTGTTTCCCTCCCATCTATGGTCTCAACCAAGTCACTACAATCCATCTCCTAACCATGATACTTATCTTCATTAATCAAGAAATTGACAATAACTTTATCATCTTCAAATACTTGCCAATGTTCAATGTTATCAGGTATTGAGGGTCCATTCTGAACTTCAATCTGTGAGATTCCTACAAATGACATTTCCTATGGCTTAATTGCTACATTTTCCAATAGGTTAGCCATCTTATTCTGAGTCCTATCTCTCCATGATATTACCAAATGCATCAAAGAATTCTATTTGGTCCCAAACAAAATTTCTATACTATTTCAACCTTCTATTCTTAGAAGCATATGTTCCCTTTATCTATGAGATAATCAATTTAGAATCACCTATGAATGCAACTTCTATTAGTACATGAAAAATTCAAGGTAAAGGAATATCTAAAAGTGAGTTTCTCTGGAGAAACAAAAACTACCCCAACCCCTACATCTTCTTTAGAACTAGCCCCATCAAAGAAAATTGTCCATAATATTAGTGAGTCTATACAATACTCAACTTCATGTTCAATTATAGCAGGAAAATTTTCAACTTCTTGGATAATCAATTCAACTCTGAAAATATTCACATCAGTATCTAAAAAGAAAGTAGCATCTTTGTCAATTTCTTCACCCAAGATATGAGTAACTCTTGGCTCTTTGTCTGATTTAACAGCCTTATCACCTATGTGAAAAGTTGCATATGTTAAGTCACATTGTAGGCTACCTCCCATAATAGCACTCCATTTTCTAGAAAGCAACATTCCATAGTGTGGAGGTATGTCAACCACAAGGACTGACATGGTCAATTCTACCTTAGGATATGCAGCTAGCTTGAATGGAAAGGAAATTATAGTACCTATGACTGAGACTTCTCTAGCATCCATACCTCTACATCTGCCTTGTGTAGTGTCTACTTTCAACCCTAAGGCTTCCATTACTTTGAAAGGCATTATGGTGTTAAAGGCTCCTAAGTCTATCATGCAATTTTTAAGGGTCTTCCCTTTTATAATTAGACTAAGAAAGAATGGGTCAATATCTTCTATGTATGCTACTAATGAGTCATCCAAGAACATTTGGGAAATTTCAGACATGATACCACTATCTTCTATTACTAAGGGGATCAATTGGGTAACATTTTTTTCTACATTTTTATTACTTTTTCCTATCCCTCCCAACCATGACAAGGCTTTACTCTTATGCTCTTCAATTCTAAAGAGTTCAGACAAGGGTACCTTATGTCATGTCCCCTTTTCAAATAATTAAAAATAATAATATTTACTAAGGCAGGTAGGCCCAAAAAGGTGAAGTTTCAGAAAAAGGGGATAATCTTTGGAAGCTAATGGACTAATAAATGAAAATTATTATTAAAATATGTTTTATCAACCCCTCTTGGATGTGAGTTAGGGTTATGCCCTCTTTTAAGGGGTTTGGAGGCATTTTGGGCTGATGCCAGAACTTGATTTTGCTCATTTCTTTGTTGTTCTTCAGAGGCTGCCAAACCTGTGGAGAAGGAGACCCAAGAACGGGAGTTTGTAGGTTTCTAGGAAGGCTAAGGATGGGAGTTTGAAGCCATTCCATGTGCATGCTCATGCAGAGTTTGCCTTTGTGCTGAACAGTGTAGATTTGTGGGTTTTCAAGTGTGTTTTTTTGTAAGAGTTTGGTGTTTCCAATTGAGTATTTCATATCAGTTTGGGTTGCTGCTATATTTCAGACTTTTAGATGTTAAAATAGAGCTGAATATATGTATTTGGTCATGATTATACTTTTTTGATAGATTATTAGTGTTTTTGAGGTGTTTTCGGGCTATTCTGTGTTGTTTTCGGAAGACCCTTAAAAATTGCAACGGCAAATGGGCCCTACAAGTGGTATCAGAGCTATGATCTTGCTAGCCTAAGGGTTTGTAGAAGTTTGCATGTCAGTTTTGACAACTACCCAAATCTTGCATGTCATAATTTATGGTTGCATGTTGCTTCTAATCAGCTGCATGTCAAAATTTATGGTTGCATGCTACTTCTAATCATTTGCATGTTAGTTCTTGGTGAATTTGGTGGTTGCATGTTGCTTCTAATCAGCTGCATGTCAAAATCTATGGTTGTATACTACTTCTAATCATTTGCATGTTAGTTCTTGGTGTTTGAAGAAGTTATAACCTATTGGGGTTACACTCTACTTTATCCAGAATGGACAGGTATAGTATAGAGTCTCAAAGCACACGATCTTGGACAATTGATATCCAGAGTCAGAATAGTAGAAAGGATGGTTATTTAGACATTTGAGATAAACTTAGGAAAATAAGCCATGACATGTCTGAACAATTGGTTGAGCACCACTGTATGATGAATGACATGTTGTCTGACCTAGCTAAGGTTGATAAGTTGACTAGATTTCTATTTGGCAAATTTTTTCATAGGGCAGATGACACAATTACCAAGAACTTGCATGAGGAGTTTGAGAAACTAGCTTATAGCCAAGCAGAGGTCTTAGATTCTACTCTACCATAGGAAGTAGTGGGTTTAGATGATGATTATGAGGATGTTGTTGTGCATGATGGTGAGATACCTGGTAGAGATGAGTAGACATTGAGCATTCATGGCTTTGCTGAAAAAGAGTACCAGGCACAGTTAGATGCTTCATCACATGAGGTTGAGATAGGATTATATGTAGTTGGCAGCTGATAGAGATTATCTTATGGAGTGGGGCAGTACAGCATACAATGCATTGTTGGCCAAGGAAGATGAGGTGAGTGAGCTTACTCAGCAGCTTGAGGTGACTTTTGAGATTCTTGAGAGTACACAGTTGGCTTTCAAGGAGTCATAGTTTCATTTGGCTAAGGTGACCATGGAGTTAGAGAAACTACAATCTTTAATAGATTCTGTACAGTCACAAGCTGTGGTGTCTGGTGATCCGTGGATGTCCATAGTCGATAATGTCAAAGATAGTGGAGATGGGGATGCATCCATCCTTGATACTAACATTGGCATATCGGGTTTGTCCCCACTAGAGTCAGATTTAATTGAGTTGGGTGCTGTAGCAGATTGTTGTGGTATGCCTGACATGGTGGTGACCTCTAGTACTAATAGCACGAAGACTAGAGATGTTGTATCAAAGACCATGTGTGATGTTGGTGAGCTGAAAGTTGGCATGGTTCCTACTAGTAATACTACTCCCTTGGTGATGTCTTCAGAGGTAGTTGTACAGTGTGTGGATTCTCCATACTTGGTACAGTTTCATTCAGGAGCATTCACCATTATTGTAGAGTTGGATTGTACATTCCGTATAGGCCAGTAGGATGCGTTGATGGTATTTACTATGTTGGTAGTTTGATTTGTCCACTTTACTTGGGTTTTAATGTTCTAAGAGTTTCTGTCTCATGGGTTTCTGACTATGGAAGTTGTGATTTTGGAGTTTGGTTGAGCAGTATTTGTCAGTTTGATTATGGATTCCTCTTGGTTATATTGCAGAAGATATTGTAGGAGCCTGTGTTAATTGACAATAGTATAGTTCAAGACTACATTTGGGATCCAGGTGGATTGATTGGTTTATTTTTCAGCCATTTCTTGAGGACAAGCAATATTTGGAAGGGGAGGACTTGTCATGTCCCCTTTTCAAATAATTAAAAATAATAATCTTTGCTAAGGTAGGCAGGCCCAAAAAGGTGAAGTTTTGAAAAAAGGGGATAATATTTGGAAGCTAATGGACTAATAAATGAAAATTATTATTAAAATATATTTTATTAACCCCTCTTGGACGTGAGTTAGGGTTATGCCCTCTTTTAAGGGGTTTGGAGGCATTTTGGGCTGATGCTAAAACTTGATTTTGCTCATTTCTTTGTTGTTCTTCAGAGGCTGCCAAACTTGTGGAGAAGGAGACCCAAGAACGGGATTTTGCAAGTTTCTAGGAATGCTAAGGATGGGAGTTTGAAGCCATTCCATGTGCATGCTCATGCAGAGTTTTCCTTTGTGTTGAACAGTGCAGATTTGTGGGTTTTCGGGTGTGTTTTTTTGTAAGAGTTTGGTGTTTCCAATTGAGTATTTCATATCAGTTTGGGTTTGTTGGTGTTTGAAAATGTTACCTGTTTCCAATTATCCCCATGAGAACCTGACATATCTAGGGGAAGCTAACTCCCATTTTAAACATATCATTTTAGACACAGGGCCAACTATAAGGCATGGCCCTTCTTCTTATTCAGGCTCTGCATAACCTAGGCGAGTGGACCTACAGATTCTTTATATGGTACCAGTTGTCAAAGCATACACTAAATCTATTAAGAAGTAGATAAAACCCTTATTTCTCCTAATGGTTTATGAAACAACATAGATTCTACAATAGCCAGGTGCAAACCGATATTATTCATAAATTGAGCGAGGGTTTAAAATTTTTATGTCCACTTCAACATGAAGGGAAAAAGATTGATTTATATTGAGAAAAGATAGCATGTTCAATATGCAACTAAAACTTTAATGATCCTACGAATGACCAGTGCCTTATCCATTAGGGAAATCCTACACTCTAGAATTATGCATCCTTGAACATCAATCAACATATGGCATACGTTAATATATTCATGTTCAATCTGTTCACCCTATGAATTAGACAACAATATCCAATATAACCCCATACTTTCTCACATCCTTCTTAGTTGAATCTACAACCTTGTCTAAAACCACAAGCAATTATATGACTCCTTGAGTTAAAGGCAAGAAAACTTCAAACATACAACCGGGCAATTGCAAATAGGTTCAAGATCTTTGTTCTTGAACATATAACATTACAAACTCAACAAGAAAGGAGACAGAATTATATTAAAATTCAAAACCTTTTGCACACTGTATTTATCTCCTTGAAATAAGTACATTAGGAATGCATAAAACAAGATGCAAGATCACACTACTGTATCAGAACTATCTATGAAATCCATATGCTGTTCATACAAGACATGCTGGGTATGTGGCTTTCACAGCCTGAGCAGAGCTCTAGGAACTGGAAAAATAGAAAACCCGACCAACCCCCTTTTTTAGCCTTGGGAACTCACTTAAATACTGTGAGATGCAACAAGCTTCAGGCATAGAGAACTAAAAAGTGTCCCTTACAAAAGATATCACAAGTTTGTAATGGAAGAAAGAAGAAAAATGATTAACAGAACATCACCACTTTTTGCTGATTCGGCTCTACCACTAATTTGTTGTGTGCACAATTGCTAAGATCACCCTATCAATGAAAAAATCAACTTTGAAAAATATGCACCAACCTAGGTCCGTGGGTTTTGTCAAGATGACTACTGAATGAGAATCATCTTTACTTCCCACTCTTTACTAATCATGCCAGGCTTCAAAAATAATAGAATGATTACTTAGCATGCAGTACATAAGTCGGAAAACAATGTGGTTATTAAAAATAACAAAATAGGGATGCTCTGATCCCTAGCCACGTCTACTTCCTTAACCAACTTCTTGCCAAATTTTCCATCTACTGACACAAAAAGGGGGGACACGCACAAAAAGTGAAAAAGACTATACCCCAGGGTATAAAATCTTCCTCACCCTCTTCCAAAACTATGCATAGGGTCTCCAATATTTTTGCTACCCTGGCATCAAACTAAGATGCTTTGAAAATTTGTTTAAAAGATGATGTTTCTACTAAAAAGGTTGTTAGCTTACAAAGTCTATTCCTTGTTCTTCTTACCACCTTGGTGACTTGACTATGACACCTGATTACTAGCTTTCCTCTATCAAAAAACCATACAAAGGCATACAAAGCTAACCATTTTCCTTTTTTGAACCATCCTCTGAAAATAAATAAATCATTTTTCAAAGTATCAGTGTCCCAGAACCAACTACTCTTAACAAACAATCCTTCCGCGATCCATACCCTCAGACTTAGTGAAATCTTTAGAAACTTCTTTTGAATAAATCACTAGGACTGAAAAATGCAGAGACTTTGGTATACAAACTTACCTGAAGCCTTTTCTTTTATCTCTATAACTTCTACATTTTATCCTTGAGCCAACTACTTAACACTTGTGCCAAATTTATCTCAATCCCAGCAGTAATTTTTTTTGTTCAGAGATGACTCATGAATTTCTACTCGCACAAGTTGATATTGGGAAAATCTCACTCGTTACACCCTGTTCTTTACTTTCACACATGAAGGTTTTCATGTCTCATTAATATGCATAATGATACTACCTTCAATAGTAAAATATGCACCGTCGATCTTGAAGATCTTATAAGTTGAAAATGTGAGCATGACGGCTTCGAAATCCACTAGGCAAGCTGGTCCGGAATAACCCAATCATAATTAGCCATGTGTGCAAACAAGAAGAAGAGTTAGGGTCAACAAAAGAAAACTCGTGTGCCCGGAGGCCCTCCACGTACAGTATCGATTGATTTTCTTTAAGGTATTCAAGATTGAGTGTGTGTTCATTTTAAACCCAAAACAAAGATGTGTGAGATTCGATTTCAAGCACACGCCCGGAGGCCCTCCATGTCAATTTTTGTTCAATTTCAGTGCCCAAACTTGAAGTGTGATCGATTTAATCTAGAGTTTTGGTCATTTAAGAATTTTGATAAAGCAAAAGAAAATGTTCAAAGACCAAGTGAGTTAGTTAGATTGTGGAACACTTAATAGCTTTTTCAAGTAGATCCATCCCCATAAATGGCGCTGAGATTGCAACCAATGGTTGAATTAATGGGTGATTAGAAAAGAGATGAGTCCAAGGAACTACTCAAATTGTTTTTTGGAAATTTTTATTTAACTTAACAAAGTTTCTTAATTTTCCAAAAACCAAACCATTGCACTGTTCCTTTATCACAAAACACGTGACACTTCAAAATGGCCTGATTTGGTTAATTGCGATATGGGTCCACAATCCTTTTACCCACATTATAAAATCATACGAAGATAAAACAATGCAGGAAAACTCTAGCCCTTGATGCTGGCTTAGATTGACGGTGATTCAAAATTTCAATAATAGGTGGCCCATCACAATGATCCTGACCAATGAGAAAATACCTTTTATTGCACGTGTTCTGACAAACCTGACTGTGGCATTCAAAACTTTGGTGCCCATGACATCGTTACTTCCTCACATTCTGGTCCCACTGTGCCACGCATTGCAAAGTGGCATGCCCACAATATTTATCTACCTCTCATCTTGAAAATGTGGGTATGCTTCATTCGTCGATCTCACATAGATCGACAATGTTCATAAATTGTCCTCTTTGCTCGTACAAACATCTCCTTGTCTCTTCATAAGGAACAGATGTCACTCATGCGCTTGCCCACATTTTGTAACTTCCTTGCATTTTCAAAATGCGGGCCAGCGCCCTCCGTCAATCTAAACAAGATCTTCAATCGCCGAGACTTGCATTGTAAGTTTGAAAAGCAAATTTTTGGGATTTAAATACGTGTAAACCCTGATTACCTTAAAATTAAAATAGATTTAATCAAAGCATTATTTCAAGTTTTCCTAAGGTTTAAAAAGGCATTCCCTAAGCAAGAAAATGAGAAGGGGCTAAAGGATTTCAAAGGACATGGTGGATTTGTATAAAGTAATAGGTTCTTGACTGAATTCTGCATATTAAAATGGGGTAGAAAGCAGATTTAGGATTTGTTAAAAATAAGACTTTTTTATATAACTCAGAATGACAAATTACCATCATGGAAGGCTTAGGCAAACTAAATGAAAAGTGTCAGAGACATTGAACACCTTAAGGATCTCAAATGGACAGCCGAGTGCACATTCAATTATGGGCATTCATAGGGCTTGACTTTCTCAAAATTTCAAATGGATGCTCAATATGGGAATGCAATTTTGAGCACCAACAGGGTTGCTGCTATATTTGAGACTTTTAGATGTTAAAATAGAGCTGAATATATGTATTTGGTCATGATTATACTTTTTTGATAGATTATTAGTGTTTTTGTGGTGTTTTCGGGCTATTCTGTGTTGTTTTTGGGAGCTCGATGAGCATTGTTTTTATCCTCTGTTTGAGAGCTGTTGTGTAAATATTATACAGATCTAGAAATATCATTTTGTAGGCTGTTATGCTGCTGAAATTTCAATAAAAATTTCCACTTTCAGATTTATTAATAATTGTAGAACAAGATTTAGTGTGCTAAGAACATTAACAATAAGAGAAACATTCACAAACTAAAACTAAATTCACATATATGCTTAGATAGAAAGCAAAGAAGAAATGCAAACCTCAAAAGAGAAAACACTCCATGCTTCCTTGATTTTATAGATGTCTCCTTTGATGTGGATGTATGCTCAATTGCTTGCCCAATTGCTTCAATGGTGGAGATGGGTAATGGAAAATTGGTAGCCTTGTGAGCTCTCAATTTGGCATTATAAAGTTAAGATTAATGACTTTGGTTCTCAAAATAGCATGGTAACTTTAGCTCAAAGATTTTTGTTGGAATGGCTTGGGATGGGATTCAATTTATAGGCTAAGGGCTTGAGGGATGAAGGGCTTAGATGCAAGGATGGGGAGATGGTTAAGGAGGGCTAAGATGCACTCAAAGGGGAGCACATAGATTGTGCTTGTTTAGCACCAATGGGAAGGTGACACTTGTCACAAGGAGGATGAGTGTGAGAGGGTAGGGTAAAGGGTTGGTTAAAAGCATGATGAGTGGGGTTGAGTATGTAAGAGAGATGTAAGAGGAATGAGTGTGGAAGAGGGAAGAGTGTGGAAGATGGATGTAAGAGTCATGAGTGGGCTTGTAAGAGTCTTTTATGGTTTGTAAGAGCACTCATGACTTGGCGGTTGGGATTTTTGAGGAGAGACTTTGGTTTGGTTTAGGAAAGTCTTAAACTTGTTTAAGGAATGTGACAACATTAGGGAGTGGATTAGGCTTGGGTTTAGGATTAGATTAAGGATGTTAGAGATGTGCAAGTGGATGGAATTAATGAAGGTGGGTGAGTTAGTGGCTAAGCTAGGTTAGTATGGGTGGATGGGGTGGATTAGGCTAAATGGAGGATTAAGGATAGGTTAGGGGTTTTTGGATTTGAGGATTTTATTTATCAAATAGATTTATTTAATAAATGGGGATTTTTTGGAATTAGATAGAAGAATAGGATTTAATTGATAAATAATAGGTTATTTGATTTATCAATTAGGACCATAGATGATTAATTAAATTAATCAACTAGGGATGGCAAATGATTAATTAAATAAAAATTTAATTAACGATGCCTTTAGAGATGGCTAAATTAGATTACCAAAGTGGTGTAATCGAATTTAAGTATCTACATTTTGCCCCTCTTTGACATAGTGTTGAGACAACACTATTTCAAAGAAGTTTGAATGGAGATGACACAAGGAAGATGTTTTAGCAACAAGGTTGCCTCGATCTCGGATAAGAAGAAGAGAGACTAGAATTAGATGATGCCCCCTCAAGAAGGCGACAGAGAGAGAAATGAGGCTCAACGGCTTCTTGAAAAGTACAAGAAATCAAGATGAGCAGAGACACAAGTTGGCAAAGAGAAGGGGCTGAATTAGCTCAAGCTCTCACTACAGGAGAATGATAAAGGGGAATCAGAGGCACAATAGTAAATAAAGCTTAAGACTTTCCAGGATTAGGGGGGGGGGGGGGTGGAGGAGCTGAGAGATATAAAAGGAATCCATGATAGGGAGATGGATGATGGAATGATAAAGATGATGCAACAGGATTTCAAAGAGTCAGATTGGTGGAAGATGGGTTTTGAAGATCCCTAGGACTAGGATTGTGGATCTCGAAAAATGAGGCTTGGTGGATTGATTTGATTGGTGGATCCCTAAGACTAGGATTGTGGATCCCTAAAGCTAAGCGTGAGTAGTGATCCAAAGAGATACTGATGCATAAGCTGGGATAGGTGCTGGATATGGATGGGGGATAATGGAGATGAAGGGAATCCATTGAAGCTTTTTTGAGTAGGGGGATACTTCAAAGAGAAGTACCACCATGTAGTTGAGCACTAAATTTGCTAAAGGACTATTATTTAATTGCCAAGGTTACCAAGAACATCAAGGCCTTTTCACCAACCGTCCAGAAGACTGACGAACTGACTCGAAACAAACATGCAAGGATTTCCCCAGTATCACACATGAATCCCAGAGGAAGCAGCGTGGAAACGACACTAGGTAACCCACAAGCAGAAAAAGAAAACAAGCAAAAGACATGATCAAGACCTTACGCTCTAATTGCCCCATTCGCAGCATACCATGATATGGAAGATCGTGGCAATCTTGAGGAGGGAACAAGGAGATTTCTTGGAAAAGATATTTTCAAGACCCAAAAGGGAAGATCCCCAAATCAAAAGAAAGTGAAAATCCAAAAGAGAACTATTTGCCAACGAGATGGGTAGGACGAGGTACCAACGAACCAAGATCAGACATGAGGAAAGCTATATCCTGCAAGGACTTATTAGAGAGCACCTAAGCTGGTGGATTTGGATGAGTGATGCATTTGGCAAGCTGAACTAAGAAGGATAACACTTTGGTGATAGGAGATCTAGCTAAAGGATGCATTGGAATAGCTAACCAAGATGTGCAATACGTGCAAGATGCTGATCAAGGATGAACTAACATGAAAGCTGGATGGATAGATACAATGGAAAGATGGAAATGTTTATGAAGGATGGGATGTATATAATAGTTGATAGGTGGATAGGTAGATGGTTTGCGAAAATCTTAAGTGAAAATGGGGTTCTTTGTATGCATGTGATAGGATACAAGCTAGGATACAAGATTATTTACAAGCTGGAATATGGTACAAGCTTTGGACAAGATTCAGATATACAAGGTATGGTACAAGATTTACAAGGTATAATACAAGCGTTGGTACAAGATTTTACAAGCTGAGGTACAAGATTTTACAAGCTGTACAGGAGGTATTTACAAGCTCCATTAGATTTTGGATATTTGGTTGGAACACCAAGGGAACAAGCAGGTGTTTTATGGCGATGGTGGGTGGATGGATGAGGGTTAGGATAGTGATAGATAATGGATTAGTCTTAGTACACAAGGCACCTGAATTACTAGGTTTTCACCAAGGTACCTATCCAAGGCGCTTGAATTGCCAAGTTTTCACCATTGGACGCTTATTTTTCTTTACTATTTTTTTGTATTTTTCAAAAGCTGGGTATACCAAGGATCTTCAAGAATAGAACTTCTTGAGATGAATGATGTTAGTAGGATCATTCAAGAGTTCTCCTTCTAGTGTAGATAATTGATAGGCTCCGGAGCCAAAAGATGCAGTGACAACATAAGGACCGAGCCATGTAGGTTCAAACTTGCCTTTCTTTTCTCGATCTGCTTGGACTTTCATGTTTTCTTTGAGGACCATGTCACCTAGTTGAAAGTGTCGTGGAAGCACTTTCTTGGTGAAATTCCTTTTGAGACGAGTTTGATAGAATGTGAGATGGTTATAAGCTTGTTGTCACTTCTCGTGTAAGAGATCTAGCTGGGTGAGCCGAGCTACTCCGTATTCTTCATCTGAGATTTGCCCTCGCAAAGATATGCATAGTGAAGGAAGTTCAATTTCTATAGGTAATACCACTTTGGCACCATAGACTAAGGAGTATGGAGTTGTTCCTGTGGATGTACGAAAGGAGGTTTGATAGGCCCATAGAGCTGGATTTATTTGTAGGTGCCAATCATGACCGAAATCATTGACAACTTTTTTTAGGATTTTGAGGAGGGTTTTGTTAGTTGCCTCTGCCTGGCCATTACCTTGTGGGAAATATGGGCTAGAAAAGTAGTGATGGATGTAGAGGGAAGTGCATAATTCTTCCATGTTGATATTTTCAAAGTTACCTCCGTGGTCGGTGAAGATGGTGGATGGGATGCTGAAGTGGCAAACAATGTGGTATAAGATGAACTTGGAGACCTGAATTCCTATAGCTGAGACTAGGGGGATTGCTTCCACCCATTTAGTGAAATAGTCTATAGCTATTATTATCCATTTATGTCCATCAAATGAGAGAGGTGTGATAGTTCCAACTAGATCAAGGCCCCAACAAGTGAAAGGCCAAGGTGGTGCAATAGGTTGTAGATCTTGTGCTGGAGCGTGCACAAGATTTGCATGCTACTGACATGGGAGACACTTTCTAACAAAGTCACAGGAGTCTTCTTCAATGGTAAGCCAATAGTAGCCTACTCTAAGGATTTTTCATGCTAGGACAATACCACTCGTGTGGGCACCACAAAGTCTGAAATGTACTTCTTTTAATGCCATTGTGGCCTTGTTTTCATCTAAACATCGAGAGAGAGTATCATGATAACCTCGACGATATAGGGTATTGGCTATGATAACATAGTGGGATGATTTTGGGATGAGGTTCTGGCATTGGGTACGTGTGAGGTGAGGGGATATGATACCATCTTGTAAGTAAGCGTGAATTTCATGGTACCAAGGGGATTGGGGACCAACCAAGATACAAACACGGTTTGAATCCTCATTCACATAGGCGGCTATGAGGAGCTGTTCGACTAAAAACTCATATTGCATAGCTTCTTGGGGAATTTCCAAGAGCAAGCCAATAATGGCCATGGCATTTGCTGCCTTATTCTGCATTTGTGGCACTTGTGTAAACTAAAGCTTTGTAAAATGTTGGGTTAGCTGATCAACTAGCTCTTTATAGGGTAATAGCTTTTCATCTTTGGTTTGATATTCATTTAGGAATTGCTTGATGATGAGTTGAGAATTTCCAAAGACTTGTAACTTAGTGATATTCCATTCTGTAGCTATTTTTAATCCTGCTATAAGAGCTTCATATTCTGCTATATTGTTGGTGCTAGGGAATTGTAGCTTGAAGGCTTTTGGAATGTAATCTCCTTGAGGTGTAACCAACAATATTCCTGCCCCTGATCGATGAGAGGTGTATGAGCCATCAAAATAAAGTTTCCATGGGGGTTGTTCTTCAATTAGACAGATATGCTCATCTGGAAATTCTGTGATCAAAGGACATGCATCCATTAGAGGTGCATAAGCTAGGTGATCTGCTATAGCTTGCCCTTTGATTGCCTTTCTGTCCACATACTGGATGTCAAACTCACTTAGTAGCATAACCCATTTTGCTAGGTGACCTGTGAGTGCTATTCTAGAGAGCATATACTTGAGAGGATCAATTTTGGATACTAGTTGGATGGTATGACTTAGCATGTAGTGGTGAAGCTTTTGAGTTGAGAAAACAACTACCAAACAAGCTTTTTCTATAGGAGTGTAATTGATTTCATAACCAACTAGGGTTCTACTGATATAGTAGATGGCTCTTTCTCTACTATAATCATCAAGCTATGCTAGAAGTGCCCCTAGAGCAGTAGGTGTTGCTGATATGTACAAGATCAAGGGACGACCAGGAACTGGTGGAACCAAGATAGGGAGATTGGTGAGATACTGCTTGAGCTTATCGAAGCTGCATTGACATAAAGAATCCCACTTGAAGTTCTCATCCTTCTTTAGTAAATGTGAAAATGGTGTACACTTATCTGCAAGCTGGGAGATGAAGTGCCAAACGGATTGAAGCTTTCCCTGAAGAGAGCAAAGCTATCGCAGTGTCTAGGGAGGAAGCATGTCTAAGATAGCCTTGACCTTTTTGGGGTCGATCTCTATACCTCATTTAGAAACTATGAAGCCTAGAAGCTTGCTAGATGTGACCCCAAAGACACACTTCTTGGGATTTAGCATGAGATGATATTGGGCTAACCTATCAAAGACTTTCTCTAGGTCAGTGAGATGATCCATGAAGGTGTGAGATTTGACTAGGATATCATCCACATAATCCTCCAAAATGCTATGGATAAGATCATGGAAAATGGTTGTCATAGCTCTTTGATAGGTAGCCCCAGCATTCTTTAGGCCAAAAGTCATCATGGTGTAGCAAAAGGTTCCCCAAGGGGTAGTGAATGTTGTCTTATGCTGATCCTCTTCTGCAATCTTGATCTGATTATGCCCAGAAAATCCATCCATAAGGGACAAAATTTCATGTGCAGCTGTAAGATCTACAATCATATCTATGTTGGGCAAGGGAAAATCATCCTTTGGACAAGCTTTGTTAAGATCTCTGAAATCAGTGCAAATTTTGATGTCACCGGAAGGCTTAGTGATAGGGACCATGTTGGAGATCCACTCTAAGTAGTTGATAGGTTGGATAACCTTAGCAGCTAACATTCTTTCTAATTTAGCTTTGACCAGTAATGCCACCTTGGGGTGCATTTTTCTTAGCTTTTGTTTGACAGGCTTGATCTTTGGATCAACTGCAAGATGATGAACTACAAGCTTTGGATCCAACCCTAGCATGTCTTGATATGACCATGCAAATTGGCCAATGTTCTCTCTTAAGACCTCAAAGAGGAGATTAACTTGGTCTTGTGATAGGGATGCAGCAATGTGAACAAGTCTAGGGATCTCTAAAGAACTGATGTTGACTTCTCTAGTATCCTCTATTAGAATAGATGACACCTCTAGTCAATTATCTTGAGGAGGCAATACTAAATCCTCATGTTCTTCTTGTGGCTCTGGATTTTCTTGCTGAGGGGTTCTCTTTGCTGCCTTAGCTAGTCTCAGATTCACCTTAGTTCCAGTTTTGAGTGTATTGAAACTAGGTTGGGGATTTTCTCCAAAATACCCCTTGGGATCTAGCTTATAGATATAGGCAGAATCTGGCTTTGTCTGCTTGTGAGGTGTTTCAGCTCCCATGAATCTTAGAAGTGCTTCCTCTTATGTGAACTCATCAATGTGTATGACGCTTGGTTGGTCCCAATCTATGAGTTGTGGATGAGTGAGTGGTAGGTCAATGAGGTGGATGGATAGTTCTTGGAGAACAGAGTCTCTGAGGGAGATTTGGTCTAGGATATCGTCGTAGGCTCTCTTTTCAACTTCCTTAGGAATGTCCTCAATTTTGACAAGGTCACAGTGGATGTTCAAAAAAGTGTGACCATTCTCATTAGTGCCCACAGTTGTGGGTATGCCAAAGCCAAGACCTGCCTTCGTTTCACACTTATGTGCTTCAATGGGACATTGCATGCCCCTTTCTTCTGGTCCTAGTCCACCACCTTGATAGTTCCATTTTTAGTGATGAGCTTATGTTCTTGGGGATACATCTGGCTGAAGTGATCAAAGTGTGCTTGATTTCTTGGAGGTGCATCCTTATGTAACCAATTGTTGATATCTAGAGTGAGCTCCTCATGAAGAGGGGTTTTTGAGGATACAAAGGTTGTTGGGCCAAACTGTTTGTATCAAGGAGGTGGAATCTCGTTAGCTTTGTGATATGTTGGTCATCCATGGGTATGTGGATCAAGTGGGATTGCTCTGAGAGCAAATGCATCTGACAGACTATATTCTCCATAGCCTTTGTTATTGATCTTCACAGTATATAGGGTGGAGGTGAGGATGGTTTCTAGATCATTACAAGTGTGGGATGAGCTAGTGATGGCTGTATCGATATCAATTCCAGGGCAATGATTTGTATAGGAGGCTTCAACTGCATTGGAATAAGCAAAGGGTTCTAGATCGGCATGGATGGTCACCTCAGTGCCCTGATGAAGAAATTTGATGCACTGATGGTACGTGGATGGAACAACTTTCATGGCATGAATCCATGGGCGACCAAGGAGGATGTTAAATGGTAGGTTTAGATCAATAAAATGGAAAACCATCTCTTGGATGACCAGCCCAACCTTGATTGGTAGCAAAATAGTTCCTTCTGTGGTTCTTTCCAAGTTGTCATAAGCTTTGATGGTGATAACCTCACTAATCATATCTGTCTCAGTATACCCAGCTTGTTTTATGAATTTTAGGGTGCAAATATTCAAGGCTGATCCATTATCTATCATTACTCTTTTCACAGCAAAATTGAATACCATGATGGCTATGCGAAGTGGAAGGGTGTGATCTAGCTCGACCACGGGTATGTCAGTGGGTTTGAATGATAGGGCACATGAGGAGGATAGGTGTCCAACAAGATTATGAAAATTAGTAGCATTGATATCAAAAGGGACACGGGATTCTATGAGAGCACTGTCAAGAATGTCTTTGTACACAGGACTAGTGTGGAGAAGGTCTAAAATGGAGATTTGGGCTGACATGTTCCCAAGGTGTTCCAAGATATTGTACCGGCTTTTTGATGGAGCTGATGGTGCTAATGAAACCGGTGGGCCTGTGATGTTAAATCATTCTCTTCGAGTGGTGAATGCACACTCATTGTCTGGTCCTCAGATATTGATAACATTGACAGAGGGCTCTTTCTCAGATATACAACCTATAAGGCTACCATAGTCTATATAGGATGAAGTGTGGTCATTGTTCTTCCCATGCTGTTGGTTTGGCTGGCGGTTGTTGGTGTTGTTTTTTATAGGTGCTTTTCCAAGATTTTGGTTATTGTGTGGAGGAAAAGCATTTTGATAAATCTGTAAGCCTACATTGGGAGAGGTTTGGGCACCAACAGTGATTTCTTTCCGATCAATGAGGTCCTGCACATAATCTTTCAGTTTCATGTATCTAAGGGTGGTGTGACCATTTACCCTATGGAACTTGCAATACTCATTGTCCTTGTACCATGCAGCTTTGGATTGGCTTGGATCAATTTGCTGGGTAGGAGGAAATTTGATGAGGTTTTCCTTAGCCAATTTCTCAAAAATGACATCCAATGGCTCACCAAGGGGTGTATAGTTTCTAGGTGTGGGTTGGAATCTGGGTTTTTGCCCTGTAGCTACATTGATGGAATTAGCTTGATTTTTAGACCCTTGAAAGTTGGGTCTTGTATTGTGGTTTTGATCACTTTGGTTATTCTGTTGTTGATAGTTGATAGCTTGTTGATTGTTTTTTTGATATGGTGGGTTAGATTGATTTTGGGAAGGACCAACAATATTCACATGTCTGGTGTCAGTGATGCCATCTGTTGCAACGTGCTTGTTTTTGTTCCAATACCTAAACTTGTCATTGGAATGTGATTGATTTTGGTTGGTTTCCTTGTAGATCTTGACCACACCATCTTTGATGAGTCCTTGCTCAAGGATCATTCTTTTCTCTTTGATATCCTTATAGGTCTGAAAATAGTTCATGGTCATGTGGTGAGCCAAGATGGGATGTGCATTATTAATAAACATTTTCACCACATGGCATTCTGGCAAGGTGCAAGATATGCGGGTAGTAAGAGTTTTCCATCTTTGCAGGTATTCAGCAAGGCTTTCTCCACCTTTTTGCTTGGTGTGGACAAGATCAACTATTGATAGCTCTGTTTCAACAAGATGGGCATATTGGGCTACGAATGCCTCAGATAATTTAGCAAAGTTTTTAATTGTGCCATAGGGGATTCTATAAAACCACTCAAGAGCTGGTCCAGCCAAGCTTTTGGGAAAAAGGCACAAGAGGAAGACATCATTGTATGCCATGTCTTGGCAGTGCATGTAAAATTCTTTGATATGTGTGACAAGGTCTCCTTTTTGTCTGAATTTGTCAAATTTGGGTACCTCAAAGTGTTTGGGAAATGGTGTCATGGTAATGGCTCTTTCAAATGGGTAAGGACACACATTCTCAAACTCGAATGTCTTCGGATCATTCCCTTCTTGGATGGCTTTTAGAGCTGTCTTCATTTGCTCCCATTCTGAATTGATAGGTGATGGCTGGGGTGCCCCCAATGTAGGAGTGCCTTGAGGTAGGTATGCACTAGATGGAGCCACTAAATATGGATGGCTGTGAAGGATTTGCTGATAGGGATTGTACATTGTTTGGGCAGCTGCATGGTGGATGACAGGTTGTTGAGGGGGAGGTGGCGCATATTGCTGCATGTGTTGTGAGGCTTGCTATTGATATGGGATTTGAGGTTGGGATTGAGGAACATAAGCTAGCTATGGGATAAATGAATGGCTTTGTGGAGGTAAGGTATAAGATGGTTGTGAAGCTTGGGGAGAGGATCGGGGGGCTTGTGGGGTTTGATCAATATATGTGGGTTGCGCCCTCATTTGGGATGGTATCTACTAATAATTGGTGGTTGGCTAGATTGGTGGATTACCTCCTAGAAGTGGCATTGAAAAGTAGTTGCTAATAGGAGGTAATGGATTAGTTGGTGGTGGAGGTGGTGGGAATTGAAAGCTTGGGAATGGAACTGATGGGGTTTGATAGCTTTGTGGCTAGATTTAGAAGCTTGGTAGAGTGGTGGCAGGAGCTGGGGTCACTTGGGAGCTTGGCAAAAAATTAGCAGTAGCTTGTGGGATTTGATAGCTTTGTGGAGTGAAGGTAGTGGCTTGTGGATTTGTGGCTGATGGTATTGAGCTCCCAGGACCTAATGGAAATGATGGGATTATGCTTTGGGCTGTAGTGAACAAGCTAGGGGTGATGAAAGGTTGATTACTTGGCCCCATGGGTGGCATCCCTATTGTATATTGTTGAGGTTGGCCAAAGATGCTAGCATTGATTTGGGAGATGGGTGGATTTGGAAGGCTGGGTTGGGGAGCAGCAGCAACAATAGTGAAAGGAGTGAATGGTGAGGTGTTTTGGGAAAAGGTAGTTTGGAGTGGAGAGGTATGAACCAAGGATGGAGTGGTGGTGGTTGGGTTGGCTTGTGGCATGGAAATTTCAACTTGGGTGGATGATGGTATGTTTGGGTCTGTTGGATCATATGGTTTGGTTGGAGGCTCTTCTTTTGGCACATATTGAGGATAATTTGAATCATAAGAGCCTATGGGTGGTGGAAGATGCCCAAACAATGGGTGAGATGGATCTAATAATGGAGGGGGTCTTCCAAAGTCAAAGGTTCCTACATTGTCCCTTCAAAAATTAGCCATGATTGTCTCTTTGTTCTTGTCTATAATCGTGTTTACCAATACTACATTTCTTGGTTGGTTCATGAAAGCTTTAATGTCAGTAGGTGATGACATAGCTTTCTTTGGGCTGAAGGATGGCTGAGTGCTCAAGGGGGGTGATGCTGTTCGATTCAGATGATAGGGCTCCATTGTTTCTTTCTTCTTGGCTAAGCAAGTGACGGTGGCATGAAGATGTAGAATGTTCCTAGGGATGAGATGCAATAATGCTGATGGATGCAAAAGGGGGAAGGCTTTTCTATGCAAATGATTTCCTAGGTTGAGGCAAAGCTATATGACAAAACCTAAGGAGGATTGGGTTGGGGATTCTAACTTCAAAGATATGTTGCCAAAGCACAAAAGGTGTTCTTTCCTATGTGCAAGCTTGGTGGTGATTGTGTCAACTTAAGGATAGAATGATGATCCTTTAGGAAGAACACGAGATTGACCACTTGTCGATCCCAACCTTTAGCTCAAGGTGATGAGGGATAACAAGTGACAAAGCTAGATTATCCTAGACAAAGCTCTATCAAAGGGATAACCTTGGTGAGATTGGTGGATTTGAAAGATTTTAGGAATGGCAAACTTTTGGCAAGGTGACAACAATTTTGAAAACTTAGATGTGCAGATTTTGGATTGCTGGCTAGATGGTTTGGTTCTAAATGAGAAGGATGAGCTAATAATGCTTAAGGGGATAACCTAAGATGGCTGGCTTTTCTACAAAGATGACTCTAAGGTGAAGCTTATCCAAGAAGATGAGGAGAAACAAGGGTGTCTAATCATAGAAATGATGCCTAGTTGGTAAGGAGCAAGCAGGATTAACTCCTGGATGTTGGCTAAATTTGATGGTGCACTCTAACCAGGCCTCTTGAAGTGCTTCATCAGTAGCTTTGTCCTCTACTTTATGGAGTTTGGCAATTCGTGGGCTTGGTGTTATTTCTTTTCTCTTGGCTGAAAGTTCTTGGTATGCCAGAGATGGCTTGATTTTGACTTTGTGAAACTTCTGTTTGGGTTTGCGTTGTTCCAACATAAATTCCTGAATTTGCTTGGCTTTGGAAGATTCTGGTTGTTTTTCTTCAACTTGTTCAACTTCTAAAATAGGCAGTGACTATGCTAAGTGTGCCCTAAGCTAGGATTGACCAAGTTTGGAAAACATTCATTCAACAAGTAAAATAAAATCAAGCAATTGATAGGAGCACCTAGATAGAAGTTTGTGGTTCTCAGAATGTGATACTTGTGCTGAGGAGTGTGTATGTTCTACAAATGTTTCGATCAGTCACCGCAAACACATTAACACCCTAAATAGTTTTCTGTAAGGCTAACAGTTGGTTTAGCTAGGGAGTCCTTGATATACGCAAGGTACGTGAGGCCCAAATCTATAGATGAGACCAAAAAGATGTCACACAGCCAAGAGGAGCGGTAACCCACTTCTCCTCTTTCACTTCTCAAGGGTATAAAGTTCCTTGAGGCTTAGCCCAAGTGACAAAATCTTGATCCCAAGAGAGGTGTCTTTCGATTCACCTCCCGATTCTTATACTCCGCCGAAACGCTAGAGTTGAGGTCGTCCAAGGGGTGATGAAATCCCCAAGCAGGCCTCCTAAAAAGAAACAAGGTTTTGGATCCTAATCTTATGCACCCAAGATGGCCTTGAAAGATGACAAGGGGAGAGAAGACTTGGATGACATTGGGCTAAAAAATATGCTTTTTCTTTTACCAAATGACTCTTATGTGTGCTAATCTATACTTTGCAAGCACTCATGTTTAAGAGACAATGTTCAATTCCAACTTGAAGTGCGAACAAAACTAAATCGATCGAAGAATGCAAACAAGAAGAAGAGTTAGGGTCAACAAAAGAAAACTCGCGTTCTCGGAGGCCCTCCACGTCAAGTATCGATTGATTTTCTTTAAGGCATTCAAGATTGAGTGTTTGTTCATTTTAAACCCAAAACAAAGATGTGTGAGATTTGATTTCAAGTGCGTGCTCGGAGGCCCTCCACGTCAATTGTTGTTCAATTTTAGTGCCCAAACTTGAAGTGTGATCGATTTAATCTAGAGTTTTGGTCATTTAAAATTTTTGATAAAGCTAAAGAAAATGTTCAAATATTGAGTTAGTTAGATTATGGAACACTTAACAGCTTTTTCAAGTAGACACATCCCCATAAATGGCACTGAGATTGCAACCAATGGTTGAATTGATGGGTGATTAGAAAAGAGGTGAGTCCAAGGAACTACTCAAATTGATTTTTGCAAATTTGTATTTAACTTAACAAAGTTTCTTAATTTTCCAAAAATCAAACCATTGCACTGTTCCTTTATCACAAAACACGTGACATTTCAAAATGACATGATTTGGTTAATTGCGATACGGGTCCACAATCCTTTTACCCGCATTATAAAATCATACGGAGATAAAACAATGTGGGCAAACTCTAGCCCTTGATGCTGGCTTAGATCGATGGTGATTCAAAATTTCAATAATAGGAGGCCCATCACAATGATCCTGACCAATGAGAAAATACCTTTTATTGCACATGTTCTGACAAACCTGACCACAACATTCAAAACTTCGGTGCCCATGACATCATTACTTCCTCACATTTTGGTCCCACTGTGCCACGCGTCGCAAAGTGGCATGCTCACAATATTTATCTGCCTCTCATCTTGAAAATGCGGGTATGCCTCATTCGTCGATCTCACATAGATCGACGATGTTCATAAATTGTCCTCTTTGCTCGTACGAACATCTCCTTGTGTCTTCATAATGGACAGATGTCACTCATGTGCTTGCTCACATTTTGTAACTTCCTTGCATTTTGAAAATGCGGGCCAATGCCCTCCGTCGATCTGAACAAGATCTTCAATCGCCGAGACTTACATTGTAAGTTTGAAAAGCAACTTTTTGGGATTTAAAAATGTGTAAACCCTGATTACCTTAAACTTAAAATAGATTTAATCAAAGCATTATTTCAAGTTTGCCTAAGGTTTAAAAAGGCATTCCCTGAGTAAGAAAATGAGAAGGGGCTAAAGGATTTCAAAGGACGTGGTGGATTTGTATAAAGTAATAGGTTCTTGACTAAATTCTGCATATTAAAATGGGGTAGAAAGCAGATTTAGGATTTGTTAAAAATAAGACTTTGTTATATAACTCAGAATGAAAAATTACCATCATGGAAGGCTTAGGAAAACTGAATGAAAAGTGTCAAAGACATTGAACACCTTAAGGATCTCAAATGGACAGTCGAGTGCACATTCAATTATGGGCATTCATAGGGCTTCACTTTCTCAAAATTTCAAATGGATGCTCAATATGGGAATGCAATTTTGAGCACCAACAGGGTTGCTGATATATTTTAGACTTTTAGATGTTAAAATAGAGCTAAATATATGTATTTGGTCATGATTATACTTTTTTGATAGATTATTAGTGTTTTTGTGATGTTTTTGGGCTATTCTGTGTTGTTTTTGGGAGCTCGATGAGCATTGTTTTTATCCTCCATTTGAGAGCTGTTGTGTAAATATTATACAGATCTAGAAATATCATTTTGTAGGCTATTATGCTGCTGTAATTTCAATAAAAATTTCCACTTTCAGATTTATTAATAATTGTAGAACAAGATTTAGTGTGCTAAGAACATTAACAATAAGAGAAACATTCACAAACTAAAACTAAATTCACATATATGCTTAGACAAAGAAAGAAAAGAAGAAATGCAAACCTCAAAAGAGAAAACACTCCATGCTTCCTTGATTTTGTAGATGTGTCTTTTGATGTGGATTTATGCTCAATTGCTTGCCCAATTTCTTCAATGGTGGAGATGGGTAATGGAAAATTATTAGCCTTGTGAGCTCTCAATTTGGCATTATAAGGTTAAGATTGATGACTTTGGTTCTCAAAATAGCATGGTAACTTTAGCTCAAAGATTGTTGTTGGAATGGCTTGGGATGGGATTCAATTTATAGGCTAATGGTTTTGAGGGATGGAGAGCTTAGATGCAAGGATGGGGAGATGGTTAAGGAGGGCTAAGATGCACTCAAAGGGGAGCACATGGATTGTGCTTGTTTAGCACCAATGGGAAGGTGACACTTGTCACAAGGAGGATGAGTGTGAGAGGGTAGGGTAAAGGGTTGGTTAAAGGCATGATGAGTGGGGTTGAGTATGTAAGAGAAATGTAAGAGGAATGAGTGTGGAAGAGGGAAGAGTGTGGAAGATGGATGTAAGAGTCATGAGTGGGCTTGTAAGAGTTTTTTATGGTTTCTAAGAGCACTCATGACTTGGTGTTTGGGATTTTTGAGGGGAGACTTTGGTTTGGTTTAGGAAAGTCTTAAACTTGTTTAAGGAATGTGACAACATTAGGGAGTGGATTAGGCTTGGGTTTAGGATTAGATTAAGGATGTTAGAGATGTGCAAGTGGATGACATTAATGAAGGTGGGTGAGTTAGTGGCTAAGCTAGGTTAGTATGGGTGGATGGGGTGGATTAGGCTAAATGGAGGATTAGGGATAGGTTAGGGGGTTTTGGATTTGAGGATTTTATTTATCAAATAGATTTATTTAATAAATGGGGATTTTTTGGAATTAGATAGAAGAATAGGATTTAATTGATAAATAATACGTTATTTGATTTATAAATTAGGACCATAGATGATTAATTAAATTAATCAACTAGGGATGGCAAATGATTAATTAAATAAAAATTTAATTAATGATGCCTTTAGAGATGGCTAAATTAGATTACCAAAGCGGTGTAATCAATGAGCATTATTTTTATCCTCCATTTGAGAGCTATTGTGTAAATATTATAAAGATCTGGAAATATCATTTTGTAGGCTGTTATGCTGCTGAAATTTCAATAAAAATTTCCACTTTCAGGTTTATTAATAATATGTGAAGCTGTGAAGTTTTTGGCACTATTTTCGACATACCCGATTTGGGGTTTATTGAGAAATTGGTGGATCTTTGAAATATTGGTTGTTTGATTTTAAAGATCTAATTAAAGGCTTGAAATATCATATAAAATCAGTAAAGGGACATTTCACCTTAATAGTGATTTGGGATAACATGGAAATCATATCAATTGGCTCAAACATAGTGGGTTTAACAATCATACCTAGAGAAGGAGCCTTTGGAGCAGTAGGGATTATTATTTGCTTCGAATTATCAGACCCTAATCCCTTCTCTTGCACAATTTTTTTTGTTATCTCATTATCTTGGAATTGCACTTTCTTCTTAGGTTCCCACTTCTTAGTTTTAACATATTTAACCTTGACTATCTCTATACTAGCCTTCTTATCTTCATCTTTCATTTTATGGGTGATATCTTTTATGAATATACCAGAAGGTTTCCCAATTTCATTGTTAACTATTCTATTTCTCAAATTATAATTACTATGTACTTGAGAAATCATTTTTGTAGTGATCCTATCAATTTATTCTTTGGAAGGCATTCTTAAACTTATATGACCCACTTCAGAAGATGTAATACATACCTAATCTTTATCATAGCCTTCGTTATCTAAAAAAACTTGTTGGTGATGTAATTGATAAGCAATTTTCTTACTATCCAGGTCACTTTTTGTTTCTTCTAAATTAGAATCAACACAGTCACTACACATGCTTACCATGTTACAACTTACATCATCATGACTCTTTTCTTCTTCCTCCTCCTCAGTTTGTAAACTATGATGAGAAGCAAATGACTAGGCAACTGCACAATATTCTATAGGGTGAGGTGATTGGAAAACAATACACCATGACACATTATCATTCGTATTTACTGAACTCCTTTGTAGAGGATCTGGTGTATCCGTATCTTTTACATTTTGAGTCTAGTTAGGGATTGGCCTACCATCTTTCCATTGAGTTGTATAGGGGTAATTCTGTATTCTAGGTTGTCTATTGAAATTGCTATTATTCACAAGGGTTTTCTAAGCAACACTTGGCTTATTGAAACTAGTGGGATTCATCTTCTTTAGCAATTCCAAAACTTGGCCTATTATAGGTTCTTTTGGCTTCTTTCCTATGTGAGTTTTATTGCCCTCCCTTTTTTTGTTATTGTTGGGATTAAAAATCTTTGGATCATCTCTCCTACCCAATTTTTCCAGATGCTTTCCTATTATTCTCAATATTCACTGCAACCTTGTAAGCATCCCTTAGAGTTTTAGGATCCTTATCCCTCAATTGGTAAGCCATTTTTCTATCAAAAGCATTAAAATATGTTGTGAGTCAAAAATCCTCATTCAACCTCATAACCTAAAACAATTTGTACATACATTTCTAGAATCATACATTGAAATAAAATGTAGACTCATTAGGGTTCTTCTTAATATTGTTGAATTCATTTAACACAAATCCAACATTAGTGTTGTCTCCATATTGTTCTTTGAATAACTTCTCTAAATCACTCCATGAACTAATACTGTAATCAAGTAACCTTCTGAACCAATCCCTTGCATCCTTAGTTAGTGAATGCATAAACAACTTCATGACCACATCTTCATGTTCAACTTCATAAGCATTCAACATGTCTATGAAAATTCTCAAATGTTCTTCACCAGTAAAACCATTATTTCCAAAAAAATTAACCACTTTATCTCTTCAATCAAAAGATATGGGATGTGGGGCACCAGGAATACCTACAAATGATATTTGTCTATACTTTTCCATGTATACAGGTTTCTTTTGAAAACCAAGAATGTTTGAAGTGCTCGCTACATTTGCTTGGTTAAGGGGAACACTTTGGGATTGTTGAAGTTGGACAAGTGGGGCTTGAGTATGAGTGGTGGATGATGAGGCAAGAGCAAAATGAGATATTCCCTGAATTGAAACTACTAGTTGACAAGGAGGTGCAAAAACTGAAGTTGGGGTGGATAAGTTTGGCCATGAGGCTAATGCAGAATTAGACTTAATGAACTGAATTATTCTCTTGGTTTCTATAGCTTGAGCTTTATTCTCCATCTTCTCAAGCTCTTTTGAAGGATCTTCCTTCTCCTTTCTAGCCTTCTCAAGATCTAAATCTAATTTTGATATGAAAGGTTTTAAGGATTTTCTTGGTAGAACTTGGGGTTCATTTATTTGGATTCCTATGCCTTTTCCCTTTCCCTTATATATAGGCTTTACAGTGGTTTCCAAAGGATCTACTTGGACATGCTTGTAAGCTTGGACTTGAGTAATGACTAGCTCTTGCTTTTGGTTCAGGCATTTTTCTTGTTCTTGAACTTTAGCTCTCAGACTATCTACATCTCCAAAAGCATCAGTATGGAGAGTTGTAGTTTTCTCTTCTAACTTTTTGTTCTATTCTTTCAAGGAAACCATCCTTCTTAGTAGAGTATCTCTTTCTATTATAGCATCCAAGGTGGCTTGCTCCTTCTCTTTTTCAAGATGAATGCGCTTAACTTCTTCCTTAGTAAGCCATTTCTTTAGAAATCCTATCTTTGATTGTACTTCTACAAGATCTACAAAAGTAGCTTCCAAATCAAATGGAATATCTAGATCTATAAGATTTGGTTTAGTAAATGGGACTATTTTAGGATTAGAAGGATCTCCAAAAGGACTCCTAAGTCCTAACCTATGATGTATTTCAGCTATCAGATATGGTCTAGGGGATATATTCTCTATTGGTGACATATCCTTATCTTGATATGCTCTTTCATCTGGTACTGGGGCAGTAAATATCCCTCCTAAGAGTCTTGTGGTTTCTAATTTAGAGCTAAGTGAAGAAGACTCTCTCCCTATCACTGGTTGGTACTAGGAATTGACAGATACACTACCTCTGGGTTTCTAGGTGGGATTTGGATCTATCCTTTTCTTATTTAGGTTCTTCCTACCACCTTTATGGAAATTAGTATACATTGGTTCATCAGGATGGGCTCTTGTGTTTTTTCTTTTGTCAGCCATTTCACTATATACTAAATAAGCACCAGCTTCAAAACCTTGACTGGTTTGCCACCCTTTTCTTGGGAAAATAGAAAATTACAATTATTTCTAACTTTAAGGAAAAAACACAAATAGAAATATCTGACACAAATGGATGAACTACTGAGATTATAAGACTAAAACTCTTGCTTTGTTAGATAAGACACTTGGAAAGGCTAGATACGTCTGTGTATCTTTGTGGCATTTTGGGTTCTTCTTTCTTTCTTTTTAAATTCTCAAGGTTTGTCACTAAAACACCCTCTCATAACCACAAGAAAAAAACCAAACAGTTTGATACCCATGTACACAAGAGGACCAAAGAAACTGCAACACTTTTTACAAATGTGTTGGACAACTCCCCAATAGAGTTGCCATTTTGTTAGAGTTTTAAAACTATTGAACAATAGAGTGCTTCAATACCAAAATGATAACACTCATGCAACCTAAAGATTAGCCATTTCCTATTTTCAAATACACATGCAAACCATTTGGACCCAACATTAACAAAACCAAGAATGGTTTCCTTTCTTTAGGCTCTACAAAACCCAGGTGGGTATACCTAAGGGATGACTCAATTTGACTACTCTTGTATGAAAAATATCTTAGTTTCATTCTAATTCTCATCCTCAATCCATAAACACATAGATAATTATGAAATTTAAAATAGAATACATCCCATATAACAGATTTGGTCATAAATTCTTCTGTAGATCTGCAAGTATTCTTTGCAGTAGTGGCTAACTAAGGCTAGAATATTTCATGCAAACAAATATTGACCAACTTTGAAGATCTTTAGGAAATAAAAGTGAAATTTCTTATAACTTTGCATTTGATATTCATCTATGATCTATTTCTCTTCCAGAAAAATTAATTTGACAGTTGTCTAATTCATTGGGGTTCAGAGTCTACTCCAATTCTGTGGATCTGATTTGTTGCCTTACAACAAATATATCATCAGTTCTTATTGGAATCCATCATTCAAAACATCCTTCCCATTACTACAACAACCTTATCAAATTCATCAAAGCTTTTACTTAATTTATTGAACTAATAGCAGTGATGAAAAGATATACAACCTAAATGGATTGCATTCAATTGCACAAGCTTTTACTCACACAACATCAAGCTAACTAAGTAATAAAAAGGAGAAAAAAATTCAAAAAGAACTGATATGGGAACAACTCATACTTTGTATTCATTTTCCCTAAAAATTGTATACATATGTAGTTAACTTAGAATGACCTTAGAAAGAAACCTAGATATCATTCTATATTCATGTATTCTCAAAAAACTTGCAGAGAAAATACATCTTAAGATTTGCTCAAAATTACTGGACCGAAAACCAACCAAGTATATGACTAAAAAGCATTAGAAATCAGATCCTCCTCTAGCCTTGGAATCTCACTTATATAATGTGAGATGCAACAAGCTTCAGGTTAAGAGAATTGGCCGGTGTCTTGACAAGAGATATTCTCATACACCTATCACAAAATGACAAAAATGTAATTAATAGAAAGACATGTAGATCAAAAAAAAAAAAAATTGGGTCCTTTTCTGTTACATCTCTTTATGCTAATTTTGTTGCTACTTTGATTCCTTCGTGTATGCAACTACTAAGCCTATCAATGATGAAATTTGTTCTCATGATTGCTAACTAACCTCAACTGTGGGTTTCACCATCATTATACTATACTTTAAGAAACACTTTTTACGTTTCACTCTTCCTTGGTTAGATTAGAATCCTAGGGTTATGGGATTATTGCTTAATTTGAAGCATCTAAGCTTGGAGGTAATGTGTCTATCAAATATAACAAAATGGGCATTTTTTGTTTCCCAAGTCATATCTACATTCAAAACCATTCCTCTACCAAAATATGTCACCCCCTTAAAAAGAAAGACATGCATTAACAAAAAGTAAGAGTAACTATACATGTGAAACCCATGGGTATAAAATCTTCTTCACCCTCTCCAAAAACTCTGCACAGGGTCATATATATCTCTACCACCCTGGCATTGAAGTATGCTTTCTTGAAAAATTCTTTTGAGAATGATGTTATTGCTGGCAGGGTTCTGATTTTGCCAAGTTCACCTTTTGATCTTCTCACTACCTAAGTGCCTTGATCATAGCTCTTTCCCACAGTCTTAAGGAGATCATAATCCATAAAAACACTTAGGATTACTAGTTTTCCTTGATCAAAATTCCATATGCTGGCATGTGGGGAAAACAACTTCCTCTCTACAAACCATCTTTTGAATAAATTTAAACTAGTTTCCAAGGTATTAGCATTGTGGACCTAATTACCTTCATTAAGAAATCCCTTTGCTATCCACAACCTAGGATTTAATGAGTTGATTAGAGGCATTTTTTGACTATATCTTGCAGGATTGGAGCACAATAGAAATTACAGTATAGTTACTTATTTGAAATTCTTTCTTATTCCTTTCTATAATTTTGCAACTTCTCCTCCAACAAACTACTTCACACACTTGCCAAAATAATTACAATCTTCTTAACAATTGTTTCTGCTCAGAAAAACTCAAAATCTTTGTTTGCACAATGAAAAACTAAGAAAATCTTCTGTGTTATACTCCTTTTTTACATGCAAAGCTTTCATATCTCATTAATACATAAAGTGGCACCACCTTTGTGTTTAAATTTATACCATTGATCTTTTCAAAATCTTACAATCAAGGGATTCAAAAAAGGTGATAAGCATTCCACTTGACAATTTGGCCAGTCAACCCAATTAGAACTAACCATATGTACAGTTCCTTCAATGTTGGCATTTTCATTTGGATCCACTGGTGACTAAGAACACATGTCAACAAGTCACTACCTCGCCACACATAACTTTCGAGCATCTTGCTATGGTGAGATAGCAATAACCATTGATTCTACTTTGATCACATGGCAGATATGTGATACAACTCTTATGAGAAATGTGGTGGGTCCCTCATTCATGATGTTGCATAGAGTAAATGACACAGATCTTTCTATAGTGAGATAGTGAGAATCATTGATCCCATCTTGATCTAACGATCAAAATACCTCATGTGTTTTATGAATGGGGCATGGGTCTAGGATACTAATGACATGAGAAATCCTACACAACTGGCATAAAAAACTATACTTTAATCCTAGTCACCTTTCCACGTTGCTTGAGGCCCCACCAAATGTTCATTTCATGGTAGCTTGCTATGTTTCTAATGGTGAGATGCCTAAATTTTCTGATAGCGAGGTAGCAAGCTTCGGTGTCTGAACAAAAACTCGGTGTCAAAAGAATAAAAGAAAGTCAATTCATCGTCGTCCTTATTAAATGCTTTTGACAATAATAGTTATTACCCACCATGCCACTTGGAAATTTTTATGGTCATTGGGAAGTTTGGAGACCATTGTGTATTACATTTCTTGGCTACTCACTATGTTGCTAATAGTGAGATGCTTATCTTTTCTAATAGAAAAGTAGTGAATTGTTAGAAAAATCAATATTTTGGTGATATCTTTTGCTCGCCTTTTATTAGGTTTCTCTTCCTACTATAATAGCTCTAATAGAATGTATGTGACTGAACCTCGATCACAAAATATTTTTCAATTACCGTATGTCCATTTTATGGCACTATTCTATAATTTTGTGCCATTCATTACCTCACTATACATAAGAAGTGCATAATTCACCATAGCAAAATAGTGATAGCCATAGATCTCATTAGAATCAAATAGTGAGGAACATGAGAGAAAAAACCCACTCGAGGGTGTGGAAGATTTAAAATGAAAATAGAATATTTTCTAAAGTTTAAAAATATTTTGCACCCAAGACTGTAAAAGGAATGAGACATAGGGTTTAATAGGGTTTTTCAAAGGCAAACAAAATCTTGAAGACTGAACAATAAACCTATTCACCAAGGATGGATTAAATTTGATTTTTTTAGTACCTACGTTAGGAAAATTTCATAATCCAAAAAATCAGACCAATAGTGGGGCTGATGTTTGATTGGGAGTTTGTGAATTCATAGGGTTTGCATCTTTTAAAGCCAGTTAAGGTTGTGTTATGCTAATTGTGTGTGCATCCACAATGCCATCATTAGTCACTTTCTTGTTTTTGGAGAAAATTTTTGCCTTGTCATTAGAGGAACTAGTGTTTGTTTTTTCCTTGTTTATCTTGAGGATTCCCTTATGGATAAGAGAAAATTTAATACTAGCCCATTTTTTCATCTATTTAGAAATAGTGCTTGGACTCTTGATTTTGAATTCATACATGAAGTCTGGGACTAAGTTTTCAATGCACAGGTTAACTTGTTGTTCTTTAGGAATGTCTAGTGAGCATTGACTGACTAAGCTTCTCCAACATAGTAAGAATGTGATGAATGGTTCTCCCATCTTTTGTTTAGTTAAGAAAAAATTGGAAAGCATCAACTAATTTGTGATGTTAAAGGCAAAGTGGGAGATGAACTTGTCTACTAGCTCTGACCAAGATTTGATATTACCAAGAAGTTTGGAGTACCATTCAAGTGCAAGCCCACCTAGAGAATGAGGGAACAATCTCATGAGATAAGTGGGCTCATCACTGAGTTTGGTACAAGAGATAGAGAATTCTTAGATTTGATCAACAGGGTTGCCTTTCCTCAATATTTTTCAAACTTTGGAGCCTCAAAGTGTTTTGGGAATGGAGGAATATATAAAATTTTGTCAAATGGATTAGGACGTAGGTCCCTTTCTGTATATAGAGCCTATTTCTTTTGGACTCCCAATGCCTCGACTTGTTTGGAAAGTTGTTTGAATTTTTGAACTAACTCTTCATTACAATTTTCTATGATAGTGTTTCCTTCAAGTTTTTTTGTGTCTATGAGTAGACCATTTGCTATCGTGAGAACTATGTCTACATGGTTTAGACATTTCTATGTCTGATGAGTTTGGTGATGTGTCACTGGGTGGTGGAGGTATGTTGGTGCCTTGAAGACAAAAGGGTCCTTGTTGTGACACATTTTGGGGTACTTTTTGTGGTATTTGATGTGGTACTTGTTGTGGGTTTTACTATGATTGTTGTACCATGTGTTGTTGTTGTGCCATCTATGGTAGTTGTTGTTGGGATACCTCTATTGGTTGTATGTGAGACCATGCATGTGATTGTTGTTGTAGAGGTATCTTTTGGGGTTGTTGTGGCACATTTTGTTGTTGTAACAAATGTTGTTGATATACAATTTGTTTCTCAAGGCATTTTTGGTATTCCATTTATTTTTTGAGTTGCTCTTGTTTTTTAGCAAACATAGTTTGTTGTTGTTGAAATTGTTGTTGATAAATTGTGTGTAAGTCAACTACGTATTAGGAATGTTGGATGTTTTCTCTGCTTGAGGTTGTTGTTGTTGTGGTTGATGTTGTTGTTGATGTGTCAAATCTGTATTGAGTGGATGTAGACTTGCTTGTGGGTTGGAAATGTTAAGTCCTTGTACCACTGTAGGTTGATGTTGTCATGGGAATTGACTAACTCCTTGAGAATTGAACATCGTGTTTGGATTGTTTTTTTGGTACCTTTGTGTATTAGATGTTCCTTCTTGGGACATCATATTGAATTGACAATGAGGTGCATTCCTTTTGGGAATAGGTGTAATGTCAATAAGACTTTTCCTTTGTGCATCAATAGGGATTGTTGTAGTTGATATTTTTCATAGTGTACTCGTGGGAGGCTCCATAACATTTGATGTCATAACACTTGGTAGGGTTAAGAGAAAAGTTGAACTTTGTTGATTTGTCTCCAAAGGAGGTATGTTCGGCATCCATAGAGCACAAGTCCCTTTAGGTGCATCTTTTGGTTGCATCATGTGTCTAAAACCAAGTCTTAATGTCTTCTTGGGATATGTAGGGAGAGTCTTGTTTCCCTTCATTGGTTGTGGTTCATCAAACAAGGGATTAATGTTGATGTGTTCAAATGTACTTTGGAGAATTTTTATTGTGGGTTCTTGATGAGACCTTATAGGTGCCATTATTATGTTTGTAAACTCCAAAGGTTTTTTGCCCTTATCTAAGTCTAAATTGATCATGGGTTATATGTTTTCAATTGTTGTGTTGGTTTGATGTTTGGACATAGAATCCTCCACATCTGGGTTGAATTTGAAAATTTCTTAGGCTACTAAAAGTTTGAAGTTCTTATGAATTTTTTTTATCTTGATATGCCCGAGCCATTTCTTTGTTAGTGATGCCATAATTAGTGTTAGAGTCATCACTTAGGTGTATAATACCTTGTTGTATGTTTGATGTGTTATAGTCAAAGGTACTTGCATTGGGCTTGCTAAATTCAAAGGAATGCATTTGTTCATCCTTAGGTGTGGTTGGTACACTCCCACCTCTAGGTGGTATCGAGAAAAATATAGGTTCGAAGTTAGGACTCCATTGAACCATCCCATGTGTAGGGGAATTTTTTGAAGGAAACCTCATGGTAGGTGCATTGTTTAGGGTTTGTTGCATCATCCCTTGGTTATGGTGATTTTTGGATTCATGTTCAAGCGGTCTACAAGTAACGGTTGTGATGCCTCAATTTGGTCTTTGTCAAAGGTTTGTTGAGTTTCCTTGCTCTTCTTCTACCTTGGACAAGGTTTTGGTTATGTTTATGCCTTAGAAAACAAGGGTTGGTAAAGTTGTTCAGGTCTCTAAGTTGATTGTGTCCTAGTAAGTGCTGGCATGATACCTAAGGATGTAGATGCAATGGCAAAAAACCTAAATGGACTCTCTACCTCCCAAGTGTGCACCTAAACTACCAACTACACCAAGACAATACCAAGTGCACCCTTGGTGCACTTGTGGGCTTGAAGGTAAGTAGTTGGTAAGTAAGAGGTATGCAATGGGTAAATAGAGGTGCTAGGTTGCCTAAAATGAAAATTTTGAGTGTTCTTAGTGCTTTAGAGTGTTTTACAAGGTTTAGGGATGAAATATAAGGTATGGATGTGTAGATTAGGGTTTTGGAACCTAGGATGAAGTCCTTGATTAAAAAGTGCACTCTAAAACTACCAAGTGCACTCTGAAACTACCAACTGTGTACTTGAAGTGTGCAGTTGGTAAAATAGGTCAAAACTTGGTAATTAAGATGTGGGTATGCAAGATATGAGTGTTGTTTGATTTTTTAAGTGTTTAGAGATGTTATGCAACCTAGGAAAATGCAGAATTAAGTAGGTTTTTTATATGAAAAGTGAAAATTTCCTATGGATGCTATGCAAATGCAAATGCAAAGTAACATTTTAAAGGTATGCAAAATGAAGGTTAGGGTTATGCTTTGGACTTGGTAAGTATGCTAAAGGTTGATGTATGCAAGGTGGATTATGAAAAGGAATGGTGTTCTAGGGTTGGTAATGAAACTTAGGCTATGCAAAATGAGGATAAGTGATCAAGAAGACAAGTTGGTTGGTGGACAATTTGATAGGGTTTGGTAGTGAAAATGATGCTAAGGTTTTGAACAATGCAAGATGAGAGGGATATACCACTAGGATGAGTCAAAATGACATTTAGGGACACTATTAATATGATTATGCTAATGAAAAAGGTATATGCAAGGTTTTGAATTTAGGTGAAATCCTTAGGAAGTATTTTGTCTAGGAGTTTAAACTTGTGGTAATGGACTTTGGATCTTGACCAAAAAGTGATAAAAGAAAAAAAGATTAAATTGATAAACATGACAAGGTCAAATGTATCAAGACATAGATAGAGTTTTACCAAAGAAAATGATAAGAAAAGATAAAAAGACTAGTCAAGATCCATCATCCATCAACACAAGGAGATACTCTAAGACTCATACTTTGTTCAGATTTTTGACTGAATTCAAAGGTTTTAGGGTTCAAAATGACGTTTAGGGGACTCAAAATGGTGGTTATGCTGATTGGATATGCACCATGCAAAGGTAATAAGGTGCAAAATGAGATTTTGGGTGCAAGATGTGATTTTTGGGTCAAATGCAGAATGAAGATGTACAGAGGCTATTAGATGCAATTTTAGGGTCCCAAAATGCAGTTCAGAGGCCCAAAATGGTCATACAGGTGCCCAAGTGTGCCCTGACAGCACCAAGTGCTTTCAAAAATTACCAAATATGCCTATGTTGTATTTGGACATAGTTGGTAGTTTCTGGGTGTAGTTGGGAAGCTTGGTTTAATATGTGTTGAGTCTGAGTGATGTGGTTGCCAAATTGATATGCCAGGAAGCTAAGATGTTGGGGTTGATGTTAGGATGGGTTAGGAGGTTTAGAATAGTGGTTATGAACTAAGGAATGATGTCTCAAGTGAAAGAAATGAAGACTAGGAGATGTAGGATGCAAATAAGGGCATGCTAATGCAAGGGAACCTATCCAGGTACCTAGGGACATTGTTGAAGCATCTGAATGTTATCTAGAATCTCATACTAGGTCCTTAGACCACCAAGTGTGCTTGAATAGTACCAACTCACCTATGGTGTAGTTGGGGCTAGTTTGGGTGTAGTTGGTAGTTTTAGGGCGCAGTTGGTAAACTGGGCTGAAACTAAGGCAATTTTAGTTGTTATGTTTTCCAGATTGTTGCCACAGTGAGCTAGATAGTAGAGAGAAATTCTAAGACAAAATTGAAGGTCCAAAATGATGTTTAGGACACCTTTAATGATGGTCAAAGTATGCAAGATGAAGGTTGGGTATGCAAAGATGGAAGATGGGCAATGCAAAAGGCAAGTTTTGGGGTTAAAATGTGAAGAACGAAGGATGCAAACTAAACCTTAATGAATGCAATGTGAAGGATGAGAGATGCAAAATGAAGACTAGAAGATGCAAGATGAAGCCTATATGATGCAAATATGAGGCCTAAACTATGGTTATTGCAAGTGGGTTCTATGCAAGGATGATATCTATGTTTTGCCAAGCATGTTTAGGATCACAAGTTGCCATGTTTTCCAAGATTTGTATGTGTTGAACGAAAGTTTGTAAAGTTTTGACAAGGTTTTGAAAATGTTTGATGTTTTCACAAGGTTTTTCAAGTTCCAAGGTGTAAATTTGTAAATTGGATTTTATCTTGATTAATGTTTTACACTCATGCAAGACACATTAAGACAAGAATAGTTGTTTTTAAAAGTGAATAGTTAGACCACAACCTAGGCTTTAGGACAGTATCCAGTGAATTACTACTTGAACCAAAGTTCAACCATGCTTATCCAAAGTGGAAAACTTAGGACCTTGTCACCATAGGCTCGCCCTTATAGCTCAATACTTCTTGAGGCTACCAAGATCCGCTTCCCAAGGGGCATGACTTCCCAAGGGACTGTTGTCTCTACTAAGGACTATGAGAATGTAGGATGTCTTCACGGGCATGGGTGACCCCTTGAGCCAATGGATAGAAGGGATTTTGGCCACTAAAACATGGTTTTTAGTAAGGGCATTCCGTTCAACAAGTAAATGATAAACTTCCTCAGAAGGTCTCCTAGCCCTAAGAACTAGGGTTTGATGCACCACAAGGGTACTAGAGGAGAGCTATCACTCAACAATACCATCGACATGGCTTTCATCATAATTGAGTTTTATATAGCAACTGGAATGTTGACCTAACTTTTATCTCATTATTACTCTGAAGTTATCCCCTGGCATACCCAATAATGGGTATCTTGGTCCAAGGTAGGCTTCCTATAGAAGTTACATGAATTTCTCTTACACCCAAGATCCATGAATGGTGAGGGGAGAGGATACATCCATGCAACTCCTAGGGATTTCAACATTGCAGACACACTAGGCAGAAAAGAAAAAGTTCATTTTAAGCACTAGAAGAAGTGTTATTTAATCTAAGAAATCCACACACATGATTTTGACAAACACATAATGGTCTTTGAAAACATATTGCAAACAAACATTAGTGGTTCACCAAATGTAGAACCAAAAAATGGGCTAATGCATAAGATACTATGAGAAAATCCAAATGTAGGACCAGAAAATGGGCTAATACATAACATACTATGAGAAAATCACAAACTCAATCAACATATGCTAGCACCCACTAGTCTACCATGAAAGCTGAACTAATAAAGAAAGAAACACAAGGTTAGAAACCCCCTCTTTCATTTGTAGATCCCATGTCCTTCTTTCTTCTCCAAATGATGTAGCTCCAAAATTGCCTATAATGCACACAAAGTTGAAGAAAAAGTCTATGATAATGATGATAATGCTATGAGAATACTTGAAGTTGTGATTTTAGTGTGAGAGATGGAGTGAAAAATACCAAAAAAGCCAAGGACTCAAGAACTCAAGAATTAGGACCAGAAATGAGAGGAAGAATGCTCATTTTATAATCAACACACAAGGTGAGAGCATTGGATTTGTCACCTTGGATATGTGATGTGGCAAGAGATTCCTTTGAGAATCGATGATGCATATGACACAAGATGCCAAGTATAAGATTATATGATGCTTGGAAGTCAAATAAGGCTAAATATGGGTGAGAATCTATGACACATCATATGACACCTCAAGCCAACTTAAAGCCAATAATCTATGATGAATGAAGCCAAATATGGATGTGCGTATGAGAATAAGAATATTGGATTATGACATATCTTAGCCAAGTGTCAAAGTAGAATATATGAGGTGTCATACCCAAGTGTCATGATGATTTCAATATTTTATAGAATATTTGAATTAAAAATCCTTTATTCCACAAAATAGGAATTAGTGAAAATGGAATTAATGATGGAAAATTAGACTTAGGAGATTGTGAATTTCATAGATTGTGAATGATGAATCAATTAATTAATAAAATTAATTAATTGAGGATGAAAATTAGGAAGAATAATTAGTAAGAATGATAGGATTAAATTATGGGTTATTTAATCTTATAGAGAAAATTAGTAAATGATTGGCCAGATTGATTAAATAAGTGTGACAATATCCTTTGATAAAGATGTGATAATGACACAGATTGGATGATGATAGATAGAACAAAGCCATGGTCAAATTGATTAATTGATCAAAATTGATAACATGCTAAGGACACATGGCATGAATTGATTGAGATGCAACATTTAACTGACATTGTAAAATGCTACAGGATCGAGATTGATTGATAAGGTTGATCATAATAATATCTACAAACACTTTCAGTATTATTAAAATGGTTGATAATGTCATGATCTAACATTGAAAGACTCAACAATGTTAAAGATCAGATGATATGAATAATAGTTTGACCTAACACTAAGAGCCATGACAGTACTAAGGCCGGATTGATAAGATTTGATAGATTGATAGGTTTCCAAGGCACTGAAAGCCACAACAATGCATAGGATTGAAAAGATGATGATTGATTTTGGATGTTTAATATGTTTTGAGTTGATTAGGACTTATTCTTGGTGATTCTAAGTTGATTTGAAATGGTTTTGAGTTGATTTGATATGATTTTGAAATGACATGAAATTGATGTGAAAGAGGATGCAAATGATGAAGTATGATCCATTTGGCCAAAAGATCAAAGTTAGTAGAATTTGAAAATGGGACAAATTAGTATGAAGAATTGATGAAACCATAGATGTCAACCATTTTTGAGCATCTAAAATCACATACTCAGAAGTATCTCCCATAACATCTAATAATTATAATACTCAACTAGTCATCCATGTCAACTTGATCTTTCCATTGTTCTTTTGTCAACTACCACAGAAAACTGCTATGTTGACATTAATGGGAAACTTAGTCATGAATGTAATATATCATCATAGTAACATATCTACAATACTCCCCCATAGGAATATCATCAACATTCATGCTTGTAACAATCTTGCAACAATCTCCCCCTTTAGCATTGATGGCAACATAGATGAAAAATATCTAGTTCCAAGAATACCAACAAAAGACTGTTCATCTTAATCCTCTTCATCAATCATTCTCCCCCATTGATATGGCTCAATTTATTTTCTATCAAATTGTTATTCCATGTTGAGCTTCTTCCAAACATACATGCCAAACCTCTCCAACTATCATGCATACTACTTTTCCATATTTTTTTTCATGCCAAACTTCTCCCCTATTGACATCAATGTAAAAGGTTTTAGCAACCAACTTTACTCCATCACACTCTATAACAACTAATTCTTACTTAGCTCGAGTGTCAAAAGACACTATTCAAAACAACATCCAACAAGAGTCCTAGATGACTTTGTCCATCATGGATACTCCCCCATACAAGAAACATTAGCATTTAGTCTAGACAACAATGGTGCTTTGTTATACTAGACTAATGCACTCTTGCATCTTCTACTTAGATGTAGGAAGGCACATAACCCCAAGCATACCTCACAAATACTCAAAAGTCTCTTTGGGAAGAGGCTTAGTGAATATATCTACAATCTTCTTTTTAGGGCTTACATACTCCAATTTGATTTCCCTTTTTGCAACTTTCTCCCTCAACATATGATACTTAATAGAAATGTGCTTGGTTTTAGAATGCAACACTAGATTCTTAGAAATATTTACTATGCTTGTGTTGTCACAATGTATGAAAACAATTTTATTGATTTCTATCCTTATATCCTTTAGCATCTACTTCATCCAAATAACTTGATTGAAATTATCTACTACTATGGCATAATCTACTTCCACTATACTTTGTGATGTACAATCTTGTTTATTACTTAACTAAGAAAGCAATCTTCCTCCAAGAAAGAAGGCTCCACCATTGGCACTTTTTATGTCATCCACACTGCCTACCCAATTAGCATCAATATAAGTAGTAGTTAGAGTGAAATCATTAGATTTGTAATACCATAATCCAAACTAAGATGTTCCTTTTAAATATATAAATATCCTTTTGACTACTACATAATGTGCTTCTCTAGGATTAGCTTGGAATCTTACAATAATTCCAACTACAGTTGCTATATCCAACCTTGTATGAGTCAGATATTGCAATCCTTTGATCATAGATTTGTACTTTTTCTACTCAATAGTAGGTGTCTCATCCTTTGTAAATAACTTGTGTCCAGTTACCATAGGTGTTCCAATGTGTTTGCATGTTTCCAAATCAAATATTTTTAGTAAATTCTTCAAGTACTTAGTCTAAGAAATAAAGATTCCTTCTTTATTTTGTACAATCTGCAATCCTAGGAAATATTTCATCTATCCTATCATACTCATTTCAAAAAATTTCTTCATCTCTTCTGCAAACTTCTTACTTTATTCATCATTTCCTCAAAATATGATATCATCAAACTAGTATCAATTTCTTTCTAATACAGATCATTGTTTGCCATACCTTTTCTATATCCAAGCTTTGTCAAATGTTTGTCCAACCTTACATACTAGGTTTTGGGTGCTTGCTTAAGACCATGCAATGCATTCCTTAATCTACATACTATGTCCTTGTCATCTGTCAAAGGACATCCTTTAGGCTACTCAATGTATACTTCTTCTTCAAGTTCTATATTCAAAAATGTTCACTTGATATCCATCTAATATACTTTGAATTTCTTCTATACTGCATAAGCTAAGAATAATCTTACTGCTTCTATTCTATCCAATCAAGCATAAGTTTCTTCATAGTCTATTGCTTCTTTCTATAAGTAACATTTATGCACCAATCTTTCTTTGTTTCTTACAAATTTTCCTTGTTCATTCATTTTTTTCTTGAATACCCATTTAGTTCCTATCACAGTCTTGTCTGCTAGTTTGGGGACTAATTCCCATGTCTCATTCTTTACTATATGATCTAATTCCTCTTTAATTGCTTGTTTCCTGTAATCATCTTTTCATGCTTCATCTGTATTCTTGGGTTGAACTTGAGATATCAAACATAGTTCTTCATTTACTTTTCTTCTTTTCATAACACCTTTGTCTTTGCTTCTGATGATCTGCTTAGATGGATGATTCTTTATCATATTCTTTCCTAAAGTAGGAGTTTCTATCTCAACTCTTTGTTCTATTGAAGGTTTTAAGCTTTGTTCCTACCTTGGCTCTCCATTTTGTAAATTATTGTTGTTCTCATGAAGTACTTCATCACTCCTTGGCTTAGCAACAACATCATCATCATAATTATAATCAACTATTCTCTCTTGTATCCTAAACTTCTCATCAATTCTCACATTTGCACTTTCCATAATAGTCTTAGTTCTCTTATTATAACATCTATAAGCCTTTTTTTCAATGAATAACTAAGAAAAACACCTTCATCACTTCTAGCATCAAACTTACCAATATCATCATCTCTTTTGATATAACACTTCCAAAAATTTTGAAATACTTAACTATAGGTGAGTGACCAAACCATAGTTCATAAGGGGTTTTGTTTGTGTCTTTTCTAACTTGTACTCTATTCATAGTGTATATTGTTGTATTCATAGCTTCTCTCCAAAATTTCTTGGATACATCATTCTTAGCTAACATAGCTCTTGTTAGTTCTGTAACTAAGCTATTCCTTCTCTCTATAATGCCATTTTGTTCAGGGGTCTTCAACTCAACTCTTTCTTCTGTTGATCTCTGTTATTCAATTTGATTCCCATTCTGTGAATCATTTCTAATGATAACTTACACATTTTCATGGTTAGCCTTTAAATCTACCAAAAATATCTCTTCTAATACTTCCTTTTCCTTAACCAATTCAAGCTCATTATCTTTATGACAATCATTCAAGAATATTTACATACTTTCTTTAAATTCTTCATCTTCATTAGAAAGAAAACTCTTTCTATTTTTCTTTATTCTCTTAGGGCATGTAGATGAAAATGACCAAAATCATTACATGTCCAACAAGAAAAAACTTTCATACCTTTTGGTTCTCTCTTTATAAGAAGACCAATACCTTCCTTGATCTTCATATCTTCTTTGGATTTGGATCTATCTTTATGTTAGATTATGGTGATTGATCAGGAAAGTACTATACATAAAAAAAAATTTGGGCCATGGCTGACATTGTAGCTGACATATGGCCGACATGTTGTAACCCTAAAATGGATAAAATACTTGTATAAAAGGGTTTAGGATTGGGTATTTTAATTATGTTGTGATGCAAAGTTGCTTCTTGCAATGGTATTGAGCTCTAAGGGATTACAGACTGTAATCAGGTTGTAATCACTAGATTGTAATAAGATCAAACTTGTTATTTGGTGGACATAGACTAGGGATTGGGTGAACCATGTTAAATCTTGGTGCCTTGTGTTCATATCTGTGTGATCTATTATTTTTCTATTATTGGTTATATTTTTATATAGTTTTTATTTTTGTCTGTGGTTTATCCTAACACTTTACTTATGTCTATATCCAAAAAATCAATGCTCAATTTTGTAGGCAATTATGATCTTTTACCAAGAAGATCCATCTTCTAGGTGTCAAACTTTCCTCCACCAGATTTAGGACTATCTTTTCTAAAATAACTCACCACTAATCTCCCAAAGTTGTTAAGCTTTTCCTTAAAGGACTTGATGCTCTGATACCAATTATTAGAAACAATAGTCCACCAAAATAACTAAGTGGGGGGGGGGGGGGGGGGGGGGGTTGGGGGTGTATAAATCAATTATCTAAGAAATAAAACATTTATCTTCATTAAAAAAATGTAACCATTCAACCAAAGTAAACAAAAACCATAATAAGATGCACATAGACAATTACACTAGATATGTTGACTAGGGAAACCCTTAATCAGAGGGAAAACCCTGGCGAGAATGATGCCCACAAGATGATGTACTAATATAAATATTTCTTGTTAGAGGATGGACCCTATTAGGAGTCTATTACTATAGTGCACCAATATTACAGTCAAAGGAACCAGCAAATATAAATATATTTTTCTTTTTCAATGAAAGCATTTTTTATTTTATTTTATTTGTTATATTTATTTTCCTTGATCTACAATATTGATGTACATTCTTACAATACATTTAACTAACTTCACTGACCACTTTAGTTCCTTCCAACCAGAACATTATTTGAAATTCTAACAAAATGTCTTTATAACCAAATGTATCAATTTCAAATGGAGACACACATATTCTCTTAGAATCATTTTAGAAACAAAAGCATAACAACTTTACTCATTTCTATATACTATAGGATAGTGCATGATATATAAATTTCTTTAATCACTGAATGTAGCAACATATCAACAAGTACAGTCCACTTATACAGTCCACTTATACAATTTTCCAGCTTACAAGCTATCATAAAACACAAGATTGGGAGTTACCCAAGGGTGACTCTCCCTAATACAATAAGAATTCACTTGGAAGTATGTTTTTGTTGCACATGAAAATAAGACAACATCCTTCTTCTCTTTAAGTCTTCAATCCATAGATCACAACCTGTAGTACAACACACACAAACAAGCCCATGGTACTCTCCTCCAAACCTTAGGCCTTTTAAAGGCCACCCCCGAGCAGGGAGAACCTTGACTAGGTGGACATACATTACTAACAACCATTTACAACACAATGCTCACATTACAAAACTATTCACACATTTTATAGTTGACAAATAAAACCACAAAAATTCCCAACCAAGGTAGACCACTTAGGATCACATGTAGATCCATCTCAAGGGGTAAGGGTGGAAAATGAATGTTGGGGAGACTCCACCTGCAACTATGCCTTCATTAGGCTATACATTTTATACACATGCCTTCACAAGGCAACCCAATACCACATACATGCCCTCACATGGCATCTTTACAATACTTATAACTCCAGCAAGGTGGCATATGGGACCCATAACACCCATATGGAATCCCTCTCCTACTCTAGGAGAGACTCTCACCCAAAACATTCCCTATTCACCCCTTACCCTCACAAGGCTCTCTTTCCCTCCCAAGAGATGAGACTCACCTTGTCACACCCAAAACAGAAAATTGCAACAAGAACATATGAATTCACAACACAAAGTAAATCACAATACACACATACACCAAAACTGAAACATGATCCCTCAACCTTACACAACACAAAATTACAACACACCATATTACAACTACATTACAAAAAACTCACATGCATAACACAATAAAAATAATGTACTTGACAACAAGCTTTCATAGCAAGGGTACATAAGGTTACCAACCTGGTTTCCAAGCAAATTTGAGCTCCCTCTCTTTTTACCAGAAATCCTCCTCCTAAGCTATCTTCTTCTCCTTGTTTTTTTCCCCTTTTCCAAAATTTTACCCCACTTAGATTCTTTTTCCAGATCTATCCAAAAATTCTCCCCCAAGAAATCTCCAACCAACTCTCTCTAAAGAATGTTTTCTTTTGATGCTTAAGTTTCCAAATTCGGCCAACTTGGGAATCCACAATTTTTGGGTGCTCTTTTCAATGCCTAGGGAAGCTTATAATACTTCAAAATTCCCCTACCCCCTAGGTATATCATATGGGCTTTAAAATAAGACCTCAAACTACCCCTAGGGATGGTGTAAACCTCCTAGAAATTCACAAAAGGTGTGCATTCGACCTAGCATGGAAAGAATCCCTCTTGGACCCATAAATACACCTAGGGAAAAGAAATCCTACCAAACCACTCCTTGGTTCACTCAACCACCTACCATCCCACTAAGCATGCTACAAAGGAGAACATGTGTCAAGTGACACCACAATACACACAATACACTTGGCAAGCCATCAAGAAAAACAAATTTACTTTTATAGAATCACAATAATACACACAAATTGGTTTTACAAATAAAATACAAGGGTAAAAAGGTTATACCCTCCTTAGGGTTAACCTTGGTTTTTCCAAACACCTAGCAAGGTTCTCCATAAATCCATGGGCTTCTTTCCTGCACACTTATTGCAAATATCAGTAGTCCAAGAATAAGGTGATAAAATGATAATGTAAATATAAATCACATAGATTCTATCATCAATGAATAACATAACTAATATGAAATATGTATTTCCATTCATATCACATTACACACTTCACATTTGTAGCAATTCTCTAATCTAGATAGTAAAACATTATGATCATTTATTCTTACAGAAAATTATGGAATTAATCTACCTTAAGCAATGCATCAAATATAATATAAGTATACAATTCTAGTTTATTCAAATGATACATGAATTCTTAATGTTACTCTAAATATGCTAAGACATGATAATCTAGCACCATACGGAGACCACAATTCAAAAATCAAACATTCACTTGAGTATAACATAAGCTTTAATCATGACATATGGATCATCAAGAAGGTAAGTAAGCATATCTGAATAACATCATAAAAACTACTTAGAATATTAGTGTCCTAGTAACATCATAAGGAATCATCATATAGCCTAATGATATAGGTATCAATGTCCCAATAACATAACATGAAATCAAATAGTCTAAGGATCAAAATATCAATGTCCATAGGGGGTAATAATGTGTCATCTAGAGTCTAACTATCAAAGTCCAAAAGAAACAAAATGTCAATAGTGCTATGATGGTCGGGGCGGGACATGACAATTACAATAATTAGTACATAAAGTCCCTCCTAGGAGACTTTGAATCCTTGTTAGGATGTAAGATGAGTCCACTGCTCAAACATGCAATTTCAACTACAAGAAGATCTCACTACTCAAACATGTAATTTATTGTTATGTTCTTTTTTCCTTTATTTTTTCAACTAAACCAATCACTATTAGACCTTGTAGACTAGTTCATGAACCTTGGATCCAAATACCAAACCTCGACAATAAAATTTCCTTCACTTCCACGTTGCTCTTCTTAACTTCGCATTGTGCTCTTATTGTTGCTTATCAACAATCATAAAATCATAACATGATAAAGGAAAATGTCCTTCCTTTATATCATGTTCTCAAAAAAATTCCTTGATTCGGCTATTAGACCTTCTTAAATAATTATTATAGGACCATATTAAGAACATATTACACTTAGTGATACCATTAATCTTCTACCTTACAATGTGAATATCTTTCTATACATGCAATATTATGATGAGAAAAATTAGCTCAACATTATGAATATCTTTCTATACATGCAATATTATGAATATCATCAACATGTCTTCTTCATTTTCTCAACCTCGATCCTTAGAATATCAACTTTGCTAAGAGATATGACAACTTTACTAGAACATGCCTCCGTAAACTCTATCTCAAAACAAACATCACCAAAACTTACATAACTTCTTCTAGACCTTTTATTTATTCTTTTGACATTAACTGCATACACTATATACTTAGAAGTATCTTCCATAACCTTGGATAGTTATAATACTCAACTAGTCATCCATACCAACTTGATCTTTTTGCTATTTTTTTGTCAAATACCATAGAAAATTGATATGTTGGCATCAATGGAAAACTTAGTCATGAATGTAATATATTAGATCACAGTAACATATCTACAATACTCTCCCATAGGAATATCATCAGCATTCATGCTTGCAACAATATCTGCATTCTTGAATGGAATTCTTGAAGAGGAAGTCTACATAGAGAAACCTAAAGGCCTTGTAGATCCCAACAAAAAGGATATGGTTTGCAAGTTGCACAAAGCATTGCATGATATCATGAAAGCTCCCAGAGCTTGGTATACAAGACTTTATAACTATTTGATGAAGATTGGTTTTCAAAGGACAAATGATAAAAACATCTTATACATCAAAGAAGGATTAGACAAGAAGCTCATGTTCGAAGAAATCTTTGTAGATGACGCATTATTTACTGGAAATGATGATTTGTCCAAAGATTTTTTAGAGGAAATGAGTAAGGAATTTGAGATGTCAATGTTTGGAGAGATCAAATTCTTTGTTGGCTTGTAGATTCAATAGAAGAAAGATGGTATGTACATTACTCAATTTAAGTATATCAAGGAGATACTAAAGAAATTTGAAATGGAGGATTCAAGACTAGTTGGAACACCTATGTCTATTGAACATAGGATTTCCAAAAATTATGATTTTAAGGAGGTAGATCAAACCATATACAACTCAATGATTGAAAAGCTATAATATGTAGTGCATACAAGGCATGATATTGCATTAGTAGTTGGTATGGTGGCAAGATTTTCAGCTAATGCTAATGGAAATTATATGATGGAAATCAAGAGAATCATGAGGTATTTGAAGGGTACTAAAGAATATGGTTTATGGTACAAGATAAGAGGCAATTTAGATTTGAAAGCCTTCATTGATGTTGATTGGGTAGGAAGTGTTGATGATAGGAAGAAAACCAGTGGTGGAGCATTATTTCTTGGTAAAATACTAGTCTCTTAGACAAGTAAGAAGAAAAACTACACTTTTTAGTTTACAATAGAGGCAGAGTATGTTGCAGTAGCAATTAATTGTTCCAATGTTGTGTGGTTCAAACAACTATTGGTAGGTATGAAGGTAGAGATTAAGGATCTAGTGGCTATCTTCTATGGGAACACAAGTGTGATTAATAAATCAAAGAATCCTATGATGCATACCAAGACCAAATACATTGCAATAAAAAATTCAATTTCTAAGGGCCCATTTGTTTGCTGGAATTAACTTGGAATAGGGAAATGGGAATAGGAAAATTGGAATAAATCTATTCCAATTTTGGTCCAATGCAAGTATAAATCTAATTCCAAAAAATACTTGGAATTTGATTTATTCTCATTTTGGGTCAAAATTGGAATAGATTTATTCCAATTTTCCTATTCCTGTTTCCCTATTCTAGGTTAATTCCAGCAAACAAACGGGCCCTAAGAGAATTGGTGCAAGACAAATAGATGAGATTGGAATATATGTATACTACGGAACAAATTGAAGACATATTCACTAAGCCATTGCCTAAGGATGAATTTGTGTATCTAAGATGTAAGCTGGGGTTCATTCCCCTATCTTAAGCTCACTAAATGAAGTTTAGTGATGCATTAATTAGAACATGTTGAAGATTAGTCAGGTTGATTCAGAATGAAAGCGAAGATTGAATATGAATTAGTACATGAGGTACATTGATATTCATTGAATATCATCTTTGGCTTAAGATGTCAAAGAGGGAGAGTTTTCTGTTGCTTTCATATTCAAAGAATTTTTCTAAAGAAGGAGAGTTTAGTCATACATTAGAGAAATTTTATTAGAGATTTCAAAAATGGAGAATGAACTTTGTCTAATATCAAAAGTACATAGTTTTTTGATAGAGGGATAAATTGAAATCAGAGGGGGTTCACACTGATATATGGAGTTGTCATGGATGGGAATTAGAATGAAACTAAGGATATTTTCCTTACATTTATTTTTCTATAAAATTTTATTGTATTATGACATGTTGTGTTGTCATCAATACCAAACAGGGAGATTGTTGAAAATAATTGGTTAATTGTATATTATCTTTGATGTTACAAAAAATTTCATACCTTTACCAATTAGTGTATACTGAGCTCACTTGGGTAATGAAGACAATTTACTATCTTTCTTGAGAATTCTAGTGTTTACCAAGTTCAAAAGATAGTGTAATTGAGTTCACTCAGGCATCCAAAAGAAGTTTGCAAAAGTTGTGTGTTAACCAAGTTCATTTAGTTAGCAAAGAAAAGTTGGATGGAGCCAGTGCTAACTAGGCTCACTCAGTTACTAAAGGAAGTTTTTGAAGATTTAGTTTTGACTGAGTTTAGTTGGTCAACATAGGGAAACCATTTTTGAGTTAGTGTCTACTGAGTATGGTCAACTAATGAAGGATTTCCTTGTTTTGGCATATTGAGTTTAATGGATTTTCTTATTGGTTCTAGCCAACTGAGAAGATGCATATTAATTATTATAATATGTATTCAAGACAACTTGACAATGTATAATGTATAAATATAAGGTCAAGTTGAGGATTGAATGTATGAGTGTATATGGAAGAATAAAAGATGCTTAGATGAAGTAAATTAGAAGGATAAGGAAAATATCATTGAGAAGTTGCAAAGATACATTCGATCAAGAAGGATCAAATACTCGAGCTAGAATTGAGATCTAAAATAACCAATAAAATTGCATCAAAAATTAGTTTATATCATTGTTACTCTCTAACCATTGTAGCAGTGGGCTAAACTTCTTAATAGAGTTGGCTTAACAACTATTTGTAAATCCTCTAACAAGGTGGCATTTCTAGATTGAAGTGTTTAAAGACCTCTAACAAGTCCACTCCTAATAGGGTGATTAAATCCTTTGATAGGATCACACCTAATAGTGTGTTTTGTAACCTTTAATAGGGTTGGATCCTAACAGGGATCACTTTTGAAGAGTTAAAATCAGTAACTAGTTGCACTTGGTGGTTTTTCCCTAATTGGGTTTCCACATTAAATCTTGGTGTCTCTTGTATTCATGTTATTTCTTTTATGTGTATCCAACTATGATAATTAAGATTAATCACAAATAATATCTTAAGTTCTACATGTTTAGTATTTTTCAAGTAATAGTTGATAAATAGTGCTTGCCAAGTTGCAACATATTGTTAGTGTTAATTGAGTTCATGTGTGCCAATTGAGTAATAGTATTTTTAGAGTTTATGTTTTGTATTGACATCTAAGAGATGTGGGATTTATTTTTGTGGTAACTGATTCACCCCTCCCCTCTTAGTTACTCATCTTATATTCCCAACATTTATTTCATCTAATGCATTAACCAATTGAAGTGATGCAATTTCAATTTTGTTCTTGAGTACTTAATTCCCATTCTTAAGTTTTGTAACTAAATCTAATTCCTTGATCTACTCAACTAGATATTTTTTTTAGTCCTTGAAAAATCAATCTGATCTATGAGCTTCTTAATGCAATCTTGTGCATCCTTGAGATTAATATTTAGTCTTTTCTTTTCATTAGTTTCTTGATCTAGTTCTTTAAGTTCCACTTCATAGTTTCTTTGTGAATCTTTTATATCAAGCTATTAAACTTTGTCTAAGTAACTAGGCTCTAATACCAATTTTAAGAAATAGAGAATACTTCATCATCTTGTGCATCTTCTTCATCTATCCTTTCTTGGTGCTAGGTACATTCAAATGCTCTATGCCCTTCTTCTCCACAGTGAAAAGATTTCCCATGAAAGCCTCCTCTTCCAGATCCTTGTCCTCTGTCTCTTCCTCTCTAATCTCTATTATTCTAATCATGAAAATGATTGGAATTTTTTCCCCTTTGTTTTTGATTGCTACTTCTAGCCTCATTCTTGTTCTTATATTCATCATTACAACCTCCATAAGATTTTCCACCAAATCTTCCACCGTGACATCTTCCAGTATTCTTGTTGTCAAAATTATTGCTCAGTTTCTGCTCAACTTTTAGGGAAAATTGGTATACCTCATCAATACTATTCATTCAAACTAGACTTAGCTCACCCTGAATGCTTGGCCTTAACCCATAAAGATAACAAATAAATTTTTCCTTATCAGCTTCAACATGGCTTGTTCTGATGAGAACTCAATAGAACTCTTTGGTATACTCTTGAATAGATTTTCTTACTTGCTTCAACCCTTGTATTTTCTTCAACAGATCAAGCTCATAATCCATAGGAATGAATTGTCACTTTAGTTTAGCTACCATATGTTCCCATCTAGTGATTTTGTCCTTTCCCTTTCTATTTCAGTCCAACTGAACCTCCTACCACTAGATCTTTGCATGTCCCTTTAGTTTTTCCTTTGCAAACTTGACCCTATCAAGATCCTTAATATCTTCATACTCAAAGTACTCCTCCCATTCATTGATCTAATTGATCAGCTCATTTGGGTTAAGATTTCTTGAAAATTGGGAACTTCAAACTTAGGTCTTTTTCTAATCTTGGATATGGCCCTAAAGAGCCTCTCTTCCTCTAGGTTTAGAATTGCCTCTGCTCCAAAATTTTCTTCTACTTCATCCTTATCCTTGCTTTCATCTCTTACAGGAAGATTTATTCCTCTATGCATTTGTTTGTGGAGGGCTAAAAAACTCTCAGTTGTAACACCTATATCTCTTCCACTGCCCTCTCTTTGTGGAGGCATTTTTGTGCTTCCACTGAAACCCTAGTGCAAGCTACCTCACAATCAATGATTTGTCTACATGCTCAACCCAAACCATGGTCTTAGTGTGAATTTCTTCACACTTGGCAATGTGTCCACACACTTAAGAACTCTAGCTCTAATACCACTTGATGAAGGGTGCTCCCCTTAATACCATAAACACATTACACAAACAAAGAAATAACAAAAAATGCAAGAATAAAATATGGACTTCTTATTTGTGTCATACATGTGGAATTATAGAATTCATAAGTACAATATGTTAACCCACATGGGCATCATAATCTACAAGATAAGCTACAAACTATCACCCAGAGCTATCCCAGATAATGTTTGGCCCTTTCTTAAAAAGGCAATTTTATGCCACCTAAGAAGGTTCTAGATGCTCAAACTTAATACCTAGGGCTGAAAGTCCCTAACAATACATATAAAGTTGGCTAAATATATATTTGACAAATTATTTTAGATATTTCAGTAGCCCAACTTTGGAAGGCCATAACTCTCAAACTGTTGCTTCAATTGGCTATTATAACCACTTTGAAGAAATACTAGCTCTTGATCTAAAGGCTTGGAATGGCACTAGCACCCTTCTATCAAGTTTTCAAACCTCATCTAGGCACTCTAAGGCCTCCAACGATGAGCTTGAAGATTTTTCTACAAATTTTTCCATTGAAAATTGGCAATAACTTCTCTGATACTTAAGCTAGAGCAATGGGATTTTTATGGTATGCTTATAATTCCAAAATGAACCTTCATGTAGAAAATGAGAAAATTCCAAGCTCATATGAGAAACTTACTAAAAATAACAAGTTCCCATAAATAGTAACCACCTTGTCTACTAGTCTTTATTAAAATAGAAAAGACTGAAATGAAAAATATTTTTGGGTCATGCAAGATTGCTCTTACACCCAGGATGCTCCTACATCAGAAAGACATATTGTTTATTAGTACCAAAACACTTAGTCATCATGAAAAGATAGTAGTGATCGAGCTACTAGACAAAAGTGTGTTAACCAAGCTCATGTATGGACCAAGTTAATAGTGTTAACCAAGTAAATAGTGAGTAGTGTCAACCGAGTTGATAGTATCCACTAAGTTGTAGTGTCAATTGAGTTGACAATATATACCGAGATCAAGTGAAAACAAAGTCAATTTAGAATTCTTGTTTTAGAATGACAACCAAGCAGGAAAGCAGGGTGAACTGAGCTAGCTGCATTTTCCAAGTGATCAATATAAACCAAGCATCCAGTATCTTGACCAAGTGCCATAGTTAAAAATGTTTCTTGAGTGTTTGCAGTATCAACTAAGTAAGCTATTGGACTTTAGTCTTGGTACTAAGATGACTTGGTAATTATTTTTTAAATTATTGTATTATTGTTTTAGCCAACAAAATGCAAAGTTACTATTTGGATCTATATATATATATATATAAGAAACTTTGTTTCATCCAGAGACACAAGTATTGAGTTCCATTTCTTATCATAAGTGAATATGGAGAATGGAAGAGTAGATTGATTACGAGGCTATCAAATAGATCTAGCAAAGGCAGAGACTCATCTATCACAATTAGGTGATTGATTCACATCAAAGTATCTTATTTGGAAAACTAAGTTTCAAAGAAAAGATCAATCCACTAATTTATTCTAATAGGTGCATCATTCAAATCCTCTAATAGGGTGGACCTAATAGTCCCTTGCAGAAACTCCTAATAGAGTACATACTTAATTGCATTGTATAAATCCTATTACAAGGTGGATCTAATAGTCCTTCTTACTCTTTACCGAGTAGATCACTAGAAGTGATCAATTGCAAGCCCTAACATGCCAACTTTATTACTATAGTAGTGAAGCATTGTGGTTGTCATCCCCACCCCATTTTTACCTTCTACTTGGAGGGTTTATGGGTTATCAAATACTATGTCAAATTGTTATGGTTTTATTACTTTATTGCTTTATGTTCCATGCATGCAAGTAGATTACATAATATAATAAAGTAAGAATTAAGGAGAAGAAGTTTTAAGGGGTTCCTAATTCACCACCCCCATCTCATTCACTTGGTCATCTTTAAATTTCCAATAGGAACTACAAAGGGAACTTGATTAGTTAGTATTTGACAAGGTAATATGATGTTTGATCATTTTATAATATTAAGAAGAAAAGATGAGTTAAAGTGTAGAAGTCATGGTTGATGTAAGTGAAGAAGTTAAGTAAAACACTAGTTTAATCAAGCAATAGATTACTAGGTCAATGAAGAAGTTAAGCATTATGAAGCAGAAGATTAAGAAAATTAAGTAATAGCCAAGAAAAATAGTATCAATCAAGTGATGTCAATGACCAAGAGAGTTGAAGGAAAACTAAAGAAGTGACCAAGCATAGTGATGGTCAAAAAAGCTAGTGTGAGCCAAGTGAGACATATCAATAGTGACTGAGCTACCCAATAATGACTAGGTTAAAGAACATAGTGATGACTAAGTGTCTACATATTAATAGTTTGAAAAAGAATCAAGATTTGAGGCTGACATAGTTGAATTTATGGAATAGTCAAAATGTGTTAAAGATAAGGATTGATGAGATAGAATATTTAATGCATTAATTAAGTTTGACAAATGTTCTAAGGTGAAGAATCAATGATAAGTTTCCATAAGTTTCAAAGAAAGAAGAAGAAAGACAAGATGATGATTGAATTCAATGAATTTGATCAAATCTTAAGATCTACGGTTATGTTTAAGAGACAAAAGATTAAACCTATATATTTAAGTAGGCATATGAGATGTTTTATAGGTTGGCTAGTGAAATTGTTAAGAATAAGTGGAAGAACAAGAGTTATAGAAGAAAAGTGAGAAGTTGAGGAAAAGTAAGATTACTTGAGGAGTTTCCAAGAAGATAAAAGATGGAGAATGTGATGAAGACTAGTCAATAAACTAGGAATAAGCTTAATGGAGATCTGAACATGCAAGGTGAGTTGTAATTTATCAGATCAAACTACATGTTACTTTCTAACCATTATGGTAATAAAATCCTTTAATCAAGGTTGACCTAAAAAACATGTTGTAAACCCTTTAATCAAGGTGACATTTTGATGGGATGTTTTTGAAGACCTCTAACCAGGCCACTCATAATTGTTAAAATGATTTAGAATAACTAAGAGCAGATGAATCAGTTATCCTTGGGTCTAGATGTACCAATTGAACTTCTAAAAAATTCAAATACTTCAGACCTAGATATTCAATAGCTTAGTCTCTATAGAGGATAATTCAAACATAAACTTGAACTGGATTGTCTTAATAGTAACAAACTTGCAGAATATAAAACATTAACAATATAACCTCTTAGATGACATCGACACAAATATGACACTAGGATTTAAATTGAAAACTAAATTTGGGAAAAACCATTAGTAACATGTCACCAATTTTTCACTCTTCTAAAGTGTTACAAAACACACTGTTAAATGTGACCATGTTAAAGGATTCAATCACCCTTTTAGGAGTGGCATTGTTAGAGGGATTAAGAACATCCCATTAAAATGTCACCTTGATTAAAGGATTTATATATGACTATTAGGTCAACATTGACTAAAGGATTTAAATATTGATACAATGGTTAGAAAATAACAATAGGATGATCTAACAAATACAACTCACTTTTAAAATATATATATCATAATTAGGTTCATATGTTGATCCATTAACTAGCCTTTGTTGTCATCTTAGTCTCTGGTATTCTTCAAAACCCTTCAAGAAATCACTCTTTACCTATTCACAACTCTTCTCAACTTCCTGCTCAAGTTCGTTAATCTATAGCATCAAAAACTGCTTTGACCTTGTTAGATTAACCCTTATACCTCCTTAAATACGTAATTATGATTTTTTTCTTAAAAATCACTATGGATCTTAGGATTTTGATCAAACTCAACACATACAATGAATATATCGACCTTCTCATTCATCTCCTTCATTTCTAGAAACTTCTCCAAACTTCTCCTTGAATTATTACATAGAAGTACTCAAACATAGTTTCCCTTGAATTAAATAATCTAGGTCATCCATCATTAAATTTCATACACTTTAAATATTTCAAGAAACCAATTGTGAACTTTGGATTACACATTTTCTACCAACTTTTATGTTTAGTGTATATATTGAAACTCTGGTTAATACTGATGCTTGCTCAAAACTATATTTTTCTTGCCTTATATTCACACTTGGTCAATGCTAGCATCACTTGGATTAAAATTTAAGTTTCTTAACCTTCTGCTCTTATGCTCAATCAAACCTTTGTATTTGGTCATCCTTTGATCACTTCTTCTAGAGTTTAGTACAACTATCTTCTCCACTTAGGTTATGATTAAGTGGTCATATTATCTTTTCAAAGTGTAACTAATCAAGTGCCCATTATAGTTCCTCATAACTCAACCTTTCCTCTAGGTCCTTTTGTTATGTCCTTCTCTCAAATCCTCTTCATTAATCATCTTGATATGGCACTCTATTCAGATAGAAAATTGTCTCACTAATAAGGTTTGACATCAATGATAACATAACAATTGTTCCAATTGTAGTTTCCAACAATATCCCTCTTTTGCATTGATGGAAACACCTCTAGTTACCATGTAATCCAAAATATGTAATTTCTTCGAGCACCTCCCTCTATGTTTAGTATCAAATATTTAGTATATCATCTTCCTCACCTACATTTTCTCCCTCTTTTATGGTAACTGACATTCTCTCCCTCTTTGATGAAAATACTAAAGACACTCCATTTGTTAGATACATCTTCAACATGTAGATATCTTTGTGTTAGTACAAATGAATCTTATTCACCATTTGTCATTAGATCTTATGACTAATACAATATCTTGTTCTTCTCACAACCAAAAATGCAACAATATGGAGCTAGAGAGAGATGACAAAATGCTTCATAAAACTTTCATTAATACTTGAAATTCATTAGAATATTCTCCAAATGGAAAAACCCCAAATTCTTACAATATAAGAGAGATTGCTCACTAAGAGCTTCTACAAGAAATTACATCGGAAGAGCTTCTACTTGAAGAGCTTCTATTTCTCCAACTTCCATTAGAAGAGCTTCCATTTCTTGAACTTCCATTAGAAGAGCTTCCATTTCTTGAACTTCCATTAGAAGAGCTTCCATTTCTTGAACTTGATTACAAATGATAATAGGCCTTTCTTAAATAGGCACTTCTAACCCAAGACATTACAAACACAACCAATGTGGGATAAAAGGTAAATACAACTACCTTTAAATAAATATTAAATTCCCACCCAAATACAACTAAGCACCCAACAAATATTAAATACATGATTTAAAGATCTTTCCACAAACTTCTAAATTTTCACCTATACACCTTGATTAATGGAATGACAACTATTTTTATTATTTTTCTTTTTACGCCACCTATGCGCCTCAAAAATAGAAATCTCCTTTTCCTTTATTTTCTCCTTTTTATTTTTTATTATTTCTCCTCTAATTTTCGTCACTTTCTCTCTCCTCCACAATTTTTTTTTTTTTCTTTTTTTTTTTTTCTAATAATTTAATTTTCCCATGTAAGATGCTCCTGCATCAGACTCCCTTGGTAGATAGAAAAGTGTGTCCCACACTTTAATGCCAAAAGAAAGATATACAACCATCTTCATCTTCACCACAAGCTTCCATCTCAACAGGACAAGAAAACCAACATGCAAATCTTCCACCTTTTTTTTTTGCTGATGCATGATGCTCCTGCATCCGACTCCCATGGTAGGAAAAATTTTGTGAATATGGATTCACAAAATGAAGTAGCCACTGTTGAAAGTTTTTTTTCTTTTCCTCCAACACATAGCTGGAACAAGTATCCGATGTCGATATATTTCCTTCTTTCTTCTTTTCCAACACCTAGTCGGAACAACTGTTTGCTGCTGAAAATACTCCTTCGCAATGAACTCTATCCAAGCATAAATCTCATCCTCATCCAATCTTGTTGAATTAATTACACCTGTAATAAATCCAGCAACACCATACCAATCTTCCTTTGCATACCACACATGACTAACAAGATCCTCATGCAAACCATCATCAATATCTTTTAAACTCATCTCAAATTCAGCATCATATAATGCATAAGAATTTACCTCGTTGACATATTCATCTTTTCTTGCCTCTTTCATGCATGTAACTACTCCACTTGCTTGATCTCCAACGAAGGCACTATATTCTTCCTCTATTGTTGCAATCTTCAAATCATCTTGCTCTATTTCAGGTTCATAAATCTTGCCATCTTTATGCTCTTCCTCTTCTCGTTCATCTTCTTCAACTTTAGGTTCACAAATAATTTCCTCTTCATCTGCTTGCTCTTCCACTGGATCATCTTTCTTTTCCACATCCAAGGAATTATCAACATCTCTTTTCTGGTGATATGCTCTTTGTTTCCGCAACTCAGCTTCTAATTCATTCACTTGCTTCTGTAAATCAACTAGCAATGATTGTTGATTTCTTGCTCTAAATTTCTCAAGTCGAGGAATCCTCAGAATCCATCCAATCACAAAAGTCATCTTCTTCTTTCTCTTCTCCATAATCAAGTCTTCAGAAGACAAATCTTGTCCAAAACAAGAACCTTGTGCAAACTGCCTCACAGTCGGCGCTCTGTCTACACAATCAAGAACTTCTTCACAAACTTCAACCAACTCAAGGTCCTGGTGCAAACTGCCTCACGTTCGGTGATCTGTCTGCACACTCGGGAACTCCTGCTCTGATACCACTGATGACGGGCCACACCACCCGTACCAACTCACAAAAAAAATGCAATAATATGGAGACAAGAGAGATGACAAAATGCTTCATAAAGCATCATTAATACTTGAAATTCATTAGAATATTCTCCAAATGGAAAAACCCCAATTTCTTACAATATAAGAGAGATTGCTCACTAAGAGCTTCTACAAGAAATTACATCGGAAGAGCTTCTACTTGAAGAGCTTGCCTTGAAGAGCTTCTATTTCTCCAACTTCCATTAGAAGAGCTTCCATTTCTTGAACTTCCATTAGAAGAGCTTCCATTTCTTGAACTTCCATTAGAAGAGCTTCCATTTCTTGAACTTGATTACAAATGATAATAGGCCTTTCTTAAATAGGCACTTCTAACCCAAGACATTACAAACACAACCAATGTGGGATAAAAGGTAAATACAACTACCTTTAAATAAATATTAAATTCCCACCCAAATACAACTAAGAACCCAACAAATATTAAATACATGATTTAAGGATCTTTCCACAAACTTCTAAATTGCCACCTATACACCTTGATTAATGGAATGACAACTATTTTTATTATTTTTCTTTTTACACCACCTATGCGCCTCGAAAATAGAAATCTCCTTTTCCTTTATTTTCTCCTTTTTATTTTTTATTATTTCTCCTCTAATTTTCGTCACTTTCTCTCTCCTCCACAAATTTTTTTTTTTTTTCTTTTTTTTTTTTCCCTCTCTTTTTTTTTTTTTTTTCTAATAATTTAATTTTCCCATGTAAGATGCTCCTGCATCAAATTTCTTAAAGTATGAGTTTTTGTATCAACTTGTAAGAGTATTCTTATCAACACATTTATTGTAGAGATCTCTCTTAGATTAAGTAGCCTTAACTAGAGGAATCATCCCTAATTTACCTCTTAGATACTTGAGAGTATCCTTAGGTAAAATCTTAGTGAAAATATTAGCTATGTACTCCTTAGTGTTCACATACTCCAATCTTACTTCTTTATCTTAAACTAACTCTCTTAAGTAATGATACTTGATAGCAATATGCATGGTCTTTGTAGGGATTGTAGGGTTCTTTGATATATTTATAGCACTTGTGTTGTCACAGTAGATAATAATAGAATTAGTGATATCTTCCTTCATACCTTTCTATAATATCTTGATCCACACAATGTTTGAATAATTTATTGTTGCTTCTACATATTAAACTTTAGTTATTGATTGTAAAATACAATTCTACTTCTTTCTTGTCCATAAGAATAATCTCTTTCTTAGAAAGAAAGATCCACCACTTGTACTCTTTCTATCATCAATATTTCCTGCTAAATCAATGTCAGTGGACACTTTTAGTTCAAACTTGTAATTCTTTTTCTAATATAGACCATATTATTTTATTCATTTTAGATATCTTAGTATCCCTTTCATTACCATCATATGATTCTCCTTAGGGATTGTGGAAAATATTGCAACAATCCTAGCTACTAGGGAAATATCAAGTCTATTGTGAACAACATATTGCAGTTTCCTATTCATTGATCTATACAATGTCTAGTTTACATCACTCGAATCATCATTCTTAGATAGTTTATGTCCTATAGCCATATGTGTACTGACCAGTCTTGAGTCTTCCATCACAAATTTTTTAAGTATCTCCTTGATATATTTTAATTGAGTAATGTAGATACCTTGATTCATCTAATATACTTGTAAATAAATAAAGAATTTGATCTCACTAAACATATACATTTCAAATTCCTTCTTCATTTATTTTGAAAATGATTTTCATTATGCATCTTGTCCTCCAAATATGATATAATAAACAAATATTTTGGCTAACAATGTCCCTTTATCACCTTTAGTCTTGCAATATTGATTACTATTATCATTAGTTCTTACAAATTTAATTTTTATCAAGTAATTGTACAACCTTTCATACCATGCTCTAGGGGCTTGTTTCAATCCATATAGAGCTTTGTGCAATTTACATAATATTTTCTTCTTTTTGGGATCCAAAAAAATCCTTCTATTTGTTCAATGTAAACCTCTTCTTCAAGTATTCCATTCAGAAATGTAGAGTTGACATCCATTTGATACACTTTAAATCCTTTATAAGAAAAATATGCAAGTAGTTTTCTAACTCCATCCAATCTTCCAAATAGGGAAAATGTTTTCCCATAGTCAATACCTCCTTCTTGTGTATATCCTTTTCATACCAATATATCTTTGTTCCTTGTGACTTCTCCTTATTCATTCACCTTGTTCCTTAATATCCAGTTGGTTCTAGTAATATTCTTACCTAAACCTTCCTTAATATCTAGTTGGTTCTAGTAATATTCTTATCCTTAGGTTTAGGTACTAGTGTCCAAGTTTTGTTCTTATCTACCTATTCAATTTCTTCATGCATTGCTTGAATCCAATATTCATCATCCAAAGCATCTTTTACTAATTTAGGCTCAATCTCATAAAGTAAACATGTATCATTTCTAAGTACTTTCCTTTTCATAACTAAGAATTCTTTATTTCCAATGATTTTATCAAGTGCGTGGTGTCTTCTCACATGTTTTTCTAGTGTAGGTCCTTTTCTTCTTTCTTCTTGCATAGGTTCATCTTAACAAATTATTTCAGGTTCATATTGTATCTCAACTTCTAATTACATTTTAGGTTCTTCTTGCTTGACATTATCTTTCTGATGTTTAACATCTTCTTCATGTATCTTAGCATCACTCTACTAACGCTTGACACCTATAGTATGTTGTTTGATAACTTGCTACTATAACTTGACATTAACATTTTATTGTTTCTTAGTAGCTATGTTCTCTTTCTCAGATAAGGTGTAGGGAATAACTTTATTGACATATATAAATGTGTTGTAATCTTCAAGCTTTTTCTTGCATTCAACTCCATTCTTTTTTTCATATTCATCAACTTTCACATTTGCACTTTCAACAATTTTTTTAGTGTTAGAGTTCAAACACTTATAAGCTTTCCTCTTAGTGGAATATCCTAGGAATATGCCTTCATAACTTTTAGCATCATGTTTTCCATTTCTATTTGTTGGAAATATGGATAAGTAGGATAACATGGAATCATATTTTATTTTTCATTTATGAAACATATACTTTGAGTACAAAAGATACTATGTATAGATGAAGATTCTATAGTTAGACATGGAAAATTGTCTTAGTATCAATTACTTATCCAATAGAACAAAGATAGTTTGATGTGTATAGATGATAGAGTTATTATTGGCTCATGTGAAATTGGGTATGAATAGTACACAATGTCAGGATGACATATGTAAGTGCGCAAGTAAGTACGGATAGTACAAAATGAGTTATGGATTAAATACTAGTAAATGTAGTATATAGGTAGAATAGAGCATAACAATAAATAGACAATTATGAGCTAAGGAATTATTTTGTTTACAAAATAAATACTTGAGTAATAAGGGATGACATCCTAGATGTTAACCCTAAGAAAGAAAGAATTAATTTTTATATTTTTCCAACTGTGTGAAAGCTTGAAGGTCAATTGGACAATTTTGTAAAATGTAAAGGTATAAAGGAAAGATGATAATATGTGAATTTGTGTGAATGTTGAAAGTGATATGTGAACTTATATGTGAACTATATATGATGTGAATTGTTATGTATGATCAGATGTATGTGAAGAGAAATAAAGGAAATATCCAATATTGAAGATATCAACATTGTAAAGAGGTGTTTGTATCTATCTCTTTTGTATAAAGAACTACATTGTAAAATTGCATATTTAGGTAGTGGGATCATCTTGCATACATTTTGTAATTGTATATATCAAATACTAATAGTGTTGACACTTTAAATAGGACCTATTCCTCCAACATGGATAGAGACACTATATGTATGTAATAGACTCCTAATAGGGTCAACATACTTAACTAGACACTTTTGTTTAGTTGATCATTTTGTGGGTACCACCCCCACTGGAGTTTTCCCTTGGCCAGGGTTTCCCTAGTTAACAAAATATGGTGTTATAAGTTATCTTTGTGTATTGTTATGTTTACTATTCAACATTGCTAGTTTATTTTCATATGCATGTTACAAGGTAATTAATAATATTAAGTTTTAGGAAAAATTTTGTAGAATAAAGATTCACCCCACCCCCCTCTCAATATTCCCTATTTCTGACACTATTATCCTTTAGTATATAAAATGTTCTTCTAAAAGCTTTAAAATACTTCACATTAGGTGCATACCCATACCATAACTCAAAGGGTGTAAAATTTGTACCATTCTTGACTTATACTCAGTTCAAAGTATAGACTACTATACTTATAGCTTCTCTCTAGTATTTATATGACATATTCATCTCCATCATCATTGGTCTAGCATAATTCATGATTTATTTATTCCTCCTTTCAATTGTTCCATTTTGTGGAGGGGCCATAAGTGCTAACATACTCCATTTGATTCCTCTATCATTGAAAATATGTTGAAATCATTAGAGATAAACTCTCCTCCTCTATTAGATCTCAAGAACTTTAAACTCTTACCTATTTCCTTTTTAACTCTAGTTAAATACCACTTAAACAATTGAAAAGAAACAAATTTTTCTTTAAGAAACATTATAGTCATCATTCCGGAGTAATCATCAAAAAATAGAATGAAATATTGGTCTCCATAGTAGCTTTACACTCCAATAGGTCCACAAATGCCAGCATGAACCAATTGCAAAATATCATTAGATAAGTATATTTTTCTCTTGAAACTAGACTTTGTCATTTTTCCCAATTGACATTGTTCACACATAGCATTGTCAAGTTTTTTCAAGATTGGTAATCCTCTTACTCTTATGCCATAACCATATATCTTCATTTTATAAAAAAAAACACATCTCATTAGATAAATCTAGATAGAACAAGTTACCTCTAGTATGATCTCCACTTCCAATTAGTTCACTGGTATCATCAAATATCTTTCCCTTCTAGTGATGAAATTCAACTCTATATCCTGATTTGTTCAACTATGAAACACTTAAAAAAAAAATTTAAGTCCTTCAGCCGAAAAAATATTGTTACACTTGATCTTATCAATCAATTGTATTGATTATTTACCTTTCATAAGACATGGTGCATCATTACCAAACTTAACACAACTACCTTTGTATGGTTCCATAGTTTCAAACTTAGTTTTATCACCAGTCATATGATGTGAAAAACCATTATCAATTATCCATCTATCACCTTTACTCACATATGCAATAATTATAATTTTCTCATCTTCATCAAAATCTTCTTTCATAGCACATAGAAAACTTCTTCATCATTACTATCAGACTCATTATCAGTTTCTTCTTCAACAATATAACAAGATTTATTACCTTTGTATTTATAATCATTTTTTCTCCTATTATCTATTGGAAATATAAGAGGAGTAACAAGGAGGGGAGGGGTGAATCAGTTACCACTAAAATAAATCATAGGTCCCTTAGATGTAAGTACAAAATAAACTCTAAAAACTAAACTTTGTTGATGCTCAAAAAATACACAAAAAATGTTGTAACTTGGTAAACACTAAAAAGCCTTGGCAAATACTTAACATGAAAATCTTAAGATGTTATCTAAAATTTACTATTACTTTAACTTAGGTGAAAACACATAAGATAAATAACATGAACACATTTGCCACCAAGATTTAATGTGGAAACCCACTTTGGGAAAAATCACCAATTGCAACTAGTTATTGATTTTCACTTTTTTGAAGTGAGCTTGTTAGGAGCCAACCATGTTAAAGGTTAAAAAATACAATGTTAGGTGTGACCCTATTAGAGGATTTAATCACCCTATTAGGAGTGGCCTTGTTAGAGTTCTTTGGACAATTCAATAGAAATTCCACCTTGTTAGAGGTTTTACAAATAAATGTTAAGACAACTCTGTAAAGAGATCTAGATAACTGCTACAATGGTTAGAGAGTAACAACGAGATGACTTGATTTTGGATGCAACTAAATTGTTGATTATAGATCTCAATTCTAGCTTGTATACTTGATCCTTCTTGATTGAATGTATCTTTTCATCTTTACAAGGATATTTTGCTTATCCTTCTAATTCACTTCTTCTTAGCATCATTAAATCTTTGATTAAATTTCATGCATTCACACTCTCTAGTTCTCAACTTGACCTTATATTGATATCTTTCATATTGTCAAGTTGGCTAGAATATAACTTAGAATAATTAATATTCATCTCCTCAGTTGGATAGAACCATCAAAAAATTCAATTGAACTTAATATGCCAAAAAAAAGAAAATCCTTTGTTAGCCAAACTTTCCCGATAGACACTAACTCTAAAATGATTTTCCTACATTAACCAAGTGAGCTCGATTAACACTGCATATTTAGAAAGTTCCTTTGGTAATCAAGTGAGCTTGATTAACAATGGTTCCATCTAATATTTCTTTCATTAACCAAGTGAGCTCAGTTAACACTCAACTTCCACAAACTTTCCTTTGATGCTCGAGTGAACTCGATAGGTATTGACTTCTAAACTAGGAAAACTTAAGAATGCTTGGTAGAAATAGAAAATTTCCTTTAATGCCCAAGTGAGCTAGCATACATTGATTGGAAAGGATACGACATTTTGTGTAACATCAAATGCTATACACAATTAATCAATTGTTCCAACATTATCTTAGTCATCTCTTTTACCTTTGTAGTTTCTTTCCCTTTTCTCATCCTTATCTTCTTTGTTAGGATATCTTGCAGCAATATGACCAAATTTTTTACATGAAAAACATATTATAAGAAGTTTATCTTTGTATTTTTCTCTATCTCTTGGAAGTCTTCTTGCCATCAGTAATTCAAGCTCATCGAGTTCATCATTAGAGCATTACTATCACTATTCACACACTTTCCTTTTCCTTTCTATGAGGCCTCAACCTAGCCCATCATAGTAGTTTATTTACATTTTAGATACTTTATATTTTGAGACCTTGTTACATGTTGGACCTATTTTGTATTGTTTTTTAGACTGTTCAATATTATGGGATGCTACATTTTTGCAATTATTATTTATGATGTTAGAACTTATTGATGATGCTTGATGATTGTTTACATTCATGTACTTGGTTGGTTATTTATTTTGAGGAGTATGAAGTAAAGATTAGATGGATCATATGTTTGAAAATCATGAAATGTTGCAAATGGTCATATCATGCTTAGTTGATTTTGCTAGTATTATAAAAATGGAAAAATGTTATTTGAAATTCAATTGAGATATATTTTATGTTTCGATTCAATTATGAATATAAAATTGATTTAGGATATATATGCATATTATTTGTATATCTTGGACTACTGATATGTAGTTTCAGTGTGTAAGAAATATAACCATGGTAAAATGGAGAACCAAGACTATACCTTTGTATCTATTGAGAATGCTAAGGCTACATCTAATGAAGAGATCTTAGCCTCATTGTTTAGTATTTTACTTTGTGAACGTAATTTGAATGAGTTTGTTAGATTATATTTTTTGCTCATAATGTTAGGTGTATATTTTATAGTGTCACTTGGCACTTGTGTTGTTATGTGTATAAGTGGCAAGTCAATTTTAGATATTGGAAAAATACATCAAACCTTATTTCTAACCAATTAGAAATGTTTAAGATATATCCCCTTGCATAAAATTATCATATGAAGGCTTTTATTAGATTAAATTCGGATTTTAAGTTTAAGATTACTTTAGAGGGCTTTATTGGAGTCTTAGGGTATTCTTTTGGTAAATTTAAGTTACCTACATGTTAGTACTGTATGTTAGGGCTTTAATTTTGACTTTACTTTAGTTTAAATCACTTTTCTAACCCTTTTAAAATCCCATTTTTCAAGTATCACGAAAATGGGAAGAAATCTTACCCAACTTCTCACATTATCTTCAGTGACTTGAAGTTCCAATAAAATAGGGAAACTTAGGTGGAGTTAAAGTGATTTTTTCTCTTTCATGATGAGAAAAAGGAGTTTAGTTTCTTATTATTAAAGGGAAATTCAAAAATAGAGTTTTCATTCACCCACTCTATAGTTTTAGAGATTTTCTATTTTTTTGGAGATTTGATTAAGGATAGAGGGCTCTTCTCAAATTAGTTCATTTTCCATAGCTTGGAGAAAGGTTGGAGATTCTGCCATGTTTTAGAAATTATGTATTCTATTGTTTCACTAAATAAAATTTGTGTAAATTTGGCTACATATGCATATGTATAATGTCCATAATGTCTATGTTTTATTGTTGGTTGTGAATGAATTTCTATTATTTTTCTTTTTCTTTGATTTTGAGAGTATGATGTTATGGCTGTGGAAGCACATCACTCACCCTTGGGAGGGAAGAAGTGGCCTTTGGGTGAAGGGGTTAGTTGGGCCTTTCCCTTGAGTGTAGATTCTCTTCCCTAGAAGGAAGAGGGATTTGCATGTAGTATGGGCTGCATGTGCCATTACAATATTGTTATGTAGTTTGGTGGTGATAAGGGGAGAAATTTTGTGAGAGTTGACAATTATTTTATATGCCTTGTGAAGGTAGATTTGGTTTTATGTATTTGGCTTCTCCTCACGGTTTTAGGCATACCTTCATCCATTATATTGGATGCTATGGTAACCTATTGTGTAAGCTCAAAAAGGGTGTTAAATGTTGTATCATGTAATTATTGTTTTATATGGCTATGTTTGATTGTTACCCAATTGGTCTTGGTTCTCCAAGCTCGGTGGGTGGTCTCTTAGAGGCCTAGGCTGGGAGGTGAGCTCTCCATGGTTTTTAGTGTTGTTTTTTATAGGTTTCATATGGATTTGTGTTGAAGAAAAGCTTGGAAGATTTCATTTTCTATTGGATATTTCAAGATGATTTATTATGAATATTTGTAAATTTTCTATATTGTAAAAGATCACATGTAGATCTTCATATATGTAAATCTTGTTTTGTTGTAAGATCCAGATGTGATTGTAATATTGGAAGAGATATGTCAAGTTGTGAATATATTTCACTTTAAATATTTCTTGGAATATGATTTGATGCATTTGAAAATTTGTATAATCTATAAATGATTTGATATGGTTTCTTAAAGTGTTTCAAATTTTAATATTATTATTATTATTGAGTAACATGTGTGTGTGTCTTTCTTGTTTAATATTTGGGCATGACATTTTGGTATTATAGCTAGGTTTTCGAAAACATTAGGGTAAAACAAAAAAATTGAGTTCAGTGGAATGTAGGAATGTGTCAATTTTTTTTATTTTAGTATTTTTATTTCCATGCAAAAAGATAGAAAAATAATTAAAAAACAAAGATTTTACATCTTTTCATTTTAAAATATTTGATTTATGTACTAATATTAGGTTTAGATTAAAGATAGAAAAATAAACTTTCCTCACCTAGTTGCAAAACCCAAAAATCAGAATTTTTTTAATAAAAAAGTTAGTATTTAGTTAGAAAGATGAACCATGTAAAACAAAACAAAAATTGAAAAAAAAACTTCATGTTGAGAAAAAAAAAAAAATTCCCACACAAGAAATCTACTCACTACATAGAGATCTTTATTAACTTCCTAAAATCATTCCTAATTGATGCCTACTAAATAAGATAAGATAATGAAACTCCTAAATAAACTCCTAGATTTATCCTATGAAAAAGATAGAGACATAAAGTCAAAATTCAAACATTAATTGTAAAAGTAAAGTTTTCAAATTATTTATGTATTCAAATCAATGGAATGTGCTCTACTAGGGTTTGTATGATCTTCGTTTGAACCCTTTCTACCATGCCACTTGTCATTCTACATTTAGTACGGGAATTCCTTTTAGGATATAATGGCCTTGGCCCTCTTTGGTCCAGCAGTTGTTGCTAGTGTTGGAGTTGTTGCTGTATACAAGAATGGCCCTGTCGAGAAAATGCATGTGCAAGTTTGTGCCCTAGGTGTTCCATAAGGTAATTCCTCTCCTGACCTAGTTTTGAATATCTGTAACTTTTGAACATGCTTGTCAATGGCTAGAAACTCAAACCCTTATTGGGTATTTTATGGGTCACACTCCATCTAAAAGCACGCTACGTGAATGGGTCACCAAGGCCTAGACCCCTCAAGGGATTCACCTTGAAGGGATTCAAAGCCTCACTAAGGGATTTTTTAAATTTTATTTTGGTAACTCCTCCTAGGCCAAGAACATTTTTAGCCATGGACTAGCGACAATTCATTCATCTCTGCTTGCTTTTCAGAGATGGTCTTGAGACTTTTGCATCTTGGATGACCACAAACTTAGGGTTCCAATTTTGGTAGAGTTCCCTAGGTTGCCCATCCCTTGCTTGTCTTTCCTCCTAGAAATTGCCCAAACTATGGGAAAAGTTATTTGTGTGGAACTGGACAAATTTTTCAATGCCTGCCCTCAGCAGAGGGTTTGTGTTGAGGTCAACCTCTCTAGGGACCTTAAAGAATCAGTGGAAATTTAGATTGGTGCTACCACCTTTACCCAAAACATGCTTTTCCTAAATCTCCTAAATACTTTCTTTCATTTCTCAATCTACTAGCCATAAGATAAAGGATTGTCCTCTTCTTGAGCACAATCGCTCTCTAGTCCAAGAAACCAAGCTAGCTCCAGTTGTTAAAAAAGATGAACGAATGATGGTCATTAAGAAAGGCAAGGGTGCTACTAAACTAGGCCCTATTTCTCAAGAACCTAGTTGTCCCAGCTCTAGTATGGCTCCTCTTGTTCCTGCAGCTCTCGAGGTTCCCATGGTTGTGCTACCACCTATTTCAAACCTTGCATCATAGGGGACAAAACAACTGGAGGTCCGAGTTGCTTGGATTCATGCACCTCAAGTAGCCTCTATAATTTCCTCTTAGTCTCTCCATCACTCTCACAGACTTGAAGGTCAGAATGTAGTCTCTATCAATGGGGATAAATGAAGAGCCATTTCTTTGGGTGACCCCTCGTTTGAATCCTCTACTTTCTTGCATAATAGCTTTTCCTCTCCTAGGAATGAGGAGAATATACAAGCTAGTTTATAATAATTTTTCTCTCATGGAAAGTGTGGGGGCTAATAGACTTCCCTCAAAAATATTATGTTTGTGATAACAAGTGTAGTCTTGGAAATATTGATGTATTGTGCCTGCAAGAAGTCAAAGTCTCTAGGTTTCTTCTCAACTCAACCTGTCATGTTATATGGCCTGATGGTGTTAATTTTTATTCTCAGTATGAAACTAGTTGAGGTGGTTTAGTCACTCTCCCCTCCTCTTAGATTTTTCCTTTTGTTATTTCTCATGGTTTTGATCCCATGCAGAGAGTTGTTTGAATTTTCTTTTCTTTTCAAAATCATTCTTTTGGCCTTGTCAATGTTTATGCCCCTAATGATGTGATTAAGCATTCACACTTGTGGAGGTGGCTAGCTGATCATTTGCCACCTACCACTTGGATATTCTGTGGAAATTTCAATATGGTGGAGCTAGCTATTGATAAAGTGGGCCTTCTACCTTTTTGATGGTCAATTGGAGAGATGGAAGCTTGGTTTTACATGTAGAAAAAGCTAGGTCTTTTTTATCCCAATGTTCACTGCCACCAGCCTGATGGAATCTAGTACACTTGGTCCAACTTTCAAGAGGGATCTGATAGGGTTCTTAAAAGGATAGACCATGCCATGATTTTTTCTTAGTCCTTTTTTCCCTTTTCTCACATGAGTATGCTACTTGTCACTCCACTCCCTGATGTGACTCTTTCTAACCATATTCCCATTCACTTCTCCATTAGCTAGTATTTCGCCCCTCTTCATAATGATAAAACTCAATTTTATCTTAATACCTCCTTACTATCACATCTGCCCACTACCTCTCATATTTTACAAACTTGAAATCTTGAACCTAGGCCCCAATCCACCTCTAGGAGGATTCATTGGTGGAATGATGCCATCACCTATACTGTGATGTTTTTTCACATTTATGGGAGACAGTTGGCTACTTCCCGCAAGAATCATATGAGGCCACTACCAAATATCTTTGTATGACCACTGAAGCTCTAGCCATGAATCCATTTGAAATGGATCTCCAGGTTCAACTTTCCAAGATTTTCCACTAGAAGTAGGTTGCAAATAACTATGCTACCCAGGGAGCTCAACTCAAAGCCCATCTTCACTGGCTAGAGGTTGGAGATCAAGCTTCTAAGGAATTTTTTAGTACATTGAGGGCTTGCCATTCTGTAGTGGGGATCAAACACATTCGAGAGAGTTAACACTCCTTTTGTGAGCTTCCTGACATTCTCCAAGCTTTTGTTCACCACTATGAAATTTTTTTCATGGTGTAGGGCCCTTCAAAAGCTTGAAATTAAGCCTTGCAAGCTTGTTTGGATGTCACTTCTAAAAGGCTCTCTCCAGAACAATATGTGTTTTATGAGAAAAAGCTCACTTTAGCAGACCTCAAAGAAGTTGTTTTCTCCATGGCAGAAAATAAGGCCATTGGTTGTGATGGTTTCCCTTATGAATTTTAAAAAGCCTTTTGGGAAGCGATTGGACCATACCTACATAAGGTTTACCTTGAAGCCTACAATTCCTACTCTTTAGGCAATATTATTAATAAGGGGAATATCAAATTCATACCTAAGGTGGGTGATGCTAAAGATATATGCAATTGGAGGCCCATCACCTTGTTGAATGTCTCTTACAAGATCATTGCTAAGGCTCTCTCTCTTAAAATCTATCATCTTCTTCCTCAGATTAATTGCCCTAAACAAATGAGTTTTATCAAATCTCGTTATATCCTAGACAATATAATTGCTATGTGGGAAGGGATTAAATGGGCTTGGCACTCCAAGAAATAGGCCATCTTTCTCAAGATTGATTTTGCCAAAGATTATGACCAAATAAAGTGGCCTTTTATTCTTGCAATGCTTCAGGCGCTTGGGTTTGGCACTACTTTTTTGTAGTCAGTCTAGATAATTTTTGGGGATGTCTTTTCTTGCATCTCCATCAATGACCACTAGTCTCAAGCCTTTGGGATTTATCATTCAATTCATCAAGGCTGTCCTCTAGTGCCCTCTTCTTATGTGTTGGCTACTGAAGGTTTTGGGTACTTGCTTGCAAATACCATCTCACAAGGGAGGGTTCATGGTATTTCCCTTTCAGACTCCCCTGATCAACTTGTGAATGGCCATTTCATAGATGACTCCTTCCTCACTCTCATTGAGGTTAAGGAGAATGTTTCCTTTGCTCTACAATATCTTGACACCTTTTGTCTTGCTTTAGGGTCTACTATACAGTGGCACAAATCCCTCTGCTATAGGAAATCTTCCCTTCCCCTACTTGCTTGACTTGGGCAATATCAATGGAAATGGGTCCAACATGGTGAAGTTTTTCATTTTTGGGCATTCCTTTTTCCTTCCAAGCTTCTATCATTGAGCTTTGGAATTTGGTCCTTGCACGAATAAAGAAGAAGCTAGAATATTGGATCACCAAACCTCTCTCCCTTGTGGGAAAATTCCAAAATTTTTCCAAAGTGTTGGTTGTCACCCATGTGTACTACTCCTCCTATTGGGCTCCTTCAAAGGCCTCTTATCTCAAACTTGAGCTCTTGTTACAAAATTTCCTTTGGGCTTTAGATGCTTCTCATTAGGGCTTTCATAGAGTTGCCTGGGATTTTTGTTTTCTTCCCAAAGAGTTTGGTGGCCTAGGCTTGTTGTCTACCTAGAAGTAAGGTATTGCTCTTTGTGCCAAATGGGTTATCTGAGATCTTTTTGGCAATGAAGCTTGGAAGATTTTGTTGTGGCACTGCATTTCTTTAGGTTTTCTGATTCATGGGCCAAATTAGAAGGAGATTGGTTCTTAGACCCTTCTTATGACCACTGAACCTATTTAGATTTAGGGCACTTTTGTTGCCAAGAGTATTTGGAAATCCTCAAAAGTATTTAAGTCTTGGTTTTATTGGGCTGGTGATGGATTCAAAGATGGGCTCTCCATGAACCAACACAATCTCTAATGGTCACCATTATTTTCTATCCAAGGTATTCCCTTGGCCAAAGTGCATGGGGCTAGTACTTTGGATTTTTTTTAATGTGGCATAAGAACCATTGAAGATCTTTTCACTAGAGTTACTATGAGCTTACTATCATGGGAGGACATTAAAGTGCAATTCTAGCTCACTCGTCTAGATCACTAGACTTTTGATATTCTAGTTTTTGTAGTACCTCCACCTTTGTTACATAAAATTGACATTCAGTCCTCTCACCCTTAGAGGAAAGGTTGGAAGTAGTATCCAGACACCCTAGTAACTAGCTACAAGTGTAGGTTGGGCTACCAATGGCTAGTTCTCACCTACCCATGGTTGAAGTTCTCAACCAAAGATGGAATTTGTAATCTTCCCACTCTGCTTGGAGACTAGTTGAAGTTCTCAACCAAAGATGGAATTTGCAATCTTCTCACCATGCTTAGAGTCATAGGTTCTCCACTATGTGGCAAACCATTACTAAGCCTAAAATTGTGCATTTTTTATAGTGTATTTTTTTCCAAGGCTTGACTTGAGGCCCTCGACTATGGCATCTGGGTGTTCCTAACCCTTGTTGCCCTTTTTATGGTCAACCAAAGACTTTTTTGCATATTTTTTGGTTTTGTTGATAGGCATAGTGTTACTAGCGATGGATCCATGATCTCTTTCACCCCTTCCACCCAGAACCCTTCTTTTGGGATATGGTTGTTTTGGGTGACAACATTTAGATTCCTTTCAAGTACTCCCAAATATGACATGCTTCAGATTGGAGATCTTATTTACCATTTGGAAAGATCACAATGTGGTTATTTATACTAATAACACACTGGACATTAATGTTGCTATGTACAACAAAGCATGTATTTATAACAATGTCATGTTGTAGATTTAAGTACAAATAGATAAAGTGGCTCTAGAGGTGGCCCACCTATAGGAGTTGTTGGCACATTGGGGAAATGCCCCCTATATGGTAGCTTGTGTTCTATCAAATTTGGCCTCTGATGACTGTACCCCTCCTCATGGTCACTATCGAGGATGTAGTAGTTTTGCTCACTGCTCACACACACCTCACTCTTAACCACATTGCTCTCCTATTAGTGGTGCTTTTGTTTAGCACCACTCTTCTAGGGGCCCTGGTGGTCGGCACTGCTCCACCTTGCCTCCTCAAAGGTTTGGCTTGGGGTGGTCCCCAATGGCTCCTACTACTGCTCCTGCTACCAGTTGGCCCTCTATGCATTCAGACCCCAAGTGGGTGTTTCCCCAATTGGACTTAGCCATTTCTCCTCCTAGGCTTGAGAGAGAAAAAGAAGAAGATAATGCTATTGCTGATGAGCCATTTGCACACCCCACCCCCGGGTGGGGTTCTGATGATAAGGATCCTCCTCCCTCAGCTAGCGTTGCACTAGTAACCTGAGGCTTTTTATGTTTTCTGAAGTTTTTTTTTAATAAATAGTTGATATCTAGCCTTAGGCCATGTGAACTCATAGGATGATCCTATTTCCCCCAGCCCCTTTTTTTTGTGAATATGTAACTTTATTGTATTTTTTTAAATATAAGGAAGGGACTATTCATCAAAAAATATATATTCCTATTAAAAAAAATCTTTAGTTAGAAATAAAATCAATCAACTAGAATGTATCCTAAAATCATGGCAAGGATATAGAAATTTAATTAATATCAAACAAAAAAAAACTCTCTTTTAAATATTTTATCATTGTTCTTAAAAATATGATTATATTTGATATATTTATAATTTATAATTTAGTTTTTATTCTTTTCAAATTGATATATATTATTTTGTAAATATATTAAATATAGTTTTGTATGTAATCTTTAATATATTTATAATTGTGTGTGTGTGTGTGTGTGTGTGTGTGTGAGAGAGAGAGAGAGAGAGAGAGAGAGAGAGAGATAAAGAGAGAGAGAGAGAACTCTCAAAATGTCACCTATAGGACAAATGAAAAGTACAATAGTTATACCACCATATAAAACATTTTCTAGGCTAGGTGGAAATCCATATTAAATTTTTTGTGAATCTTGCTTTCAAATCTTTGAAGCATTGGCCTCATTTGATCATAAAGGATAAACATCAAATTTGAAGGTGATACCCAAGTATTAGTTTAGCAACCCATGCAAAAGTAGTGTGCTTGTTTGATTGAATTATTTCTGAAATAATGTCATTGCCAATGAAAATGTCTAAATAGGAAGTGAATGGTCAACACACAACAAATATGATACTTATCTCTTGGCCTTGAACATGAACAACCTTAAATACTAATAAGTATCTCAGGCCATTATTAATGTAATTTAGAAAATTAAGAAGGAATATCACAACACTTTTGGAATATACTTCTCCAATGATGTCAACCCAAGAATATTACCATTTATGTAGATGTAGAGCAATCCTTGAGAGGAAAAGGTCCGTAAAACAATTTTTTTTTTCTCATACATGTCATCTTCAAGATTGAGTTCAACACATTTTGATTAGAAACTTAAAAAAAAAAAAAAAAAACTCTAGGAAGAGCATATTCTCCATTGTCATTTTCACACACTTGATGCTCTCCCTTGCAAGAAACAGATTGTTTACAACATAGTCACCATATCTGGTTTTATCTAGATTTCTTGGATTTGTTGGATTTGTCCATTTTGGTCTAAAGTTTTTAACACTTCAAAATGTTTACCAAACATTTTGAAACTTTTAGATTCCCCAAAGAATTATGTCTTTAGTATGGGGTTGAAAAAATAAATCTACTGTGTAAAATAAATAAATTACAGAGTGATTAAACCTAAATTAAACTCATGGGCTTGTTCTATTATGAGGGAAGATCAACTAGTTAAATATATGCAAGATGATAAGAATACATTAAAATAATGAGAGAACACAAGTTATCTTTAAAAAAAAAAAAACAAAGAAAGAAAGAAAAGTGTACACATGTATAAATCTAATATTATTAAACTATTAAATAGTCCTTTAGAAACAACAAACACTCTTCCTAAATCATTAGTGAAGAAAAAGTTATCATAAAATAAATTTTATTAGTTGAAAAAAATTAATTATTATTTTTATATAGATATTAAACTATAAGATCCATATATAATAATTCATTAAATTAATTAAAGAAAAAATAACTATTTAAATAAAATAGATTAAAAAAGCAATATTAAGGAGTTAAATTAGAAACATTTATATATACAAAAAAATTATAATAAAGAGATCATTTATATCATATAAATATAAATAAAAAATTATATATAAGAATCTAAATTTTGGAAAGGAGACAAGTGTAGTTTTCTTCATGTGAAATAAAATAATTAAACGCATCCCACAATTTAAAGCTATAAAAGAGCATGGAATAATTTTTTTTTTGAAATAAAACGACTCATGCACTTAAACTCTAAATAAACCAGGACTCATTTTAGTTACCCCTAAAAAGGTGACACAAGACATGGGATGGGTGAGGATGAAGTGAATAGAATAAAGAAAAGTACCAATTTACCTTGGGTGGCGTGGTTAAGTAATTCTTTTGATAAGTTATTAAATTGAGTATATAATATTAAGGATATTTTGTATTGAAAAATAAAAAATTAATATTTAACAAATAAATATTATATAATATATGGTTATCATGAAACTAATTATTAGAAATAATTTTTAAAAAAAGAGTTATATAATTTGAGAAATAAAATTGTTTGTTTTTATTTTGTTTTCTTATTTTTAAAAATTGTTTTAAGAACATTTATTTTAAATAAGAATATTTGATTGTTCTCCTAATGGCTTTTGAGGATCAACAATGTGTGTGTGTGTGTGTGTGTGTGTGTGTTAATCCCCTGACCCTTTTTTGTGAATTGTAATCTTAGTATATTATTTATTAATAGAAAATGACTATTCTTCAAAAATAATTGTATCTTCTTAAAAAGGGAAACATGCTCCACCTTTCTCTCCTTATTTAAAAGAAAGAAAGAGTGGCTTAAAAGAAAATGTAAGTTAAATGAATATTTGGTTGACTTTAGTGTATTTATTTAATTTTTATGTCATTTATTTTGTTTAAAACATATTTTGTTTGATATAATTTAGTTGTTGCAGATTTTTTTATTATATGTTTTTATTTTTTTATTTTTGTATTTTTTTAAAATCATGTAAAGCTTAAAGTAAATTTAATTTTTTAATTAGATGTATAGTTATATAATATAATATAATATATAATAATTATACCATAGAAAATAATCAAGAATTAGTGGCATTTTTAAATTTTACTACCGCAATGTGTTTGAAACATAGATTGAAACATCTACTATCATAAATAAGCCTATTAAATTTAAGATGTTGGCATGAACATAGACGTTGGTAAAATCGTAAAGGTAAAGTAAACTCAATTATTCAATTGTAATTTTGAAGCTTTAGAAATTTTAATGTCGGTATCGAACTCAATTACACTAGTGACTAATACACAAACAATCATTATGTTCATTGCAAACATATTAATCAATTTATGTATTTAGTTAACAATGCAATTATAATTCAACCTAGTTGACATGAACAATTAATCTAGTAGAACCCTTTGCATTTAAACTTATGAAAAGAAAAAAAACTTTGACCGGTGTGTAGAATTTACATTTAGGAATATTTGTGAGTAAGAATGCCAAACCTAGTGGATTTAGTAACCTTGAATTTCTCCTTGTATATTATGGTGAGTATTGGTCTTTAGGGTAGAACATAGGATTGTGAGATAGGTGTATTAATATGTAAATTCTAGCAAGATGATGATGATAGAAGATTATGTGGTATAGTCATGGAGAATATTATAACTAGTTGGTAGTAACTCCTTAATTATTTCTATATGAAACATACATGATGTAGATGACTGATGATGTTATTCAAATGATCAGTAGAAACCCCAACCAAGTTAAGAAGAAGTCCTTCACTTTTATGACCCTAGTATGATCGCATTGTGATCATGATGTAGATTATGTAATCATTGTGATTTATTGTATTTTTCTTTCATGTTGCAAATTTTTGTATTTTGTGTCTCCTTCTTTCATGTCAGCAATGTAAAATGTGATGTTGGGCTACTTAGCCAAATTTCTTAATTATGGTCCTATCTTGCCTCTAGGACATGACTTATTTTCTTGATTAAATTTTTTCTAGTGTGGCCACTCTTGATTTTTCTTTTATGTTATACTTCTAATTTGTTTATTTTATCTTCAATTTTAATTTCATCATGAGCCATTTTCTTGCAAATTATCTTAGCAAAGTAACTTGTGAATGGTTAGACCAGAAAGGGATTCCCGATAAATTGGGTGGGAATTGCAACATTAGGGTGTTAAGTTTAGTGGAGCTATATGTGCTCATCCTCTCCTATATTTTAGTAGGAATAGATAACCTCCTTTGACTATTTGCAAGTAAGGGTCAAATCACCACATAATATTAGTGTAGGATTATAGGTTAACTTGGTACATTATAGATAGAGGACTTTTGTAAAGTGATAATAGGTTTAGCACAAGGAGTAAGCCTTATTTATTTATTTATTTTTGGGTGACTCCCATGAGGAGGTCAAAGGAAAGATGGAGAGGATGTAGGACCCCTCCTCATTAGTACTTATTTAAATATGTTTTCTATGGTAATTTTCTATATAAGATAGTATTAGATGCTTTATGATTAAGGCACCTTTGTATACATTGTGTCTATATATGTGCATATTCTATAATCAATAAATCTAGAGTATTAGAATGAGACAATGACCTTTTGCACATGTATTAATAATTATCAATTCAAGTGATCATTTGATGATGTTAGGAAACTATTTCTTATTTATTTATTTTAATTTTGATGTTATTTATTCGGGTGATAATTTTGATGTTGAAACTTGAATTGAGGTTAATTTGATTTTAGTATGTAAATTGTTATATCAAGCTTTAGCTACACAATGCAATGTTAATAGAAAACAAGATGATTATTCTGAACTAATTCTCAAAAGAAACCTTGCCACCTATATTCTATTATATGATTAAAAACATGTCAAAGTACAACTACTCTCTCTTTTTTTCACCCAAATATGATGAGACATTAGCCTAAGGTATGCTCTGAATTAGGAGAGAAAGAATGAGATATACTTTAGCCAAGAAGGCAATCTATAGAACCAAACTCATTAAGTCATGGAGTGTCAAGGAAACAGGTCAACAAATTCCTAAGAGAATGTGGTTCAATGAGATCATAGTACCCTTATCTTTTGATGAACTCCAGGAGGATCTTCATGCCTAGGGGAGAGCATGTGAGGCCTCAATCTAGCCCATCATAGTAGTTTATTTACATTTTAGACACTTTATATTTTGAGACCTTGTTATATGTTGGACCTATTTTGTATTGTTTTTCAGATTGTTTGATATTATGGGATACTTTATTTTTTCGATGATTATTTATGATGTTAGAACTTATTGATGATGCTTGATGATTTTTTACATTCATGTACTTGGTTGGTTATTTATTTTGAGGAGTATGAAATTATGTTTGAATGTAAAGATTAGATGAATCATATGTTTGAAAATCATGAAATGTTGCAAATGGTCATATCATGCTTAGTTGATTTTGCTAGTATTATAGAAATGGAAAAACGTTATTTCAAATTCAATTGAGATATATTTTATTTTTTTATTCAATTATGAATATAAAATTTATTTAGGATACATATACATATTATTTGTATATCTTGGACTACTGATATGCAGTTTGAGTGTGCAGGAAATATAACCATGGTAAAATGGAGAACCAAGACTATACCTTTGTATCTATTGAGAATGTCAAGGCTACATCTAATAAAGAGATCTTAGCCTCATTGTTTAGTATTTTACTTTGTGAAACTAATGTGAATGAGTGTGTTCGATTAGATTTTCAACTAGTAATGTTATGTGTATATTTTATAGTGTTTCCTAACACTTGTATTGTTATGTGTATAAGTGGCAAGACATTTTTAGTTATTAGCAAAAGACATCCAACCTTATTTCTAATCAATTATAAATGCTTAAGTTATATCCCCTTGCATAAAATTATCATATCAAGGCTTTTATTAGATTAAATTTAGATTTTAACTTTAAGGTGACTTTAGAGGGCTTTATTAGAGTCTTAGGGTGTTCTTTTGGTAAAATTAAGTTACCTACATATTAGTACTATATGTTAGGGCTTTAGTTTTGTATTTACTTTAGTTTAAATCACTTTTCTAACCCTTTTAAAATCTCATTTTTCTAGTATTATGAAAATGGGAAGAAATCTTACCCAACTTCTCAACTTATCTTCAGTGAGTTGGAGTTCCAATAAAATAGGGAAACTTTGGTGGAGTTAAAGTGATTTTTTCTCTTTCATGATGGAGAAAAAGGAGTTTAGTTGCTTATTAAAGAAAAAATTGAAAATAGAGTTTCATTCACCCACTCTCTAGTTTTAGAGATTTTCTATTGTTTTGGAGATTTGATCAAGGAAGGATAGAGGGCTCTTCTCAAATCAGTTCATTTTTCATAGCTTGGAGAAAGGTTGGAGCTTTTTCCATATTTTAGGATATGTTAGTGTAAATAAATAATTATTATTATACTTTACTTAAGTTTACTTAGTTTAATGCATTATTTTAATAATTTGTTAGTTAGACACCTAGGAGTATGTGTACTCATATGAGTTGTCTTCTTGACAACATAGGAGTTAGCAACTCATTTTAGCACATGGTGTCTACAACATAGGAGTTTGCATATTTATCTAAGTTGTCATGTAGACAATATAGTTGTTCGCACTCTAATTAAGCACATGGTTTCAACCAAATATTTTTATGTGAGACACCTATGTAAGCTTATCCTTTCATCATTGCACTAACTTCTATGCTTAATGGAGGATAATACACTCTTGGTGGACATGTGCTTAGTTGTGAGACTTATGACTTTGCTGACTCCTAGTTATTCTAGAGGCCTTGATATGCAGGCACTTCTAGTGTATATGCACATCAATTCATTCTTGTATTGTTATTTTGATCATACTTTATTGGTCCATATTGTGCTAGTGCTTGAGCTTCTTAATCTTGGATGATTTTCCTATAAGGAAAATTCTTACATGGTATTAGAGCTGAGGGAGCTTCTCTTCACATAGTCATTGGAGACTATTTTTGTTTCACCTCTCTAAGGACCATAATTTAGATATGGAGTATTTGTAGTTATTGGGAGCATCTAGAGCCAAAGAAAACCTCACCATTACATTCGAAGGATCGATTCGATGAATTTTGACTATAAATTTGCCTACTCGATGCCATAGTCAAATTTGAGGCAAATTTTTTTGCAAACTAGAACTCAAAGGCCTGATTTGGGAAATTGGTATGATCTCTTTAGATCTGTGTAATTAATTTTTTAGATCTAAATATTTTTGCATCTCTGTATTTTTTCTTTTCAGATTTTCATTTTATTTCCAAAGTTCTACAAAAAAATTGGCCTTTTAGGCCAGTAGGAGAGATTTTTTTTTGCAGGACAAGATTAGAGCTTGCTAGTGCAAATTAGATATTGGCATCATATTTAGAAGGTCAAAAAATCCCCAAATCAACTTTTGTTTCATCAAAATTGGTCATCTAAGGTGAAATCTAGAGTCAATTGATTTTTGGAGGTGCGATGATGGCGATTCAGGAAAAATAATTGCAAAGGTAATTTTCAAACAATGATATCTCCTTCATACAGACTCCTTTTTTCGAGCAATTTTTTTTGTTTTGGGATAGAATTTCATGATGTACACATTGGTGTAGGATGTTTGAGATCTCTATTCCTGAATTTTTCTACGAATCGCAAATCCCATTTTTACAAATTCAAAGGCTTAGTTTGGACTCATCTAGACACATATTTAGGTTCCATTTTTTTTGAAAGTGTATAATTTTTCATTTACTTTCTAGATCTACAATCAAATTATAGGCTTGTGTGGATAGAAATATCACTTTTAGAAATAGGTCCTTTTTTGCATTGTATTGCTTTGATTAAACTTCAAATTTGATGTATATCTAAGCTACATCACTAAGTACCAGATTTGAACTCCAAAAGGAGGTTGTAAATAGCAAAATCAAAAGCCCACTTTTGTCTATTTTAACAAGTGGCCTATTGTAAATGCACTACATATAAAGTACCAAGAACATCACTTTAGGGGGGGTTCTTTGATTGAGTGAAAAGGGGAGGTGTGTCTTGTGTTCTTGTGTCCCTCTTTCTCTCTTGTTCTCTTTTAACTTCACACAATTATACTACATGGAAAGATATTGTATGGAGTAGACTAATGGAAAAAAGGTTTAAATCTATATGTTGATGGCACAATTGTAAAACCCACTGATGCTGATGCACAAGTTGACTAGCAAGTTCAAGACAACTAGGCTTTAGGAATTATTAGTTGTGTTCATAGAGATCTCTTCTTCCACATTTCCATCTTTAAGGATGCCAAGGGTGCTTGGGAAAAAATTTAAGGGTTTTATAGTAAGGTGGATGAGAAAAAGGGATTCCAAATTGAGGGTGATCTACTTCTATTGGATCCTAAGAATTTTGACACAGTTCAAGACTATGTCAACAAAGCCAATGAATTGAGAGCACTACTTAAAGATTGTGGTAATCCCACAAAGGATGATAGATTGAGGCTACCTTCAGAGTATGCATATTTTTTTTTTGGTTACAACACTCATAGGTTGACTATGGGAAGTGCCTTCACTAAGCCTTCATTTGATGCATTTGTAGAGATGTTGATAATGGAACAATCCAAGTTGATAGATATGAGAATTCTCAAGTCATCTAAGTCTATAGCATTGGTGCCTAGTAATTAGAACCAATCAAATCAATGTGGAAATTTTTTTACCAATAGCAAGAAAAAGTAGTGGAAGCCAAAATCATAATCAGAGACACAACAATCTTCCTCCTCACAACAAGACAATTCTTCTTCCAACAAGAAGGGAAACAACAACAAGAAGGATAAATTATTTTGTGCATATTGCAAGAAACCAAATCATGATGAGCATCATTGCAAGACTAAAACAATAGATGAGTTCAAAAACTTACTTAGGAAGAACAAAATCAATGTGCCAAATGCTTCCAAGGATTCAAATCCATCCACTTCAAAGGGAAAAGGGAAAGCATTTATGGAAAGTTCAAGTTCTTCAGGGGAATGGATTCTTGACTTGGGTGCCTCATATCATATGGGTTCTAGTTCTTCAAAAGGACACTTTTCTTCATTGAAGCTATCTAAGGTACCTCACATATTTGTAGGGAATGATAGAAAAGTGGAAGTTGAAGGGAAAGGACAAGTTGAGATGGAAAAAGGAGAGTTCAAAGATGTTTTCTATGTTCCTAACCTTAACACTAATATCCTTTCAATTTACCAAATCACTCACTACAGAGGTGGCAATAAAGTTGAGTTCCTTCTTGATTTAGTAATGGTGTGAAATCTTAAGGATGGTTCATTGGTTGCAGTGGGTAAAGTCAATTTTGACACACGGCTTTATTCTTTCTCCCACTTTATGCCTAAGTCTCCTTCACATGCCTTGTTGACACATTCACAATCACAAAGTAAATTATGGCATGAGTGGTATGGAAATTTTCCTTTTTGCTATCTTCATCAACTTAGCTCAAAAAATATGGTCAAACATCTACCTACAATCAACTTTTCTAAGGGTGAATGTTCAACTTGTTCAATGGATATACATCTAGAAGAGAAGTTTGACAAAGGGAAGTCTTGGAGATAATTATTTATTCTTGAGTTGGTTCACACTATTCTAGTAGGCCCTTTTTTAGTGAGATCAGTTAGCAAGGGTCACTATGTCCTCACTTTTATTGATGACTTTTCACGCTACACATGGGTATACTTTCTTGATCACAAGAATGAAGTGTTTGATAAGTTCCTAGCCTTCAAGAGTCATGTTGAGAAGTAATCAAGTAAGTATGGACAATGAAAGTAGATATGTGAACTCAAGACTTAGAGACTTTTTTGAACTTGAGGGTATTGATCTTCAAAATCCTATAGCCTTTAGTGCACAAAAGACAAGTGTTGCAACAATGAGGATTACAACTCTTAAGTCAATGGAAAGTTTTATGATTAAAGCTAAGTCTCTTGATCCATCACTTGAATTTGAAGCTATAAGTAGTGCCAATCACATCCTTAATAGGTCTCCTCATAATGTCTTAGATGGAATGACTCCTTTTGAGGCATGGTGCAAAAGAAAACTAGTTGTGAAACACTTCAAAAATTTTGGTTGTCTAGCATGGGAACCCATTTCTTTAAGGGAATGTGAGGAACCACTACCATGGCCTTGTACTTTCATTAGATATGATGAAAGTGTTAAGGCATATAGACATATGGATCTTGAGACTCATGAGATATTCATAGAGAGAAATGTTTAGTTTGAGGAAAGTTCACCTAGCTTATCGTCTAATCCTCTCCATACTTCATACATTGTGGAAAGTGATAGTGAAAACAATGATAGAAATTCAATAGGTTCATATGTGGGGGATCCTATTGACTAATGTAGAACAAGGTCACAACATCAACACATTCCACATGTATACATTGCTATAGTGATAGGTCCATGTAATTAAGTATAGTTGGGTACACCTTGTCTTCGAGTTCTAGCAAAAGGGGATGACTACATAATAGATATTTCAAGCTTGTTTGTTGAGTCCTACATAGCAGATTTGGAAGACATTATTGATGATATACATCTTCTCTTTGATGTAGAAGATCCTTCTTCAGTTGTTGTGAGGGCACACTTTGACCCTCTTGTCCATTCTCTACATGATCAGTCTTATAAGGTTGATATGATTGTGGATCCTTATGTAAAACAATTGCAAGGAGTCTCTTTATCATTTGAGGTGATAGTTGGTTCTTTGGGAAATGTTCTATGTCCATCCTTGCTAGATTTGAACTTGTTCTTTTCACTAGTGTTGGAAGGGGCAACCATCAGTATCAACACATGGATATTTGAGCAATTTTCAAAGACACCATTCATCTTTAGGATTATTTCTACACATTGGGAAAGCATCTCATATGTACCTATGACATTGCTTCTTCCTAAAGGGAGGAACATTATTCAGTAGTCATGGATCAACTTCTACATTCATCTTGGAGTAGCTATCATTGATCAACATTCTACATTTTGGGAGGAGGGGGAACTACCTTGTCTCCTTTCTTCTTCTTTTTCTTCTCTCTTATTTGGGGGGGGGGGGACTTTTTCCTCTTATGGGGTTTTGTCCTTCTCATACCTCTTTATTGCATATACATGATGTATGCTATAATGGGGGGTCTTAATTACTCCATCCATCCATGCATCTTGTTTTTTCATCTCTCTTTTTGGGTGAGGGTTTTTTCCATGAGGTTTTCCCTCATTCTTTGATTTTAGAGAGATTGCATTACATTTGTACATGGGTACCTAACATGGCCTAGCAGCTGGGACCTATTATGCATTTTTACTATAGCTTTCATAAGCTTAAGTTCATTCCCTAAGTTGCACTTAAGGGGTGGTGTTAGTATAATTAATTAATTATTATTACACTTTACTTAAGTTTACTTAGGTTAATGCATTATTTTATTATTTATTAGTTAGACACCTAGGAGTATGCCTACTCATATGAGTTGTCTTGTTGACAACATAGTAGTTAGCAACTCATTTTAGCACATGGTGTCTACAACACAAGAGTTTTCATATTTATCTGAGTTGTCATGTAGACAACATAGTTGCTCACACTCTAATTAAACACATGGTGTTAACTATTGGAAATATTCAAGATATGATAGGTTACTGAGAGGGGAGGGGTGAATCAGTAACCTCAAAACTTTTAAATAATTAAGCACTTTAACCATATATACTATTCATCATTTATTCATCTAATCTACTACATATATGAGAGATTAGACATTTATAACACATGTACATAGTGATTTGGTAACCCAGAAACCTTCCAAATAGAAAGTAAAACTGGAGTGCGGATGATACCCACAAAACTTTGTTAGTGCAATATGAAGTTAGCTTGTTAAGGCTTACATTGACCACTTCTAGTGATCTGCCCTATTAGGAGCACAAAGGACTACTAGGTCCACCTTGTTAGAGGATTTACAAACATACAATGAAGTATGCACTCTATTAGGAGATTTATACAAAGACTATTAAGTCTACCTTGTTAAAGGATTTACAAAATTGACTCACCTATTAGGATGAGACAATTGATCTACTTACAACTAGATTGCTAATTATATTCTTGAAGTATGGATCACCTCTTGTGACTAATGAATCCTTACTGCTCCTTGTAGACCTTGCTGAATACTCTACTCTAGTGTTGATTCACTTTCATTCTTCTCAAAACATTACATGTCTATCTTGATACTCTAATGCATACATTGTAAATGATATAATACATTACATATATACCATTCCAATAATTACAATTGCAAGGTTAGCCAAAACACAAGTGAACAAAATATTACTAAGTCAACCAAACAGTAGAAAACTCGGGTTCTTCAAGCTAACTTGGTAACCTTCTGATACTCGACATCCATTGTATTACTTGGCATCATCATGCACTCAGTAGAAGTAGAGGCTCGGTCCATAATAATCACACAACATAGCTTGGAACTCGGTAAGCATTGAAGACTCGGTAGATATAGTATCACTCGGTAAAAACTGAATCCTTCATTTACCTTTCTTTCACTTGGTGAGCACTACACTTTCATTACTTGGTAAACACTAGACTTCCATCACTCGGTAAACACTATGAAGCTCGGTGAACACTATATGCTTGATAGATACTATTGGGCTACACACCCACTTGGTAGCTTCATGAATGCTCAGTATGAACTACTTGATTGCACACTCACTCGATAGCTTCAGGAATGCTCAGTATGAACTACTTAAGTGATGAACCTACAAGGTAACCATTGAATGCTCGGTATACATTGTAGACTGAGTGATGAACTCGGTAATCATTTGGAATTAAGTGTTGTCATTAATGAAAAATACAATATAATACCAAAAATCTCCCCCTTTGGCATTAGTGACAAAACACTTATAAGCTAAAACATATGTACATAACCTGACTCAATGAATTTTGGTTTTTCAAAATTGATCTTTGTAGCACTTCTGCATATACATTTTTATATATCTTCTTGATGAATTATAATTTATATATAAAGATACTTATGTACACATGCTAACTCTATTGAGTGCTAACTCCCCCTTTCACTTATAGTGATAACTCTCCTCACTTATTATGCTAAATCTCTCCCCCTTTTTGACAATAATGCCAAAGGACTACATATATAGTTTATATGACTACACCAAAGTAAGATAGAAAACCTTGATGTACCTTAAGGATGGTGGCAAAGCTATTATCCCAAGTCTACTACAAAATTTGATAGGTGGAGAGAGGAATTTGAACTTCTGCTGATAATTGGATCATTTGATCAGCCACTAAGAAGTTATGATCTTGGACCAATGTTTGGCAATGAGCAATATGTTTCTACATTGTGTCCATGATAGGAAGGATCATGTTCTGGATGTCTATGAGTGTAGATCGGATCCTTGCTCCCTCTCTCAATAGTTCTACCTATACATCTACCAAATATCTGATTTTGGTGTGATGGGAGGTTGTGGAGGAAGAGTCCACCTTTAACTTGGATGCACTTGATTGCATATCAATGTCAATCTTATTTAGCTTATCCTTTATTTTTTTAGTAAAACCAAAAACATCACATAGTTTGGCAAAAAGTGATGCTAGATTATTAAAAGAATTTTCAAAATTACCCAAAAATGTTGACAATTCAACTTGCTTGATTGTTATCTTTTGAGCAATATGCTCTAGCATCTTATTATCAAATTTCCTTTCAACTTTTTCAATTAGTTTCTCTTGTCTGGAAGAATCTTCATTAAATTTGTGTACTACCTCTTCTAACTAAATCAAAATGTGTTGAGTAGAATCTACTTCAACACCTATAGCATTTGTAATTATATCCTTGGCATTCTCAATTATTATGTATTCCTTATCCCTTTCTAATCTTAACTATTTCTACATAGCTTTCATCTCTATAAGTTGAGTGTCTAACCTCATTTCTTCAATGGTAGCATTATCATAGTCAATCTTTGGAATCACTATTTTTGTGTCTAAGTCAATGTCTTCTCCAATTTCCTTTCCAGTGATCAGAAGTTTTAATGGATGCTTTTGTTTGACTTCTGTAATGACTAGTTTGACCTTAGGAATAGACACAATAGTGGAGATAGAAGGTCTAGTAGTGAAAAATGGGATAGGATTCAAGGATTGAATACCAAAAAAAGTACTAACTGGATCAAAAACTAAAACACTTCATAAAAATGGTATCACACTTGGTAGAGTACCCATAGTAGTATCTGAATTGATTGGGGTTGAAGTGGATATAGACAATGCTGATGAGAACAAAATTGTAGAACTTACTAGAATTGATGGAGACAAAATTGTAGAACTTCCTATTACACTCACTGATGGTGAAGGGGCTAAGGAGGTTGACTTGGTGGTTGAAGAAGTGACAGACAGCTCAGCAGATGAAGTGCTTGGCACATCTGTTTCAAATACCTAGAGCTGGGAGGTGGCTAGTGAAGATTTAGCTATAGTAGAGACTGTTGAGCAAATAATTTCACTTACAGAACCTGTCTCCATAATAGATTTAACTGTCTTTGGTGGAGAGTGAGGAAGGGATGCAATAACTTCTGCTGCAATTTTTACTAGATCTTCCTCATCTTTTTCTTCCTCAAGTGCTTCTTCCTCCTTGTTTTCTTCCTCTTTTTCTTCCATTAGTGCATGTAGCTCTCTTGGAGTAACTATGATGGATGGAGTGCTATCAAAATCATCATTGTCACTACTATCATAATCCTTAATTTCAACAAGATCATCATTGGGCTTTTGTAGATGATAGATGTTCTTCCACATGTTTGTTGCATCTCTTACAACATGTTCAATGTCCTTAATTAAAATCAAACATGTGTGAAATCTAATCATCATTTTAACTTCATTATTTTTCATTGATGCCTTTATTTTTGCTTCAGTAAGACTCGGTAGAAGATTCTTCATGGATTTCTCATATATGTCCTTGGCCATTTGGGTGGCTAACTTCCATCTTGGTTGCAATCTCTCCAACATCTCTTTGGAGATTTGAGGGGCAAGCTGGTCTGGGGAATATTTCCATTTTCCCATCTTATTGAGTACCAGTTCCTCAATTTGCATTTTCTCTGCATCAGTCCTTGTTTCAAATTTCAATGCCTTGAAATTTGTGATGTCAGCTCCCTCTTTCAATTGTTTTAGCCTTTTCTCAAATGTGAGTGGAGGCCTGACAAGTACAGCTTCCTGCTTGCCTTGTCTGGTTCTTCTAGAGAATACTACAGTAGGCTTCTTTTTAGGTTTGGTGATAATCTTCTTCCTTTTCTTCTTTGGTGGTTCCTCTTCTTTTTTATATTCAAGTTTTTCACCTTCTTCTTCTTCTTCTTCTTTTTCATCCTCACCTTTTCCTTCAGTAAGCATAAGAGGTCCGGTTGTAGTTTTCAACTTTGCTATCTTTCTCTTGCCTTTGATTATAGCCTAGGGTAGCTTAATTTTAAGTTGAATTCTAGTTTTGGCTTCATCATAAGTTCCAAATGAAGGAAGCTTAGGATCTATAGGTTCATTTACCATTTCTTCAATAATTTCCTTGGCTTCATCAATATTCACCTCATAAAGAAGAGGTTTCACCCATGCAACTCAGGGTCTGACTACCTGAATGTATACTCTATCATAGTCAATCATGAAGCATACATCATCTTTGTAATATTCAACTAGTTTTGGTGGAATTCAAAACCTATTATTCATCCTTTCCTTGAGATCTTCTAAATAATTATCCATAACCTTGTCAAAGTTTTCACCCATGTTAGCAATAAACTCATTAATCTAATATAAAATTAGAATATTTTTTCTCCATACAACTGAGCCCTTTGATGGAAAGAATTTTTGAATACAGAAAAATAAACAAATTAATAGGGAACCAAATTTGTAGGGATTATTCTTTGAAGTCCTTATGCTATCCATATTCTTGTCCAATTGTTTCAACAACAATTCTGACAGGTCAAATTCAAGATTTTTCTTCACAATTTTGAATGCCAAATCAACAGCCTCATAGGGCACACTATTCAAATGACTGGAGCTATAAATTTTTTGGGCAATAATGTGAATTCCAAACCTTAATTCAACATCAGATACTGTGCTGACCTTCAAACCTCTACCATCCCATTCAGCTAGGGTTTTCTTCTATAACTCCTCTTGACCTAGGGTTTTGGTAGTTTTCACTTTACTTAGCATGGGGAGATTGGTAATTTTATGAATCATCTTCTTGGTGATTAACATTGGCTATTCTAACCATATTTTCCCATTGTGAACATGACTGAGTATGTACTTAATCCACTTAATTTGGAAACTTCTTGGCATATGCAAGATATGGGTTAACCCTTTGGTCTCTAGATGCTTATGCTTGGGTTTCAAGAACCATCAACACTCATTTCTCCTAGGGAATTGTCCATCTCTAGGTTTTCAATCTCTTGAATAGAACATTTGAAATGTGTACGAATGTCATTTATGAGAAGTACCTTTGGTGGAGTTTGTGATTGAGCTCCATTGGGGTCGAGTGATTCCGCAATTGTTGGAACTAGCTTGAAATTTGGTGCCTTCCACTCCACACCTTTAACTAGTCTTTCTAAACCTCTTTTTTCCTTGGTGCTACTACTACTGCTAGATGCCATCATTTCTCGATAGGTGTAAGAAAATTTTGAACAAATTCTCTGCTTGAAAATTGCTTGAAAATGCTTGGAATTTTCTTTGAAATTGTTGGAAATTTCTTAGCTTTGTAATCACGATGAAGTATGAAATCAAATTATGCCCTTTTGACCAAAATTTTTCCATAAATGCTTGGTACAAAGGTAGCTAAGATGACATAGTGCTTGACAGGTTGTCATTCACTTGCTCAGTAGGTGCTTACAACTCGGTGATCAAATAAAACTTTAGTTACTCCCGACCTAGCTCGGTTGAGTCTGTGACTGAGATTGCTCAGAATGACCTAATGTCTTGTGACCCTTTGTATTTGGAATACTAATTAGATCATTTAATTTCTTTTATTTTGGCACTACTTAAGATATCACTAGAAGATGTAGTTCCATATCTTTGTTTATGGATCTTAACTAGAGATGGTGGAGTCACTCACTTCTTGAGTGACTTTGCCATCATTTGGACTATCTTGTTTGGTAGATTTAGGAATCCAGTGGTGTCTCATCTGCTTCTAAATGTTATCAGCTTTAACTTTCTTTTCATCTTTAACTCTTCCTATGTTCATGTAGTTTTTAGCTATATGACCAAGTTCTATGCATGTATAGCATCATACAATAGTGTCCTTCTTCCTTAGGTGATGTCTTGCATAGCTTATACCAATATGTCCATATTCTCCACAATAATGACATATGCACCAGGTATTGTAGTCCCATCCAAATATTTATTTAACAAGTTGTTCAGCTGGATTGAATGATTTGAATCTGCATTGGAATGCCTTGTGACCATGCTTCTTGCATTTGTGACAATTTCCTTCAAATTTGGGTTTCTCCTTGCATTCGTTAGCTTTATGATCATGTTGACTGCAATTGTAGCATTTACCATTGAATTTACCTTTTCCATTACTCCAACATTTGTTTGATGTGTGACCTAACTTACCACAGTGATTGCAAGTAGGTCTTTGATTCATTTGAGCACCTTTTTTGGAGGTTTCACCTTCTTCCTTATAACCAAGACTAGCTTTACCTTTTTGTCTATGAAGATTCTGCTCACTTTGTTGATTTAATTGAGTCATGTTTGCTTGAGATTTCATTATCCTTTCATTGAATTGATTTTTGGTGATTAAGTCATTTTCCAAAATTTCGTTGATTTGTCTTTCAGATCTTAAGTCACTTTGTAAGCTTTCATTGATTTGTCTTTCAATGATTAAATCATACCTCAGGCTTTCATTTTCATATCTTAGATTCATAATTTCTTCATTTGCATTAGATAGTTGATCTATAAGATCTTCATGCTGAAGGGATTGATTATTTCTTATCTCTAAGTCTTCATTTGCCTTTTTTCTCTATTCCAAAACTTCACATAGCCTGATTGATTGGATTTCTTGTTCTCTTTTAAGCTTTCTTACTTCTTCCTATAGAGAGCCATTCTTTTCTAGGAGTTCCTTGATTGCCTCATTAGCTTCATCTAAACTACTTGATGGTAAAAGGTCTTCAATATTTTCTTCAACATACTGATGGTCATTCATTTTTCTTGCAAGTTCCTTCCTTCTCTTCAGGGATTGAGAAAGATGCTCATTTGCTTCTTTGAGTTGAGCCATGGCCATTTCCAAATCTAGTTTTTCATTTTCAATAGCTTTGTCAAGTCTGAATATCTCCATTGTCCTTGATCTTTGCTCAAGCTATCAAACTTTATCCTCAAAACTACAAAAGCTCTAATACCAATTGTTGGAAATATTCAAGATATGACAGGTTACTGAGAGGGGAGGGGTGAATTAGTAACCTCAAAACTTTTAAATAATTCAGCACTTTAACCATATATACTATTCACCATTCATTCATCTAATCTACTGCATATATGAGAGATCGAACATTTATAACACATGTACATAGTGATTTGGTAACCTAGAAACCTTCCAAATAGAAAGTAAAACTAGGGTGGGGATGATACCCATAAAACTTCATTATTGTAGTATGAAGTTAGCCTGTTAAGGCTTACATTGACCACTTCTAGTGATCTACCTTTTTAGGAGCACAAAGGACTACTAGGTCCACCTTGTTAGAGGATTTACAAACATACAATGAATTATGCACTTTGTTAGGAGATTTATACAAAGACTATTAAGTCTACCCTATTAAAGGATTTACAAAATTGATTCACCTGTTAGGATGAGATAGTTGATCTACTTACAACTTGATTGCTAATTAGATCCTTGAAGTATAGATCACCTATTGTGACTGATGAATCTTTACTACTCCTTGTAAACCTTGGTGAATACTCTGCTATGGTGCTGATTCACTTTCATTCTTCTCAAAAAATTACATGTCTATCTTGATACTCTCATGCATACATTGTAAATGATATAATACATTACATAAATATCATTCCAATAATTACAATTGCAAGGTTGGCGAAAACACAAGTGAACAAAATATTACTGAGTTGGCCAAACAGTAAATAACTCAGGTTATTCAAGATGACTTGGTAACCTTTTGATACTTGGCATCCACTATATTACTTGGCATCATCATGCACTCAGTAGAAGTAAAGGCTCAGTCCATACTAATCACACAACATAGCTTGGAACTCGGTAAGCATTGGAGGCTCGGTAGACATAGTATCACTCAGTAAAAATTAAATCCTTCATTTACCTTGATTTCACTTGGTAAGCACTACACTTTCATTATTTGGTAAACGCTAGACTTCCATCACTCAATAAACACTATGAAGCTCGGTGAACACTATATGCTAGGTAGATACTGCTGGGCTACACACCCACTCAGTAGCTTCATGAATGCTTGGTATGAACTACTTTACTGCACACTCACTCGATAGCTTTAAGAATGCTCGGTATGGACTACTTAAGTGATGAACCTACAAGGTAACCATTGAATGCTCGGTATACATTGTAGACTAAGTGATGAACTCGATAATCATTCAGAATCAAGTAAGTGTTGTCACTAATGACAAATACAATATAATGCCAATAGTTAACATCTTTTTACGTGACACACCTATGTAATCTTATCCTCTCATCATCACACTAACTTCTATGCTCAATGGATGATAATCCACACTTGGTGGACATATTCTTAATTGTGAGACTTATCACTTTGTTGACTCCTAGTTATTCTAGAGCCCTTTATATATAGGAACTTCTAGTTTGTATGTACATCAATTCATTCTCATATTGTTATTCTGATCATACTTTATTTGTCCATATTGTGCTAGTGCTTGAGCTTCTTGATCTTGGGTGATTTTGACCTAAGGAAAATTCTTATAGTTTTACTGAATAAAAGTTGTGTAAATTTGGCTATAGATGTATATGTCTATTGTCCATGTTGTATTGTTGGGTGTGAATGAATTTCTATTGTTTTTCTTTCTCTTTGATTTTGAGAGTATGATGTTATGGGTATGGAAGGACATTACTCACCCTTGGGAGGGAAGAAGTGGCCTTAGGGTGAAGGGGTTAGTTGGGCCTTTCCTTTGAGTGAAGAGTCTCTTCCTTGGAAGGAAGAGGGATACATATTTAGTATGGGTTGCATGTGCCAATACAATATTGTTATGCACTTTGGGGGTGATAAGGGGAGAAATTTTGTGAGAGTTGGTAATTATTTTGTATGCCTTGTGAAAGAAGATTTGGTATTATGTATCTAGCTTCTCCTTGGGGTTTTAGGAAAACCGTCACCCATTATATTGGTTTCTATGGTAACCTATTGTGTAAGCTCAAAAAGGGTGTTAAATGTTGTATTGTGTAATTATTGTTTAATGTGGTTGTGCTTGATTGTTACCTAGTTGGTCTTGGTTCTCCAAGCTCGATGGGTGGTCTCATAGAGACCTAGGTTGGGAGGTGAGTTCTCCATGGTTTTTAGTGTTGTTTTCTATAGGTTTCATATGGATTTGTGTTGAACAAAAGCTTGGAAGATTTCATTTTCTATTGGAGATTTCAACATGATTCATTATGAATATTTGTAAATGTTCTATATTGTAAAAGATCACATGTAGATCTTCATATATGTAAATCTTGTTTTATTGTAGGATCCAAATGTGATTGTAATATTAGAAGAGATGTGTCAAGTTATGAATACATTTCACTTTATATATTTCCTGGAATATGATTTGATGTATTTGAAAATTTGTAGCAATAATCTATAAATTATTTGATATGGTTTCTTAAAGTGTTTCAAAATTTTATTTTATTATTATTGAGTTGTGTGTGTGTGTGTGTGTGTGTGTGTGTGTGTGTGTGTGTGTGTGTGTGTGTGTGTGTGTGTGTGTGCGCGCGCATGCGTGCGTGTGTGTTGTTCAATATTTGGGGATGACACTTTCTTTCTAGTAAATAATTGAGATTTGAAAGTAGATTCAACATAAGTAGGAGTGAAATTATCAAATTTTGACAATTCAAAAGAAGTAAGACTACCAATTACACCTTCCAATGTTAGACTATTACTAGGGGTACATCTCAGTTCTTGTATTGAAGAAACTCTAATAGCATAAATAGGAAGTAGGGTTCTCAGTAGCTCGTTGATCATACTCTCATCATCAATCTTCCCATATGATCCTCTTATAATATTTACCACTTCTTTGATTCTTCCACAGTATTACACAATATTTTCACCTTCCACCATTCTCATTTCATCAAATCTACCTCTAAAGCTTTCTAATTTTTCTCTCAAATTTTTTTTGTCTTTTCCATAGATAATCCAAAATGTATCCAACATTATTTAGAAGTAGTGCATTATTTCATGTCATCAAACTTGGCATAGCTTAGGGTTGATGTAATCTCCAATATAGCCACATTGTGTTCATTCTTCTCTTTCATCTAGTGAGCTATTAGGGTGCTTGGCATCATCACATATGCATGCTCCACATAGTATATTTTTCTCTCTCCAATTACTACTAGATGTAACCTCATCAAACTCTACCATGCAAGGAAGTTCTCTTTGTTCATCTTTGGGACCTCCTTTTTGTACATCTTGATCTTTAGCTCCAATTAGCTTCAAAATTTTCTCTAAAAGCACTAATTCTCTAATACTAATTGTTAGAATGATTTAGAATAATTGAGGGGGTAGTTGGGGTGGGGGAGCAATTGTGAATCAATTATCCTTAGGTTGAGATGTACCAATTAAACTTTTAAACTCTTCAAATGCTTTAGATCTAGGCACCAATCTCTATAGAAGATAATCAGTAAGATAAACTTGTAGTCCATTATCCTAATATTAAAAAACTTGTAGAATTTAAAAAATTAATAGTAAAGCATCTCAAATGACATCCACACAAGTATGAAACTAGGATTTAACGTGGAAACCCAATTTGGGAAAAACTACCAGTAACATGTCACCAAATTTTCATTGTTGGAAATAGTCAAGACTAAGCTAAGTTACTAAGAGGGGAGGGGTGAATCAGTAACTTTTAAAACTTCTACCAATTTTAATTAACCAATAACCATTTAATTCACCATATCTGATTTAATTTCATGTATGAGAAACTGAAAATATAAACATCCACAACACTTGAACACAATGATTTGGTGACCCAAAAACCTTCCAAATAGAAAGTAAAACTGGGTGGGGATGAAACCCACAAACTTTACTACTATAGTATAAAGTTGGCCTATTAAGGCTTACATTGATCACTTCTAATGATCTACCTTTTTAGGAGAAAATAGGACTACTAGGTCCACCTTGTTAGAGGATTTACAAACATACAATGAAGTATGCACTCAGTAAAGAGATTTAAAAAAGACTATTAGGTCTACCTATTTAAAGTATTTTGACTAGTTCACCTATTAGGATGAAGCAATATATCTCTAAATTTGCACTTGAGTTTGTTGATAGAGATTCCTTGATGTACTGATCACCTTTTTGTGATAGATTTGTCACTGTTGCTCCTTATGCTGATATGGCCTTCATAAATCTTTATCTGTTTCTTACATTTGCATTCTTTCACTTGCATTACATACACATTACATTCCATTCTACATTTTTATATGATATAATACATTACACACAGACACACACACACACACACATATCAATCCCATTTACAAAATTACAAAGTCGGCCATGACACAAGTTAACACAAATACGACAAAGTCAGCCAATATGAAGATACTCGAGTTCTGAAGGCTGACTTGGTGAGGTTCTAATACTCAACATCCAGTATCACTACTTGGCATCATCATGGTCTTGGTGAACATAGATGCTCAATCCATACTAATCACTTTCAAGTAGTCTTGAACTTGGTCTATACTGGTGACTCAGTAAATATTGTACAACTTGGAAAACACTAAATCACTTGGTTACCATGGAGTGGCTCAGTCAACACTACCTTCATATCGCATGAATTGAGAACTCGATAAACAATGCAATGCTTAGTAACCACTGGCTTTACATCACATGAACTATGAACTTGGTATACACTAAATTGCTCAGTTTGCACTACTAAACTTCACACTAACTAAATCTACTCGGTAACCATTGGAAATAGTCCAGAGAACTTGGTAGCAACTGTAGAAGCTTAGTGGCTACTGAACTACATGGAAAACACTGTAAACTATTCAATGATCTCGGTAGCTATACATAATCTAAATAAGTGTGTTTCACTAATAACAAACTTGACAGATATGTCAGCAATCTCTCCCTTTGGTATTAGTGACAAACCACTTATTAGCCCAAAATTGAATACCTTGTATTCATTAGCATGTGATACTAGCTTGGTCTATTTTTGAGATTTTTCAAAATTGATCTTTGTAAGATATATATAGGGCATATATCTTCTCATACTATGTAATCTATTATGTACATGAAACTTTTCTCTTATATACATATCTGCCCCTATAACTCTGTTCTTCTCTTTATTTAACTTTTCTCCCATATCTCATCTCTTCATTTAACTTTTCTCTTCCCCCCCTTTTTGACAATAATACCAAAGGTTTATTCAACATATTTACATAGAGACACCAAAATGAGATAAGAATTTAGAGTGTACCTTGAGGGTAATTGCCAATGTTTTGTCCCAATTTTTTTATAAGACCTTACATGTCTAAATCATAATTTGTACTTCTACTAAAAGTTTAATCATGTGATCAGCAATAGAGAAGTTGTTGTCTTGGATTAGGGTCTTTTCATAAAAAATGTTTCTACATGGAATCCATGACAGGAAGGATCATATTTTGGATATCAATCGGTGTGGAATGGATCCTTTCTTCTTCTCTTAACAACTCTGCCTACATATCTAACAAAAATATGATCTTCTTAAAATGTGTAGAGCTTAAACTAGGGTCAAGTTGCAATCGCTAAGAACTTGCCTTAAGATCAGTATCAATTTTTGACAATTTGTCCTTAATTTATTTAGTATACTCAGTGACATCACATAGCTTAGAAAAAAGTGATGACACATTAGAATAGGATGCCTCAAGATTGACCAAAATTGTTGATAATTCAACTTGATTAATATCAATTTTCTGAGCAATGTACTCCAACACTTTATTATTGAACTTCTTTTCTACTTTTTTCTCTTGTCCCTCAATGTCCTCTTTAAACTTGTGAATTGTTTCTTCAAGTTGGAACAATATTGGTTGAGAAGAATCAACCTCAACTCCAATAGCCTCAGTCAAAATGTTGGTAGCATCATCTAATATCTTATATTCTCTATCCCTTTCTTCTCTCAATTTTTGTTGCTTAGCCTTTTTTTGAAGAAGTTCACCAACCATTTGCATTTGATATGTAGAAAGATTGTAGAAATCCCATTTGGGAATTTCCATTTCCTCATCTAGATCTATATCTTCTTCTATTTCTTTTCCTTTTGAAAACTTTGTAGTCAATTGAAACTTAGTTTCAACTATCCTTGTACTTATTGCCTTAGTACCCAAAATGGAAACAATGGTAGACATAATCTGTCTTGTAGTAAAAACTATTATAGTACTAACTAGTGAAGTACTAACAGGGATGCTAGAAGAATCCAAAATTGATGAAGCCAAAATTGAAGTAGACAAAATTGGAGTGCTTAACATGGATGAAATCAAAATTGGAGAGGAGATGGCTGAAGAAATCATCTCAGTAGAAGAAGGAGTAACGTGTAGCTCGGCTGATAAAGTGGAAGTCACTTCTATCATTGATATGTTGAGCTATGTTGGTGCAAAGAGTGATTAGACATTTGATGTATCTGATGTAGTCACGACCACACTTTCTGAAGTTATCTCCATACTTGATGTTGTCAAGGGTTTTCTTGAGGAGTGAGGAAGTGAGGCAATGACTGCATCTACTATCTTTATTGAGTCAGTCTCCTCATCATCTTCCTTATCTTCCTTAGTAGCTTTTGCTCCTTGCTCCTCTTCTTCTTCCTTTTCTTTAGCTAATTTCTCCTTATATTCTTCATAATCAATAGTAACATAATGAGTCGTTCCTTCATCATCCTCTTCATCCTTACCTTCTTCTTCTTCATCATCCTTTACATCTATTGGGAAGTCACTTGGTTTATGCAGATGATAAATGTTCTTCCACATGTTTGTAGCATTCTTAACTACATTATCTATATCTTTGGTCAAAATTAAATATGTATTAAACCTATGAATCATTTTATCTTCATTTCTCTTTAAAGACTCTTTTACCTTAGCATCTGTCATGCTTGGTAGTAACTACCTCAGGGTTTGTGCATAAATTTCTTTTTCTATTTGCATTGCAAAGTCCCATCTTGGTTTTATTTTCTCTAACAATTCATTAGAGATTTGAAAGGCGATCTAGTCTAGTGAACACTTCCATTTGCCCATTTTGGTCAACACCAGTTCTTCAACCCGTTTCTACTCTACCTCTATCCTTGTCTCATACTTCAAAGATTTGAAGTTTGTTATACCAGCACCTTCTTCCATTTGTTTCAATTTTTCCTGAAAGATGGGAGGAGGTTTGCTAAGGATAATATCACTTCCTTTCTTCCTAGACCTCCTTGTGAAGACTGTAGTTGATGCCTTTGGAGGCTTGGTGATGATCACCTTGCCCTTTTTCTTCAAGGTTTCTTCTTCTTCTTCTTTTTCTTCTTCATCCTCTACTTTCTCTTCATCTTCACCTTTGCCCTCAATTAACATAAGAGGTGCACTAAATTTTAGTTTGGCTATCCTCCTCTTTCCTTTGTTAACTACCTAAGGTAGCTTTATTTCAAGCTCTATTCTTGCCTTTGCTTCATCATAGGTACCAAAGTAAGAGGCCTTGGGATCCATAGGTTCATTGACAAGGGCTTCAATGATATCCTTGGTCTCATCAATGTTTACTTCATAGCCAAGAGGATTTACCCATACAGTTCTAGTTTTGACTGCCTGGATGTATACTTTGTCACAATCACCCATAAAACACACATCATCTTTGTAATCCTATTTGCTTTGATACCAATTGTTGGAAATATTCAAGACTAGGCTAAGTTACTAAGAGGGGAGGGGTGAATCAGTAACTTTTAAAACTTCTATCAATTTTAATAAACCAATAACCATTTAATTCACCATATCTAATCTAATTGCATGCATGAGAATGATTTGGTGACTCAAAAACCTTCTACATAGAAAGCAAAACTGGGGTGGGGATGAAACCCACAAACTTTACTACTATAGTATAAAGTTGGCTTGTTAAGGCTTACATTGATGATTTCTGATTATTTTCCCTGTTAGGAGCAAATAAGACTACTAGGTCCACCTTTTGAGAGGATTTACAAACATACAATGAAGTATGCACTCCGTAAAGAGATTTAGAAAAGATTGTTAGGTATACCTTGTTAAAGGATTTTGACTTGTTCACCTAAAGCAGTAGATCTCTAAAATTGCAACTAAGTTTGTTGATAGAGATTCCTTGATGTAATGATCACCTTTCTATGATAGATTTGTCACTACTACTCCTTATTCTGATATGGCCTTCATAAATCTTTATCTATTGCTTACATATGCATTCTTTCATTTGCATCACACACACATTGCATTCCATTCTTTTTATATGATATAATACACACACACACACACACACACACACACACACACACACACACACACATCCAATTTACAAAATTACAACATTAGCCATGACACAAGCTAACACAAATATGACAAAGTCAGCCAACATGAAGATACTCGAGTTCTAAAGATTGACTCGGTGAGGTTCTAATACTTGACATCCACTTTCACTACTTGGCATCATCCTGCTCTTGGTGAGAAATATAAGAGGAGTAACTAAGAGGGGGGGTGAATTAGTTACCACAAAAATAAATCCCAAATCCATTAGATGTCAACTATAAAATTCAAATTGATAAAATAGATTATTTTTATTACTCGGTAAACACAAAGAAATTGTTGTAACTCGATAAATTTAGAGTGTGAATTACTTTAGTGAATCTTAAGATGTTATCATTAATTACTTGCAAGCATGAAAGAAACAACATGAACACATGAGACACTAGGATTTAACATGGAAACACAATTTGGGAAAAACCACCAATGTAACTAGTTACTATTTTTCACTCTTCTAAAGTGAGCCCTATTAGGAGCCAACCTATTAAAGGTTACAAAACACATTGTTAGGTGTGACCCTATTAAAAGATTTAATCACCCTATTAGGAGTGGCCTTACAAAATGTCTTTAAAAAATTCAAAAGAATTGCCACCTTGTTAGAAGATTTACAAATGGCTATTAAACCAACTCTATTAAGATATTTTAGATCACCACTACAATGGTTAGAGGGTAACAATGAAATGACTTGATTGTGATGCAACTGAATTGCTGATTATAGATCTCTACTCTAGTTCATACTTGATCCTTCTTGATCGAATAACACTTTTCTGCTCCACAAGGATACTTGCTTATCCCTCAAGTTCACTTCCTCTTCTTATCTCTTTTCAACTCATTCAACTTGCACACATCACACTCATCCTTGAAATCACAACTTGACCATTTACTTATACCTTTCAGATTGTCAAGTCAGCTCAAACAAAAATTAAAATAACCAATATTCATCACCTCAGTTAGCTAGAATCAATAGGTAAAATAATTAAGCTTTATATACAACAACAAGAAAATCCTTTGGTAGCCGACCCAGCTTGGTAGAAACTAATTTTGAAGCAATTCCCTGTGTTAACAAACAGAAGCTTAGTTAACACTACAAACTTATAAAATTCCTTTGGTAACTGAGTGAACTTAGTTAGCACTGACACTATTCAACTTTCCCTTCATTAACAAAGTGAGCTTGGTTAACTCTCTTTTCAGCTTCACTTTCTTCGATGCCCAAGTGAGCTCAGTAGAAATAACTTTTTATATAGAGTAAACTTAGGAATGCTTGATAGACTAGGAAAATTGTCTTTATTGACCAAGTAAGCTCGGCATGCATTGATAGTCAATTGTTATGAGATTTGTGTAACATCAAAGGCAACACACAATTGATCAATTGTATCCAACAATCTCCTTCTTTGACATTGATGGCAACACAACATGTCATAGCACAATGAAATTTTGAGAATAAGACTCCCTCTATTAGAAAGTTGCTCCCTCTGCAAAATTTTAGAAAGATATGATAGTAGACTTCTCCCTCTTTGACAACACATGCCAAAAATAATTCTGACTACTATCAATGTACTTTGAGTATAGATTCATCTACAATATGTCCTTTATCACTATTACATCAATTGATTGGTCTTCAACTTGGTTTATGTTGATGCATCACTAAACTTTAATTAGTGAGCTTTAGATAGGGGAATGATCCCTAGCTTACCTCTTAGATACAAAAATGCATCCTTAGGTAATGGCTTTTTGAATATATCTACAATTTTTTATTTTGTATACACATATTCTAATGTTTTTTTTTTTTCCTCTACTAATTCTCTTCCAAAGTGATATTTGATAGATGCACTTTGTTTTGGAATGCATCACTGGATTCTTAGATATGTTGATTGCACTAGTGTTATCACAATACATCACTATTGGCTCTTTGATTTTGACCTTCATTCCTTCCAACAATTTTTTGAACCAAACAATGTTAGAAAAATTCACTACAACTATTACATATTCTACTTCTATTGTAGATTTAGATGTGTAGTTTTACTTCTTACTTGTCCAAGATACTAGCCTTTTACCAAGAATGAATGCTCCACCACTAGTGCTTTTTCTGTTATCAAGATTTCCTACCCAATCAACACCAATAAACACTTTTAAGTCAAGGTTTCCTCCAAGTTTGTACCATAAGCCATAGTCTTTAGTGCGTTTCAGATATCTTAAGGTTCTTTTTATTGCCATCATGTGGTTTTCTCTAGGTTTAGCTGAGAATCTTGCCACTATCCCAACTACTAAGGCAATGTCAAGCCTTTTATGTACCACATTCTATAGTTTCCCATTCATTGATTTATATAAGGTTTGATCTACTTCTTTTGAGTCATCGTCTTTGGTAAGCTTAAGTCTAGTACACATGCGAGTTCCAACTAGTTTTGAATCTTCCATTCCAAATTTCTTGAGTATCTCTTTGATGTACCTATATTGAGTGATGTAGATACCCTTTCTACTCTATTGTATCTACAATCCAACAAAGAATTTTATTTCTCCAAACATAGACATCTCAAATTCCTTATTCATTTGTTTTGAAAATGATTTGCATATATAATCATTTCCTCTAAATAGAGTATCATCCACAAATATTTATGCCAACACAATCTTCTTTTCTAGTCCATCCTTGATGTTTAGGCTACTATTATCATTTGTTCTCTGAAAACCAATCTATATCAAGTAGTTATGTAGTCTTTAATATTAGGCTCTAGGAGCTTGTTTTAGACCATATAAGGCTTTTTGTAACTTGTAGACCATGTCCCTTTTGTCTAGATTAAAAAAACCTTTTGGTTATTCAATGTAGACTTCCTCATCAAGATTTTCATTTAAGAATGTGGATTTAACATCCATCTGATATACTTTGAATCCTCTATAAGCTATATAAGCTAGTAAAGTCTTGACACCTTCTAATCTTGCAACGAGGGAAAAATTTTCAAAGTAATCAATACCTTCTTCTTGAGAATATCCTTTACATACCAACCTTGCTTTATTTCTTGACATCTTTCCATCTTCATTCAACTTATTTCTAAACACTCATTTTGTACCAATTACATTTTTATCTTTGGAACTAGGTACAAGAGTCTAGGTTTTATTCTTTTCTATATTTTATATTTCTTCATTGATATCCTCAATCCAACTTTCATTTTCCAATGTATCTTTAACACTTCTAGGTTCAAATTCAGCAAGTAAACATGTACCTTTTATTTTTTTGCTTGTCAGTGTTCCATCTAATTTATCTCTAATAATCTGATTAGATGCATGATTCCTTCTAACATATTTAGCCAATATAGGTTCTTTGACTTTTTAATGAATTGAACTTTCTTCATTTTGAATTTCAACTTCTTTCTTGAATCCTTCTATTTGTAGCTCAAGTTCTTTAGGTTCAGTATGCATTAACTCAATAGACACTGAATGTGACTCAGGTCCCTATAACTCAGTTTGAACTTCCTGCAACTCGATAGCTGATGGAGATTTGGTCAACATGGGAGATGAAGTCTCTTTTTAATCAAATGTGTTTGGCAATGTATCAAGTTCATACTAGACAAATCTTTTGTAATCTTTTGGTTCCTTTTTTCTTTCTTCTTTAGTCTTATCTGCAAACTCATTAATTTTCATGCGTGCATTTTCTATGATTTTATGAGTGGATAAATTCAAACATTTGTCTGTTTTACTTCTATAGGAATATCCTAGAAATATACCTTCATCACCTTTTACATAAAATTTTCCTTTTCTAGATTCTTTCAAGATACAATGCTTGCTGCCAAATACTTTCAAGTATCTTACATTGGATTTGTAGCCATACCATAGCTCATAGGGAGTTTTGTTTGCATCCTTCTTCAAATGAACTCGGTTCAAAGTATGAACTATAGTGTTGATAGCTTTCTTCTAGTATTTGATAGCAACTTTCTTCTCAATCATTAGTGTTCTTGCATATTCCATGATTGATTTATTTCTTCTTTTAGCTATTCCATTATGCTCAGGAGTACTAGGGGCTGATACTTGTCTTTTGATTCCTCTTTCAATGTAGAAATTGTTGAATCCATTTGAGATGATTTCACCACCTCTATTTGATCTTAAGCATTTTAATATTTTTCCAATTTCCTTTTCTACTCTAGCAAGATACCATTTGAATTTCTCAAAAGCTTTTGATTTTTCCCTTAGATACATAATAGTCATCATTCTAAAATAATCATCAACAAAAAGAATAAAAAAATTCTCTGCACTATAAGTTTCTATTCCAATGTGTCCACACCAATCAGTATGTACAATTTCCAAGACATCTTATGACTGATATTTTTTCTTTTAAAATTAGTCTTTCCCATTCTACCAATTTGACAATTTTTGCATAATCCAACATTAGGTTTCTTCATATTAGGAAGACCTCTTACTCATTTGAGTTTTCTAATCTTGACCATATTATCAGGGTTTACATGATATAGCCTTTTGTGCCATAACCAACTTTCTTCTACTTGAGCAATGAAACATGAACTATCACCAAGATCAAGATAAAATAAGTTACCTTTTTCTTGCCTGCCTGATCCAATCAAATTTCCTTGGTTATCCAGTAGTCTTGCTTTACCATTCATGATTTCTACCTTGAATCCAATGTTTTTCAGCTATGCCACACTCAACAAATTATGTTTTAGTCCTTCAACCCAATAGGCATTGTCACATACAAGTTCATTGGTTAAAGAGATTTGGCCTTTCCCTTTTATGCAACAAAGTTCATTATTTTGAAATCTTACACTACCTCCACCATAGTGTTCAAAGTGTTTAAACTTAGTTTTTTCTCTAATCATATGATGATAAAATTCACTATCTATGATCCATGTGTCATTTTTGCTAACATGAGAGACAAGTGTAATCTTATCTCCTTCATCATTAGATTCATCTTTTACAACAATATATACAATTTCATCTTCATTATTATTAGAATTTTTAGCTATAAAACAAGTTTTCTTACATTTTTCTTTTTAGGATTTGTGACGTTTGAGTTCATTTTTGGCTTTGTACTTATACCTTTTCTTCTCTTCCTTGCCTTCTTTGTTTGGGCACCTAGCAGCAATATGACCAATTTATTCACAAGAAAAACATATTAGAGGGATTTTATCTTTGTACTTTCCTCTACTCCTAGGATATTTCTTTGCAACTAAAGCTTCAAAAATTTCAAGATCACTATCTATACTTTCTTTAGTTTCTTCTTCACTTTCTAATTGATTATCTTTTATTTTCTTGCCTTTTTCTTTAAGTGAGAGTTTAGCTTCAAATGTAGATTCAATATTCTTGGAGGCATGAACATAGTTGTCAAAATTGTCTAGTTCAAAAGATATCAATCTTCCTACTAAGGCATCCAAACTTAACTTTTGATTTGGATCACATCTCTTTTCTTGAATAGTAGATACTCTAATTGCATTATAGATTGGAAGCAATGTTCTAAGTACTTTACTTACAACAGTTTCTTCTTTGATTTCTCCTCTAAATGCTCTGATTGCACTAACACTGGCATTGATTTTTCCACATATTTTGCAACATTTTCATCTTCTCTCATCCTCATTTGATTAAATTGTCCTCTGATGCTTTCTTCTTTAGCTCTTCTTACATTGTCATCTCCTCCATAGATTTCTTTTAGATTGTTCCACATATTAAAAGTACTTTTATAGTCTTTGACCTCATCAAATTCAGCATAACTGAGAGCAGATATAATGTCAATCATCATGATGTTATGGTTCTTCTTCTCAGCAATGTCATCAACTAATAATGTTCTACTGGGAGTTTTATATTCTTTAGCATGATATTTGCATCTTGAATCGTTGATGGTAGCCAGATGAAGCCTCATAAGTCCTTTCCATGCTGCAAAGTTATCTCTGTTCAGCTTTGGAATCTCTCCCTTGTAAGACATCCTGATCTTTAGCTTAGGTCCTTGAAACCTTCTCTACAAGCACCAAAGCTCTAATACTAATTGTTGGAAATATAAGAGGATTAGTTGAGAGTGGGGGTGAATCAGTTACCACTAAAATATTTCCTAGATCCCTTAGATGTCAAGTATAAAATTTAGACTGATAAAACAAATTACTGCTATTACTCGGTAAACACATTGAAATTTTTGTAACTTCATAAATGTAGAGTGTGAATTACTTTAGTGAATCTTAATATGTTATCATTAATTACTTGCAAGCATGAAAGAAATAAGAAGACATAAGACAGCCAAATTTAACATGGAAACACAATTTGAGAAAAACCACCAATGTAACTAGTTGCTATTTTTCACTCTTCTAAAGTGAGCCCTATTAGGAGCCAACCCTATTAAAGGTTACGAAACACACTATTAGATGTGATCCTATTAAAGGTTTTAATCACCCTATTAGGAGTGGCCTTGCAAAAGGTCTTAAAAAAATTCAAAGGAATTTCCACCATGTTAGTGGATTTACAAATGGTTGTTAAACCAACTCTTTTAAGAGATTTTAGATCATTGCTACAATGGTTAGAGAGTAACAATGAAATGACCTGATTGTGATGCAACTAAATTGCTGATTACAGATATCTACTCTGGTTCATACTTGATCCTTCCTGATTGAATAATACTTTTCTACTCCACAAGGATACTTTCTTATCCTTCAAGTTTGCTTCCTCTTCTTATCTCTTTTCAACTCATTCAACTTGCAAACATCACACTCATCCTTGAAATCACAACTTGACCTTTTACTTATACCTTTCAGATTGTCAAGTCAACTCAAATACAAATTTGAACAACCAATATTCATCACCTCAGTTGGCTAGAATCAATAGGTAAAATAATTAAGCTTTATATGCAAAAATAAGAAAATCCTTTGATAGCCAACCCAACTCAGTAGAAACTAATTCTGAAGCAATTCCCTGTGTTAACCAACAGAGGCTCGGTTAACACTATGAACTTACAAAATCTCTTTGGTAACTAAGTGAGATCGATTAGCACTAACTTTGTTCAACTAACTCTTTGTTAATTGAGTGAGCTCGATTAACACTCTTTTTAGCTTAACTTCCTTTGATGCCCGAGTGAGCTCAGTAGAAATTGCCTTCTGTACAAAGTAAACTCAAGAATACTCAGTAGACTAGCAAAACTATCTTCATTAACCAAGTGAGCTCGACATGCATTGACTGTTAACTGATATGACATTTGTGTAACATCAAAGACAACACACAATTGATCAATTGTATCCAACAATCTCCCTCTTTGGAATTGATGGCAACACAACATGTCATAGCACAATGAAATTTTGAGAACAAGACTCCCTCTACAAAATTTTAGAAAGATATGTTAGTAGACATCTCCCTCTTTGACAACACATGCCAAAGGCAATTCTGATTAGTGCCAAGGTACCTTGAGTATAGATTCATCTGCAATATGTCCTTTGTCACTGCTACATCAACTGTTTGATCTTCAACTTGGTTCTTTTTGATGCATCGCTAAACTTTATTTAGTGTGTTTTAGATAGTGGATGACCCCTAGCTTACCTCTTAGATACAAAAATGCATCCTTAGGTAATGAATTTGTGAATATATCTACAATCTATTCTTTTGTATGCACATATTCCAACCTTATTTCTTTGTCATGTACTAATTTTATTACAAAGTGTTATTTGATAGCAATGTTCTTTGTTTTGGAATGCATTACTAGATTCTTAGATATGTTGATTGCACTAGTGTTATCACAATACATCACTATTGGCTCTTTGATTTTGACCTTCATTCCTTCTAACAATTGTTTAAAACAAACAATGTTAGAGCAATTCATTTCTACTACTAGATATTCTTCTTTTGTTGTAGATTGAGATGTGCAATTTTGCTTCTTGCTTGTCCAAGATACTAGCCTTTTTCCAAGAAAGAATACTCCACCACTAGTTCTTTTTCTGTCATCAAGATTTCATGTCCAGTCAGCATCATCAAATACTTTTAGGTCAAGGTTGCCTCCAAATTTTTACCATAAGATAGTCTTTAGTACCTTTTAGATATCTTAAGGTTCTTTTTATTGCCATCATGTGGTTTTCTCTAGGTTTAGTTGAGAATCTTGCCACTATCTCAAATGCTAAGGTAATGCCAGGCCTTGTATGTACCACATATTGTAGTTTTCCAATCATTAATCTATATAAGGTTTGATCTACTTCTTTGGAGTCATCATCTTTGGTAAGCTTATGTCCAGTACACATGGGGGTTCCAACTAGTTTTGAGTCTTCCATTCCAAACTTCTTGAGTATCTATTTGATGTACTTAGATTGAGTGATGTAGATACCATTTTTGCTCTTCTATATATACAATCCAACAAAGAATTTTATTTCTCCAAACATGGACATCTCAAATTCCTTATTCATTTGTTCTAAAAATGCTTTGGATAAATCATCTTTTCCTATGAATAGAGTATCATCCACAAATATTTCTACCAACACAATCTTCTTTTCTGGTCCTTCCTTGATGTATAGGCTGTTGCTATCATTTTTTCTTTGAAAACTAGTCTATATCAGGTAGTTATGTAGTCTTTCATAGCAGGCTCTAGGAGCTTGGTTCAAACCATATAGCGCTTTGTATAATTTACAGACCATGTCCCTTTTGTATGGATTGACACAACCTTCTGGTTGTTCAATGTACATGTTCTCATCAAGAATTCCATTTAACAATGTAGATTTAACATCCATCTGATATACATGGAATCCTCTATAAGCTACATAAGCTAGTAAAGTCTTAACACCTTCTAATCTTGCAACAAGGGAAAAAGCTTCACCGTAATCAATACCTTCTTCTTGAGAATATCCTTTACATACCAACATTCCTTTATTTCTTGACACCTTTCCATATTCATTCAACATATTTATGAATACCCATTTTGTACCAATTACATTTTTATCTTTGGGACTAGGTACAAGAGTCCAAGTTTTATTCTTTTCTACCTATACTATTTCTTCATTCATAGCCTCAATCCAACTTTTATTTTCCATTCCATCTTTAACACTTCTAGGTTCAAATTAAACAAGTAAATATGTACCTTTTAGTTTGCTTCTTGTCATTGTTCGATCTAATTTGTCTCCAATAATCTAATTAGATGAATGATTCCTTCTAACATATTTAGCCAATATAGGTTCTTTGACTTTTGAATGAACTGCACTATCTTCATTTTTAATTTCAACTTTTGGCTTGGATCCTTCTATCTATAGCTCGAGTTCTTCAGATTCAGTATGCACTAACTTGATAGACTCTGAATGTGACTCAGGTCCCTATAACTCGATTTGAACTTCCTGCAACTTGATAGCTATTGGAGATTTGGTCAACTTGGGATATGAAGTCTCCTTTTTATCAAATGTGTTTGGCAATGTATCAGGTTCATAGTAGACAAATCTTCTATAATCTTTTGGTTCCTTTTCACTTTCCTCTTCAGTCTTTTCTGCAAACTCATTAATTTTCACATGTGCTCTTTCTATGATTTTGTGAGTGAATAAATTCAAACATTTGTATGCTTTACTTTTGTACAAATATCCTAGAAATGTACCTTCATCATCTTTTACATCAAATTTTCCTTTTCTAGATTATTTCAAGATATAATGTTTTCTACCAAATACTTTCAAGTAACTTACATTGGGTTTGTAGCCATACCATAGCTCATAGGGAGTTTTTATTTGACTCCTTCTTCAACTGAACTTGGATCAATGTATGAACTGTATTTCTAATAGCTTCCTTCCAGTATTTGATAGCAACATTCTTCTCAATCATTAGTTTTCTTGCACAATCCCTGATGGATTTGTTTCTTCTTTCATCTATTCCATTCTGCTCAAGGGTACTAGGGGCTAATACTCATCTTTTGATTCCTCTTTCAATGTAGAAATTGTTGAATTCATTTGAGATGAATTCACCACCTCTATTTGATCTTAAGCATTTTAATCTTTTTTCAGTTTTCTTTTCTACTCTTGCAAGATACCATTTGAATTTCTCAAAAGGTTCTAATTTTTCTCTCAGATACATAACATTCACCATTCTAGAATAATCATCAAAAAAAAGAATGAAAAACTTCTATCCACTATAAGTTTCTATTCCAATGGGTCCACACAAATCAATATGCACAATTTCTAAGACATCTTTTGACTAATAGTTTTTGCTTTTAAAACTAGTCTTTCCCATTTTACCAATTTGACAATTCTTACATAATCATACATTAGGTTTCTTTAGATTAGGAAGACATCTTACTCTTCTATTTTTTCTGATTTTGACCATATTATCAAAGTTTACATGACATAGCCTTCTATGCCATAACCAACTTTCTTCTACTTGAGCAAGGAAACATGAACTATCACCAAGCTCAAGATAAAATATGTTACCTTTTGTTTTTTTGCCTAATCCAATTAGATTTCCTTGGTTATCCAGTAGTCTTGCTTTTCCATTCATGAATTCTACCTTGAATCCAATGTTGTTCAATTGTGCTACACTCAGAAAATTATCTTTTAGTCCTTCAACCCAATAGGTATTGTCACATACAATTTTATAGGTTAAAGAGATTTGGCAATTCCCTTTTATGCAGCAAGGTTCATTGTTTCCAAATCTTGCACTACCTCCATCATAGTGTTCAAAATGTTCAAACTTAGTTTTGTCTCGAGTCATATGATGAGAACATCAACTATCTATTATCCATGTGTAACTTTTGCTAACATGAGAGACAAGTGCCATCTTATCTCCTTCATCATCAGATTCATCTTTTACAGCAATATTCACTATTTCAGCTTTATTGTTATCAGAATCTTTAGAAATAAAAAAAGTTTTCTTACCTTTGTCTTTGTAGGATTTGTGACCTTTGAATTCCTTCTTGCCTTTTTACTTGTGGCTTTTCTTCTCTTCCTTGCATTCTTCGTTTGGGAACCTAGTAGCAATATGACCAATTTATTCACATGAAAAACATATTAGAGGGATTTTACCTTTGTACTTTCCTCTACTCCTAGAATATTTCTTTGCAAGTAAAGCTTCAACAATTTCTAGATCACTGTCTAAAATTTCTTCAATTTCTTCTTCACTTTTTGATTGATTATCTTTTATTTTCTTTCCTTTTTCTTTGAGTGAGAGTTTAGCTTCAAATGTAGATTCTATATTTTGATCTCAACATAACCCAAGTATGCAATGACAAAGAACATGCAATCTCTAAGCTGACTAGTCCCCTATCCATTAGGTATCAACTAAACTTTAACATACACATGGACACTTGAAGTATACTTTGTTGAAAACATAAGAGGAGTAACTGAGAGGGGGAGTGAATTAGTTACCAAAAAAAAAATTCTAGATCCCTTAGATGTCAACTATACAATTCAAATTGATCAAATAGATTACTACTGTTACTCAATAAACACAACATAATTGTTCTAACTTGGTAAATGCAAATTGTGAATTACTTTAGTGAATCTTAAGATTTTATCATTAATTATTTTCAAGCATGAAAGAAATAACATGAACACATGGAACACAAGGATTTAACGTGGAAACCCAATCTAGGAAAAACCACCAATGTAACTAGTTACTAATTTTTAGTCTTCTGAAGTGAGCCCTGGTAGGAGCCAACCCTGTTAAAGGTTATGAAACACATTGTTAGGTGTGACCTTGTTAAAGGATTTAATCACCTTGTTAGGAGTGGCCTTGCAAAAGGTCTTGAAACAATTCAAAGGAATTGTCACCTTGTTACAGGATTTACAAATAGTTATTAAACCAACTCTATTAAGAGATTTTAGATCACCGCTATAATGGTTAGAGAGTAACAATGAAATGACCTAATTGTGATGCAACTAAATTTTTGATTACAGATCTCTGATCTGGTTCATACTTGATCCTACCTAATTGAAGATCACTTTTTTTCTCCATAAGGATACCTGCTTATCCTTCAAGTTCACTTCCTCTTCTTATCTCTTTTCAACTCATTCAACTTGCACACATCACACTCATGCTTCAAATCACAAGTTTACCTTTTACTTATACCTTTTAGATTGTCATGTCAGCTCAAATATAAATTAGAATAGCCAATATTCATCATGTCAATCAGCTATAATCAATATGTATAATAATTAAGCTTTACATGCAAAAACAAGAAAAATACTTTGGTAGCCGACCCAGCTTGGTAGAAACTAATTCTGAAATGATTTCCTATGTTAACCAATAGAAGCTTGATTAACACTAAAAACTTAAAAAATTCCTTTGGTAACCAAGTTAACTTAGTTAGCACTGACTCTATTCAACTTTGCTTTCATTAATTGAGTGACCTCAGTTAACACTCTTTTCAGCTTAACTTCCTTTGACACTCAAGTGAGCTCGGTAGAAACTACCTTCTATACAGAGTAAACTTAGGAATGCTTGTCAGACTAGGAAAACTATCTTCATTGACCAAGTAAGCTTGGCATGCACTAACTATCAATTGATATGACATTTTTATAACATCAAAGACAACACACAATTTATCAATTGTATCCAACAATCTCCCTCTTTGGCATTGATGGCAACACAATGTGTCATAGCACAATGAAATTTTGAGAACAAGACTCCCTCTATTAGAAAGTTTCTCCCTCTGCAAAATTTCAAAAATATATGACAATAGATTTCTCCCTCTTTGACAACACATTCCAAAAGCAATTCTAATTATTGCCAATGTACCTTGAGTATAGATTTATCTACAATATGTCCTTTGTCACTATTGCATCAATTGATTGGTCTTCAACCTTATTTATATTGATGCATCACTAAACTTTAATTAATGAGCTTTAGATAGGGGAATGACCCCTAGCTTACCTATTAGATGAAAAAATGCATCCTTAGGTAATGGCTTTATGTATATATCTGCAATTTGTTCTTTTATATGCACATATTCCAATTTGATTTCTTTGTTCTATACTAGTTCTCTTACAAAGTGATATTTGATAGCAATGTGCTTTGTTTTGGAGTGCATCACTAGATTCTTTGTTAAGTTGATTGCACTGGTGTTATCACAATACATCACTATTGGCTCTTTGATTTCAATCTTCATTCCTTCTAACAATTGTTTGAACTAAACAATGTTAGAGAAATTCATTGCTACTACTACATATTTTTCTTTTGCTATAGTATGAGATGTGCAGTTTTGCTTCTTACTTGTCCAATATACTAGCATTTTTGCCAAGAAAGAATGATCCACCACTGGTGCTTTTTCTATCATTAAGATTTCCTGCCAAGTTAGCATCAATAAATAATTGTAGGTCAAGGTTGCCTCCAAGTTTGTACCATAGGCCATAGTCTTCAGTACCTTTCAAATATCTTAAGTTTCTTTTTATTGCCATCATGTGGTTTTCTCTAAGTTTAGCTGAGAATCTTGCCACTATCCCAACTACTAAGGAAATGTTAGGCCTTGTATGTACCACATACTATAGTTTCCCAATCATTGATGTATATAAGGTTTGATCTACTTCTTTGGAGTCATCATCTTTGGTAAGCTTAAGTCCAATACACATGGGGATTCCAACTAGTTTTGAATATTCTATTCCAAATTTCATGAGTATCTCTTTGACGTACCTAGGTTGAGTGATGTAGATACTATTTCTGCTCTTTTGTATTTTTAATCTAAAAAATAATTTTATTTCACCAAACATGGACATCTCAAATTACTTATTCATTTGTTCTAAATTTTTTTTTGCATAAATCATCATTTCCCATGAATAGAGTATCATCCACAAATATTTCTGCCAACACAATCTTCTTGTGTGGTCCTTCCTTGATGTATAGGTTGTTGTTATCGTTTGTTCTTTGAAAACTAATTTGTATCAAGTAGTTATGTAGTCTTTCATACCAGGCTCTAGGAGCTTGTTTCAAACCATATAGGGCTTTGCATAATTCGTAGGCCATATCCCTTTTGTCTGGATCAAAAAAACCTTCTAGTTATTCAATGTAGACTTCCTTGTCAAGAATTCTATTTAAGCATGCAAATTTAACATTCATCTAATATTCTTTGAATCTCTATAAGATGCATAAGCCAGTAAAGTCCTAACACCTTCTAATCTTGCAACAGGGGAAAAAGTTACACCATAATCAATACCTTCTTGAGAATATCCTTTACATACTGACCTTCCTTTTTTTCTCGACACCTTTCCATCTTCATTCAACTTATTTCTAAATACCCATTTTGTACCAATTAAATTTTTATCTTTGGACCTAGGTACAAGAGTCCAGGTTTTATTCTTTTCTATCTATTCTATTTATTCATTCATAGCCTCAATCCAACTTTTATTTTCCAATGCATCTTTAACACTTCTTGTTTCAAATTCAGCAAGTAAACATGTAACTTTTAGTTTGCTTCTTGTCATTGTTCCATTAGATTTATCTCCAATGGTCTGATCAAGTGCATGATGCCTTCTAACATATTTAGCCAATGTAGGTTCTTTGGCTTTTGAATGAACTACATTGTCTTCATTTTGAATTTCAACTTCTGGCTTTGATCTTTCTATCTATAGCTTGGGTTCTTCAGATTTAGTATGCACTAACTTGGTAGACTTTGAATGTGACTTGAGTCCCTATAACTTAGTTTGAGCTTCCTACAACTTGATAGCCGATGGAGATTTGGTCAACTTGGTAGATGAAGTCTCATTTTTGTCAAATGTGTTTGGCAATGTATTAGGTTGATAGTAGACAAATATTTTGTAATCTTTTGATTCCTTTTTGCTTTCTTCTTCAGTCTATTTTGCAAACTTATCAGTTTTTACATGTGCACTTTCTATGATTTTTTGAGTGGATAAATTTAGACATTTATATGCTTTACTTCTGTAGGAATATCCTAGAAATATACCTTCATCACCTTTTACATCAAATGTTCTTTTTCTAGATTCTTTCAAGATATAACATTTGCTACCAAATACTTTCAAGTAACTTACTTTAGGTTTGTAGCCATACCATAGATCATAGGTATATTTGTTTGAGTCCTTGAATTGAACTTAGTTCAAAGAATGAGCTATAGTTTTGATAACTTCCTTCCAGTATTTGATAGCAATGTTCTTCTCAATCATTAGTGTTCTTGCACAATCCATGATGGATCTATTTCTTCTTTCATCTATTCCATTCTACTTTAGAGTACCAGGGGCTGATACTTGTCTTTTGATTCCTTTTTCAATGTAGAAATTATTGAATTCATTTGAGATGAATTCACCACATCTATCTGATCTTAAGAATTTTAATCTTTTTCTAGTTTCCTTTTCTACTCTAGCAAGATACCATTTGAATTTCTCAAAAGATTTTGAGTTTTCTTTCAGATACATAACAATCATCATTCTAGAATAATCATCAACAAAAAGAATGAAAAAATTGTCTCCACTATAAGTTTCTATTCCAATGGGTCCAGACAAATCAGTATGCACTATTTTCAAGATATCTTCTAACAGATAGTTTTTTCTTTTAAAACTAGTCTTTCCCATTTTACCAATTTGACATTTTTTGCATAATCCAACATCAGGTTTCTTTAGATGAGGAAGACCTCTTACTCTTCTAAGTTTGTTGATCTTGACCATATTATCAAAGTTCACATGACGTAGCCTTCTATGTCATAACCAACTTTCTTCTACTTGAGCAATGAAACATGAACTATCACCAAGATCAAGGTAAAGTAGGTTACCTTTTGTTTGCCTATCTGATTCAATCAGATTTCCTTAGTTATCAAGTAGTCTTTCTTTGCCATTCATGAATTCTACCTTGAATCCAATGTTGTTTAGCTATGCCACACTCAACAAATTATGTTTTAGTCCTTGAACCCAATAGGCATTGTCACATACAAGTTCATTGGTTAAAGAGATTTGACATTTTCCTTTTATACAACAAAGTTCATTGCTTCCAAATCTTACACTACCTCCATCATAGTGTTCAAAGTGTTCAAACTTAGTTTTTTCTCCAATCATATTATAATAATATCCATTATCTATGATCCATGTGTCATTTTTACTAACATGAGAGACAAGTTCCATCTTATCTCCTTCATCATTAGATTCATCTTTTACAACAATATATACTATTTCATCTACAATATTATCAAAATCTTATCCATAAAACAAGTTTTCTTACCTTTGTCTTTGTAGGATTTGTGACCTTTGAATTCCTTCTTACCTTTGTACTTGTGGCTTTTCTTCTCTTCGTTGCCTTGTTTGTTTGGGCACCTAGCAGCAATATGATCAATTTCTTCACAAGGAAAACATATTAGAGGGATTTTACCTTTGTACTTTCCTCTACTCCTAGAATATTTCTTTGCAATTAAAGCTACAACAATTTCAAGATCATTTTCTGAACTTTCTTCAGCTTCTTCTTCACTTTTTGATTGATTATCTTTTATTTTCTTTCCTTTTTCTTTAAGTGAGAGTTTAGCTTCAAATACAAATTCAATATTCTTGGAGGTAGGAACATAGTTGTCAAAATTGTCTAGTTCAAAAGCTATCAATCTTCCTACTAAGGCATCCAAACTCAACTTGTGATTTGGATCACATCTCTTTTCTTGAATAGTAGATACACTAATTGCATAGATTGGAAGCAATGTTCTAAGTACTTTACTTACAATAGTTTCTTCTTTGATTTCTCCTCTAGATGCTCTAATTGCACTAACACTGGCATTGATTCTTTCCACATATTTTGCTACATTTTCATCTTCTCTCATCCTCATTTGATCAAATTGTCCTCTAAGGTTTTCTTCTTTGGCTTTTCTTACATTGTCATCTCCTTCATAGATTTTTTTCAGCTTGTTCCACATATTAAAAGTACTTTTATAGTCTTTGAGCTCATGAAATTCAGCATAACTGAGAGCAGATGCAATGTCAATCATCATGATGTTATGGTTCTTCTTCTTAGCAATGTCATCAAATGATAATGTTCTAGTGGGAGTTTTATATTCTTCAGCAAGATATTTGCATCTTGTATCATTGCTGGTAGCTAGATGAAGCCTCATAATTCCTTGCCATGCTACAAAGTTATCTCTATTTAGCTTTGGAATCTCTCTCTTGTACGACATTTTGATCTTTAGCTTATGTCCTTCAAACCTTGTTTGCAAGCACCAAGATTTTGATACTAATTGTTGGAAATATATGAAGAGTAACTAAGAGGGGGGGTCAATCAGTTACTAAAAAAATAAATCCCAGATCCCTTAGATGTCAACTATAAAATTAAAACTGATAAAACATATTACTGTTGTTACTTAGTAATCACACAGAAATTGTTTTAACTCGGTAAATGCAGAGTGAAAATTACTTTAGTGAATCTTAAGATGTTATCATTAATTAATTTCAAGCATGAAAGAAATAACATGAACATATGAGATAGCAGGATTTAATGTGGAAACCCAATTTGGAAAAAACCACCAATGTAACTAGTTACTATTTTTCACTCTTTTGAAATGAGCCTTGTTAGGAGCCAACCCTGTTAAAGGTTACAAAACACACTATTAGGTGTGACCCTATTAAATGATTTAATAATCCTATTAGGAGTGATCTTGCAAAATGTCTTGAAATAATTCAAAGTAATTTCCACCTTGTTAGAGGATTTACAAATGGCTCTTAAACCAACTCTGTTAAGATATTTTAGATCACTACTACAATGGTTAGAGAGTAACAATGAAATGACTTGATTGTGATGCAACTGAGTTGTTGATTATAGATCTTTTCTCTAGTTCATACTTGATCCTTCCTAATCAAATAACACTTTTTTTCTTGACAAGGATACCTTCTTATCCTTCTAGTTTGCTTCCTCTTCTTATCTCTTTTCAACTCATTCAACTTACACACATCACACTCATGCTTGAAATCCTAACTTGACCTTTTACTTATACCTTTCAAATTGTCAAGTCAGCTCAAATACAATTTAGAATAGCCAATATTCATCACCTTAGTCAGCTAGAATCAATAGGTACAATAATTAAGCTTTACATGCCAAAACAAGAAATATCCTTTGGTAGCCAACCCAGCTCAGTAGAAACTGATTCTGAAGCAATTTACTATGTTGACCAATAGAAGCTCAATTAACACTACAAAATTACAAAATTACTTTGGTAACTGAGTTAACTCAATTAGCAATGACTCTGTTCAACTTTCCCTTCATTAATCAAGTGAGCTCAGTTAACACTCTTTTCAGCTTAACTTCCTTTGACGCCTGAGTAAGCTCGGTAGAAACTACCTTTTGTATAGAGTAACCTCAAGAACTCTTGGTAGACTAGGAAAATTTTCTTCATTGACCAAGTGAGCTCAGTATGCACTGACTGCCAACTAATATGAAATTTTTGTAACATCAAATACAACACACAATTGATGTGGTCCATTGTCTTAATATTAACAAACTTGTAGAATGTAAAACATTAATAGTAAAACATCTAAAATGACATTCACACAAGTATGAAACTAAGATTTAATCTGGAAACCTAATTTGGGAAAAACTACCAATAACATGTCACCAAATTTTCACCCTTTTGAAGTGAGCTCTATTAGGATCCAACCCTATTAAAGGTTACAAAACACACTGTTAAATGTGACTTTTTTAAAGGATTTAATCAACCTATTAGGAGTGGCCTTGTGAGAAGGCTTAAGAACATTCCATTTGAATATCACCTTGATTAAAGGATTTTAATACTGATACAATGTTTATAAAGTAATAGTAGGATGATCTGAAAAAATACAATTCACTTTGAAAATATAGATAATAGTTTGGTTCATATGGTGATCCATTAACTAGCCTCCATTGTCATCTCAATCTCTAATCTACTTGGCAACCCTTCAAGCAATCACTATTCACCTCTTCATAACTCTTCTCAGCCTCTTGCTCAATGTTTCTAATCAATAACATCAACAATTGCTCCAACCTTATTCAACTAGTCCTTATATCTCCTTAAATAGATAATTTTGATCTTTTTCCACTTAAACATCATCATAGATCTTAGGGTTTTGATCAGATTCAACACATACAATGAATTTTTCCACCTTCTTATTCATCTCTTTCTTTTTTAGAAAATTCTCCTAACTTTTCCTTAAATTGTTACATAGAAAATTTAAAACATAGTTTCCCTTGAATTAAATAATCCAAGTCATCCATCCTTATCTTCGACATGCTTGCATATTCCAAGAAATCAACTATGTCAACTAGAAATCATGATTTCTTCATATTCTATCAAATTTTGTCCCTTGGCCAGCATTTTGATTGGACACTTAGTCATCACTGGATTATTTAGTTACTACTAACATTTATTGTTTGGCACATATACTAACACTTGGTCAATACTGATGCTCGATTGACACTATATATTTTTTGAATTATACTGGTGCTCTGTCAATACTATCATCACTCGGCATAAACTTCAAGTTCCTTAATCTTCTACTCTTATGCTTGGTTAAGCCTATTCCTTTTGTCATCCTTTGATCATGATGCAGGAGCATCCCATACTCATCCGAGGCACATTGGAGATTCAAGGACATATAGAGGTCTTGGAGCATCTCATGATATCAATTGGTCTATTGTACAACCCATCATGGTTTTTGAAAGAACAAAAGGTTATAGTTTTGTATGATGTATGGGCTGATTCCAATGTTGAAGAGCTGTAATTGATCCTTGGAATGGGATCTAGTGGTTGTTTAAGGTAGACAAGTAATTAGTTAGGGTCTAGTAGTATGTCATAACAACCCCAAGTCGTTGCATACGTTAAAATAGTCAATAAGTCTCTTTAGACATAGTTTCATGCTTTAAAAAATTCAAATTTTGCATCAGAGCCATTTTGGAGGGAAACCTTCTAATTTGAATTTTATAAAGGGATAGGTAGTGAAACGAATTGGAGTTAGTTAAGGAGGTTGAGAACTATCTCCTGAGCATATATATATATATATATATATATATGTGTGTGTGTGTGTTGGTACGGCCTGTACCTTAAGATAGTACGGACTGTTATAGAATTTGCAATAAAAGTGCTTCATTTCAAGAGCAATTTGAAGAATCCTTTGTTTTGTAAGCATTTTTTGATATTGGAATGAATGGTAATACCATTTTAGATATGTATTGAGGTGATTCACAGGGTTTTGCACTCAGATTTGAAGATTTGGTCATCAAAATTCTATACTGTTGGCTGTAACAGTCATATTTTAGGCATTTTTGACAGTTTTCTTTGATTAATCATGGTATTTCCATGAAATGTTTACTGTTTCTTCATGGAATACCATCCATTTAACATGTATTATGATTACTAACCTTGTATTGAGCATTTAACCAGTGATTGGTGGCCACCAAAGCAATTAAGGTGTGAAAAAAAGAGGAAAATCCAAAGGGACAAGTATAGCAGCAGAGAATCTACCTTAAGGAGGTAGGGTTTTTAAGTTTTTTGGAGTTAGGGCATGCCATAAATATGGTGTTCCATCTTTGAACAGATTCTAGAAGTGATTGGAAGTGGGAGAACCGTAAAGCCCTTGTTTTATGCCATTTAATGAGAGGGTTTGTTGGAAAGCATGCCTGGAAAGGTCAACTTGAAAGAAATATTGAGGAATCCTTAGTTTGACATCAAAATACCATACTGTAGAAAGTTTGAGATTCAGGGGACAATTTTGAAGGGTACTTGCTTTGTAAAAGTGGCTTAAAAGGCCTAATTTTGAGACAAAACTATCCTATTCCGTACAATCTTTCCAAAATAGTGATATCTGATTTTTTAATATGTTATAAAACTATGAAAAGGGTATCTAAAAATCATATTTTTTTGCTTGGTGTTTTGTAAAGTTTGGAAGAAAATTCAAGAAAATAGGGTCTGCTAATCCGAAGAAGAGAGTAGCCTAGTCAAGAGGGGTAACTTGGGTTTGTGCATGAACTTGGTTTTGGGATTGTAAAACCTATTTATACATGTCATTTTGAGTCTGTTGAAACACTTTGTGGGGTTCAAAGAGATAGTTGAGGGTCTATTCCATATTTGTGGTATTTACCCTTTAAGGTGTCTTAGAACCTAATAGGAACCTTGGGAGTTTGAATCAGTTTTGTGGGAATCCATCACCTTTTGCATGCCACTCTGCATCAGATCACTTCTTCTAGGCTTTAGTATAATTGTCTTCTCACTTAGGTTATGATTAAATAATCAAATTATCTTGTCAATGTCTAACTAATAAAGTGCCCATTGTAGTTCCTCATAACTCAACCTTTCCTCTAAGTCCTTTTGTTAATTCCTCTCAAATCCTCTTCATTAATCATCTTGATATAGAAGTCTACTTAGACAGAAAACTATCTCACCAATAAGGATTGACATCAACGAGAACATAACAATTATTCCAATTGTAGTTTCCACCACTAATAGAGATTAAATTCATTAACAAGGTCACAACTAATAGTGTATTTTTGTAACCTTTGATAGGGTTGGCTCTTAATCAAGCTCATTTAGAAGAGTGCAAAAGTAGTATCATGTTTGATGAAGGGTACTCCCCTTAATACCATAAACACATAACTGAAATAAAGAAATAACAACAATTGGCAAGAACAAAATATATGTTTCTTATTATCACCACAAATACAAAATTATAGAATTTTGAAATACAATATGCAAACCCACATGGGTGCCTTCCTTACAATAATTTGCAACATAAAGTTGTAAACTATCACCCAAAGTTGTCCTATACAATGTACATGCATTCCTTAAATGGACATTTTTACACCACCCAAGAAGTTTCTAGACATCAAACCTTAAACCTTGAGACCGACTAACTCTAAAATTATATATAGAGATGGCTTGATACACCTTTGACCTTTAATATCTTCAATGATAAACATACACCTCTATAATTAGGACATTCAAAGCTTGTATGACTAACTTACTAAGTAGTAAGCCTTTATAGGAAACAAATTTTCAATGAGACTACCCCTAGTCAAGAAATAAAAATGAAATATTTTTTGGTGATGGAAGACTGCTCTTACACCCAGGATGCTCCTATACTAGACACTCAAGGTAATTTGAGAATTGATCTCGTAATGTCTTGGGTATTGAGAGGAAAACCTAGATTTTGAACCTCCTCCCCTATTTGCCATGATGAATCTTTTTCTGACCTCTCTTTTTGTCTGACTAGGTACTCTTGATAAGTTTGGTTCCTTGAACTTTTTCCAACATAACTTTCCAGTATCTCCTTAGTCTCCCTTTTCACTAAACTAGCTACTAGAATACTCCATTGCACTTGTACAAATTCATCTCCATCACCTCCTTCATAATACTTTGTCAAATTTGAAATATTAAATACTAGTGAAATTTTCAATTCAATAGAAAAATCCACTTCATAGGCATTGATAGAATCATGTTGTTTCACTATCTTGCATGGTCCAAACTTCTTCATTTTCAACTTATTGTATGTACCCACAAGAAAATGATCCTTTCTTAAATGAACCATCACTTCATCTCCAAGCTAAAATTCCTTATACCTCCTTTTCACATCTACCTTAGCTTTATACTATGTATACATCTTAATAATGGTCTTCCTCACCTCATCATAGATATTCTTCAAATGTTTAGCAAATTCTTTAGCTTCAAAACTACTTATTTCTCCATTATCAAATTGCCTAAATTGAGAAGTATTTCTGAGACTGCACCCATATACAATCTAGAATAGTGATTTACCAGCACTCCTATTGAAAAAAGTATTACATTATAATAATTCTTCCCTTGGTAAAATTAGATCGTAGCCTTTTTGCTTATCTCCAACTAAACATCTTGGCAAATTCCTCAAACTTTGATTAACAACTTCTCTTTATCCATTAGTCTATAGATGATGTGATCAACTAAACTTCAAGTCTATCTTTAATTTCTTCCACAATGTACACTAGAAATATCCAAAAAACTTGTATCTCTATCTAAAACTAAGTCTTTGGCAGACCATGTAGTCTCACCATTGCTCTAAAAAAAAACTCTTCCACATGAATAGCATTAGTAGTCTTCTTATAGAGAATGAAATGTGCCATGTTTGAAAATATTTCAACTACCACAAATATGGAATCATTACCTTGTTGTGTCATTGGTAAGACAAGATTGAAATCCATGTTGGCATCCTCACATGGCTTCTCTGGTATAGGTAATGGCTGATACAACCTAGTATTCTACTTCACACCTTTTGCCATGTGATATACTCTTCAACTCTACACAAAATTCTTCACATCTTGTGGTAATTGTGGCCTTTATTAATTCTCCCCAACCAAAGAAATGGTATTATCTCTACCAAAGTGCCCAACCAATCCTCCACTATGCTTCTCCTTAATGAGATTCTCTCTAATAGAAATTTGAGGAATGCGTAATTGACATCCTTTGAATAACATACAATCTTGGATTATAAAATCCAACCAGTTCACCCTCTCAAATGTAATAAGTTATGTACAATCCTTCCAAGATTTTCCAAAATTAGTATGCTTTGGATACAAATTCTTGAGTTCCTTGTGTATATGCTACTTTAGTATGAAAGAAAACACTAATCTATTTAAAAACCAAAGCATTAACTAACAAGATCAATATAACATATATGAGAGACTAAAGAGGAACCCCTAATTAAGAATGTGCGCCAAATGAATGGACTCTCCCAATAGGATTTCACTCTTTTCTTGGTAGATGAGTCTAAGTAAAGGATTGTTATGTATGCTTAAAGGGCTTCAAATTTGCTTCAATGGATGTTGGGATTTGGATGCGGATGTATGTAAAAAGTATGAATTTTGGCTTCTCAAAATAATATTATAACTTTAACTTAAGGATTGTGATAAAATGGCTTGGGAGGGGATTCAATTTATAGGCTAAGGGCTTGAGGGTTTGAGGGCTAAGATGTAAGGATGGGGAAAAGCTTATGGAGGGCTCAAATTGCATGAGAGGAGAGCACATGGATTGTGCTTCTTTAAAGCCAATCAGAGAGTAACACATGTCATAGGGTGAGAGGATGGAGGAAAGGGAAAGGATGAGTCAACAAAAGAGGCTCAAGGGATAATATCTTCATAAAGACCTTTCATAATGGCTTGTAAGAGAAATGAATGGGTTTGTAAGAGTCTTTTATGGCTTTGTAAGAGCATTCATGGTTGGGTGGTTGGGATATTTTGGAGGGAGTTGAGATTGTTGACTTTGTTTGGTTTAGGAAAGTCTTAAGCTTGCTTGGGGAATGTGACAAGGTTAGGGGGGGATTAGAGGTGATTTAGGATTTAGATTAGGGATGTTAGAGATGTGCAAGTGGATGGCATTAAATGAGGGTGGGTGAGTTAGTAGCTAAGCTTGGTTAGTATGGGTGGATGGGGTGGATTAGGCTAAAATGGAGGTTTAGAGATAGGATTAGGGTGAGGATGAAGACCTTCTAGAAGAGTCTAGAATTTTCTAGGATGAGGATAAAAGGTTTTTTAGAAAATGAATAAAATTTTATTTATTTCATGGGTTTGGGTTGAGGAGATATTCATTAAAATATTTTTAATAAACATGAAGATTAATATTTAATCTTAATTAAATATTTCGAGTTGGGATTAGGGGTAAAAAATGATGGGATTAGCCTTTAATCAAAATTAAAGAAGGATTAGAAGATTTTGGAAGAGGTTAGTGGTCTTAAGAAAATTGGCCAATTTTTAGGCAAAAAATAAATAAATAATTTATTTTGGAATTTTTGGTCAATTTATTAATTAAATAATTAATAAATAAGGAAATAATGTTTAAATAAGATTTAAACATTTTTGAGAGGGATTTCTTAGTTAAATATTTTTAATTAAGATAAAGGGATTTAATGGCACAAAAATAAATAAATAAATAAAATAATTAATTAATTAATGATGATGTCATCAAGAACTTTTCAAAAAATAAAAATACTTTATTTTCTAAGGGATTTTAGGTGTCTACATTTTTCCCCTCTTTGATGTGATGCCGCAAGTGGCATGGCATCAAAGATAATAAAATAAGATGCCCAAGGCTAGAGTAGAAGAGGAGAGAATGGACTGTGAGATGCCCCCTCAAGAAGGCGACAGGGAGAGAAAGCGAGGCTCGATGGCTTCTTGAAAAGTAAAAGAATCTTGGTGGGTGGGAGGACGAAGAGTGGCTTAAGAGAAGAGGTTTAGTTAGCTCAAACTCTCACTATGGGAGAATGATAAAGGAGAATCAGATGCACAAGAGGAAGCAAGCTTAAGACTTTAGGGAAGGTGGAGGATGAAGGAGTAGAGTGCTATAAAAAGGAATCCAAGATAGGGAGAAGGATGAGAGGATTATAAAAGCTGATGCTATAGGATTTCAAAGAGTTAAATTGGTGGAAGATGGGTTTTGAATATCCCTAGGACTAGGATTGTGGATCTTGAAAGATGAGGCTTGGTGGATTGATTGGATTGGTGGATCCCTAAGACTAGGATTGTGGATCCCTAAAGCTAAAAGTGAAGAGTGATTCAAAGAGATACTGATGCATAAGCTGGGGTAGGAGAGACAGATGTTGGATATGGATGGGGGATAATGGAGATGAAGGGAATCCATTGAAGCTTTTTGAGTAGGGGGATACTTCAAAGAGAAGTACCACCATGTAGTTGAGCACTAGATTTGCTATAGGACTGTTGGTTAATTGCCAAGGTTACCAAGAACATCAAGGCCATGTCACCAACTATCTAGAGAACTGACAGACTGACTCAAAATAAACACACAAGGATTTCCCTAGCATCGACATGAATCTCAGAAGAATCACAGTGGAACTGACACTGGGTAACCCACAAGCAAAAAAGAAAAACAAACAAAAGACTTGATCAAGACCTTACGTCTAGATTGCCCCATTCATAGTATACCATGATATGGAAGATCGTTGCAACCTTGAGGAGGGAATAAAAAGATTTTTTGGAAAAGATATTGCAAGACCCAAAAGGGAAGATTCCAAATCAGAAGAAAGCAAAAATCCAAAAGAGAACCGTTTTCCAATGAGATGGGTAGGATGAGGTACTAACGGACCAAGACCAGACATGAGGAAAGCTATATCCTACAAGGATCTATCAGAGAGCACCTAAGCTGGTGGATTTGGATGAGTGATGCACTTGGAAAGCTAAACTAAGAAGAATAACACTTTGGTGATAGGAGATCTAGCTAAAGGATGCATTGGAATAGCTAACCAAGATTTGTGCGATGTGTGCAAGATGTTGATCAAGGATGAACTAACACAAAAGCTAGATAGATACAATGGTACTAAGCTAAAGAGGATGTACAAGCTGACAGACCAAGATATGTTACAAATGTACAAGGTTGTTCATGTTTAGGTTTTGTGAGATGGAAATGTTTTAGAGTGTGGGATGTCTGTAATAGTTGATAGGCAGATAGGTAGATGGTTTGCAAAAATCTTAAGTGAAAATGCGATTCTTTTTGTGCATGTGATAGGATACAAGCTTTGGTATATAATACAAGCTAGAATATGGTACAAGCTTTGGACAAGATTTGGATATACAAGCTATGATACAAGGGATGATACAAGATTTACAAGCTGGGGTACAAGATTTACAAGCTATGGTACAAGATTTACAAGCTGTACAGGAGGTATTTACGAGCTTCATTAGATTTTGGATATTTGGTTGGAACACCAAGGGAACAAGCAGGTGCTTTATGGGATGGTGGTTGAATGGATGAGGGATAGGATAGTGATAGATAATGGATTAGTCTTAGTACACAAGGCATTTGAATTACCAAGTTTTCACCAAGGTACCTATCCAAGGCGCTTGAATTGCCAAGTTTTCACCATTGGACACTTATTTCTCTTTACTATTTTTTTTTTTTTGTATTTTTCAAAAGCTGGGTATACCAAGGATTTTCAAGCATAGAACTTCTTGAGATGAATGATGTTAGTAGGATCATTCAAGAGTTCTCCTTCCAGTGTAGATAGCTGATAGGCTTTGGAGCCAAAGGATGCAGTGACAACATAAGGACCAAGCCATGTAGGTTTAAACTTGCCTTTCTTTTCTCGATTGGTTTGGACTTTCATGTTTTCTTTGAGGACCATGTCACCCGGCTGAAAGTGTCATGGAAGCACTTTCTTGTTGAAATTCCTTTTGAGACAAGTTTGATAGACTATGAGATGATCATAGGCTTGTTGTTGCTTCTCATCTAAGAGATCTAGTTGGGTGAGCCGAGCTACTCTGTATTCTTCATTTGATATTTGTCCTCACAAAGATATGCACAAGGAGGGAAGTTCAACCTCTATAGGTAGTACCACTTCAGCACCATAAACTAGGGAGTATGGAGTTGTGCTTGTGGATGTACAAAAGGAGGTTTGATAGGCCCATAGGGCTGGATTTATTTGTAGGTGCCAATCGCGGCCGAAATCATTGACAACTTTCTTTAGGATTTTGAGGAGGGTTTTATTAGTTTCCTCTACTTGGTCGTTACCTTGTGGGAAATATGGGCTAGAAAAGTGGTGATGGATGCAAAGGGAAGTGCATAGTTCTTCCATGTTGAGATTTTCAAAGTTACCTCTGTGGTCAATAAAGATGGTGGATGGGATGCCAAAGCGGCAAACAATGTGGTACACGATGAACTTGGAGACCTGAACTCCTATAGTTGAGACTAGGGGGACTGCTTCCACCCATGTAGTGAAATAGTCTATAGCTGTTATTATCCATTTATGTCCATCAGATGAGAGAGGTGTGATAGTTCCAACTAGATCAAGACCCCAACAAGCGAAAGGCCAAGGTGGTGCAATAGGCTATAGATCTTGTGCTGGAGTGTGCACGAGATTTGTGTGTTGCTAACATGGGAGACACTTTCTAATAAAGTCACAAGAGTCTTCTTTGATGGTAGGCCAATAGTAGCCTGCTCTAAGGATTTGTCATGCTAGGAAAATACCACTCATGTGGGCACCGCAAAGTCCAGAGTGTACTTCTTCTAACTCCATCATGGCCTCATTTTCATCTAAACATTGAGAGAGAGTATCATGATAACCTCGATGATATAGGGTATTGGCTATGATAACATAGCGAGATGATTTTCAAATGAGGTTTTCGTGTTGGGTATGTCTGAGGTGAGGGGAGATGATACCATCTTTAAGGTAAGCATGAATCTCATGGTACCAAGGAGATTGGGGACCAACCAAGATACAAACACGGTTTGAGTCATCATTCACAAAGGAAGGTGTGAGGAGCTGCTCGACTATAAAATCATACTACGTAACTGCTTAGGAAATTTCCAAGAGCGAGTCGATAGTAGCCATGGTGTTTGCTACTTTGTTCTGCATTCAAGGCACTTGTGTAAACTGAAGCTTTGTAAAATGCTGGGTTAGCTGATCAACTAGCTCTTTGTAGGGTAATAGATTTTCATCTTTGGTTTGATATTCATTTAGAGCTTGCTTGATGATGAGCTAAGAATCGCCAAAGATTTCTAACTCAGTGATGTTCCATTCTGCAACTATCTTTAATCTTGCTATGAGAGCCTCATATTCAGCTATATTGTTGGTGCTAGGGAATTATAGCTTGAAGGCTTTTGGAATGTAATCTCCTTGAGGTGTGACCAAAAATATTCCTGCCCCTGATCCATGAGATGTGTATGAGCCATCAAAATAAAGTTTCCATGGGGGTTGTTCTTCAATTAGATAGATATGCTCATCTAGAAATTCTATGATCAAAGGATATGTATCTACTAGAGGTGCATCAGCTAGGTGATCTGGTATAGCTTTCCCTTTGATTTCCTTTCTGTCCACATATTGGATATCAAATTCGCTAAGGAGCATAACCCATTTGGCCAAACGGCCTGTAGGTGCTATTCTGGAGAGCATATACTTGAGAGGGTCGATCTTGGAGACTAGTTGGATGGTATGACTTAACATGTAGTGGCAAAGCTTTTGAGTTGAGAAAACAACTGCCAAACAAGCTTTTTCCATAGGAGTATAATTGAGTTCATAACCAACTAGGGTTCTACTGATGTAGTAGATGGCTCTTTCTCTACCATAGTCATCGAGCTATGCTAGAAGTGCTCCTAGAGCAGTAGGTGTTGCTGATATGTACAAGATCAAGGGATGACTAGGAACTCGTGGAACCAAGATAGGGGGATTGGTGAGATACTGCTTGAGCTGATCAAAGTTGCATTGACATAAAAGATACCACTTGAAGTTTTCATCCTTCTTCAGTAAATGTGCAAATGGTGTACACTTATTTGCAAGCTGGGAGATAAAGCACCAGATAGATTGAAGCTTTCCTTGAAGAGTGTGAAGTTGTCGCAGTGTTTGGGGAGGAGGCATGTCTAAGATAGCCTTGGCCTTCTTGGGGTTGATCTCTATACCTCGTTTAGAAACTATAAAGCCTAGAAGCTTGCCAGATGTGACCCCAAAGACATACTTCTTGGGATTCAGCATGAGATGATATGTGGCTAACCTATCAAAGACTTTCTCCAGGTCAGCAAGATGATCCATGAAGGTGTGAGATTTAACCAAGATATCATCCACATAATCCTCCAAAATTCTATGGATAAGATCATGGAAAATGGCTATCATAGCTCTTTGATAGGTAGCCCCAACATTCTTTAGGCCAAAAGGCATCATGTTGTAGCAAAAGGTTCCCCAAGGGGTAGTGAATGTTGTCTTATGTTGATCCTCTTCTGCAATCTTCATTTGATTATACCCAAAAAATCCATCCATGAGAGACAAAATTTCATGTCCAGCTATAAGATCTACAATCATATCTATGTTGGGCAAGGGAAAATCATCTTTTGGACAAGCTTTGTTAAGATCTTTGAAATCAATGCAGATTCTAATGTCACTAGAAGGCTTAGTGACAAGGACTGTGTTGGAGATCCACTCTGAGTAGTCGATAGGTTAGATAACCTTAGCAGCTAACATTCTTTCTAATTCAGCTTTGACCAGTAATGCCACTTTGGGGTGCATTTTTCTAAGCTTTTGTCTGACGGGCTTGATCTTTGGATCAACTGCAAGATGATGAACTACAAGCTTTGGATCAAGTCCTAGCATGTCCTGATATGACCATGAAAATTGGCTAATGTTCTCTCTTAAGACCTCAAAGAGGAGGTCGGCTTGGTCTTGTGATAGGGATGCAGCAATGTGAACAAGTTTGGGGATCTCTAAAGAACCGATGTTGACTTCTCTAGTATCCTCAATTATAATAAAAGACACCTTTGGTCGATTATCTTGAGGAGTTAATGCTAAATCCTCATGTTCTATTGATGACTCTAGATTTTCTTGCTGAGGGGCTCTCTTCACTACCTTAGCTAGTCTCGGATTCGCCTTAGTTCCAATTTTGGGTGTATCAAAACTAGGTTGGGGATTTTCTCCAAAATATGCTTTTGGATCCAACTTGTAGATATATGTTGAGTCTAGCTTTGTTTGCATGTGAGGTGTTTTAGTTCCCATTAATAAGTGCTTCCTCTGATGTGAACTCATCAATGTGTATGATTCTTGGTTGGTCCCAATCTATGAGTTGTGGATGGGTGAGTGGTAGGTCAATGAAATGGATGGATAGTTCTTGGAGAACAGAGTCTTCGAGGAAGATTTGGTCTAGGATATCGTCATAGGCTCTCTTTTCAACTTCCTCAAGAATGTCTTCTATTTCGACAAGGTCGCGGTGAATGTTCAAAAAAGCGTGACCATCCGTATTGGTGCCCCCAGTTATGGGTATGCTAAAGCCAAGACCTAACTTCATTTCCCACTTGTGTGCTTTGATGGGGCACTACATGCCTCTTTCTTCTGGTCCTAGACCACCACCTTAATAATTCCATTTATCAGTGATGAGCTTATGTTCTTGGGGATACTTTTGGCTGAAGTGATCAAGTCATGCTTGATTTATTGGGTGCATCCTTATGTAACCAATTGTTGATATCTGGAGTGAGCTCCTAATGAAGAGGGCTTTTTGAGGATACAAAGGTTTTTGGGCCAAATTATTTGTATTAAGGAGGTGGAATCTCCTTAGTTTTGTGATATGTTAGTCATCCATGGGCATGTGGATCAAGTGGGAGTGCCCCAACAACAAATGCATCTGACAGACTATACTCTCCATAGCCTTTGTTATTGATCTTCACAGTAGACAGAGTGGAGGCGAGCATGGTTTTTGGGTCATTACAAGTGTGGCATGAGTTGGTGATGGTTGTGCTGATATCAATTCTAGGGCAATGGTTTGTATATGAAGCTTCGATCGCATTTTAATAAGAAAAGGGTTCTAGATCGGCATGGATGGTTACCTCTATGCCTTGATGTAGAAATTTGATGCATTGATGGTAAGTGGATGGAACAGCTTTCATGGCATGAATCCATGGGCAACCAAGGAGGATGTTGAATGGTAGGTTTAGATCAATTACATGGCAGAGTGTTTCTTGGATGACTGGCCCAACCTTGATTGGCAGCAAAATAGTTCCTTCTATGGTTCTTTCCAAGTTGTCATAAGCTTTGATGGTGATAACTTCACTGATGATATCTGCCTTAGTATACCCAGCTTGTTTTATGAATTTTAGGGTCCAAATATTCAAGGCTGATCCATCATCTATCATTACTCTTTTTACAAAAAAATTGGATACCATGATGGCTATGCGAAGTGGAAGGGTGTGATCTGGCTTGACTACAAGTATGTCAGTGGGTTTGAATGATAGGGCACATGAGGAGGATAGGTGTCTAATGAGATTATGAAAATTAGTAGTGTTGATATCTGAAGGGACACAAGATTCTATGAGAGCACTGTCAAGGATGTTTTTGTACACAAGACTAGTGTGGAGGAGGTCTAAAATGGAGATTTGGGTTTTCATGTTCCCAAGGTGTTCCAAGATATTGTAATAGCTTTTGGATGGAGCTGATGATACTGTTGGGGTTGATAGTCCTGATGGGATTGATGGGGCTACGATATTCAATCGTGCTCTTTGAGTGGTGACTACACACTCATTGTTTGGGCTTTGGATATTGATAACATTGACAGAAGGCTCTTTTTTAGATATACAACCAATAAGGCTACCATAGTCTATGTAGGATGAAGTGTGGTCATTGTTCTTCCCATGTTGTTGGTTTGGCTGGCGGTTGTTGGTATTGTTTTTTTTGGTTTGGATAGGTGCTTTTCCAAGATTTTGGTTGTTGTGAGGAGGAAAAGCATTTTGATAAATCTGTAAGTCTACATTAGGAAAGGTTTGGGCACCAATGGTGATTTCTTTCCGATCAATGAGGTCCTACACATAATCTTTCAATTTCATGCATCTGAGGGTGGTGTGGCCTTTTACCCTATGAAATTTGCAGTACTCATTGTCTTTGTATCATGCAGCTTTGGATTGGCCTAGGTCAATTTGTTGGGTAGGAGGAAATTTGATGAGGTTTTCCTTAGTCAATTTCTCAAAAATGACATCCAATGGCTCACCAAGTGGTGTATAGTTTCTAGGTGCAGGTTGGAACTTAGGCTTTGGTCCTAGCACTACATTGATGGCATTAGCTTGATTGCTAGACCCTTGAAAGTTGGGTCTTGGATTGTGGCTTTGATAGCTTTGGTGATTCTGTTGTTGGTAGTTGATAGCTTGTTGATTGTTTGATTGATACAGTGGGTTGGACTAATTTTGGGAAGGACCAACAATATTCACATGTCTCATATCAGTAACCCCATCTGTTGCAATGAGCTTGTTTTTGTTCCAATACCTAAACTTGTCATTTGAATGTGTTTGATTTTGGTTGGCTTCCTTGTAAATCTTGACCACACCATCTTTAATGAGTCCTTGCTCAAGGATCATTCCTTTCTCTTTGATATCCTTATAGGTCTGCAAATAGTTCATGGTCATGTGGTGAGCCAAGCTGGGATGGGCATTATCAATAAACATTTTCACCAAATGGTGCTCTGGCAAGGTGCAGGTTATGTGGGTGGTAAGGGTTTGCCATCTTTGCAGGTATTTGACAAGGCTTTCTCCACCTTTTTTCTTGGTGTGGACAAGATCAACTACTGATAGCTCTATTTCAACAAGATGGGTATATTGGGCTACAAATGCCTTAAACAATTTAGCAAAGTTTTTAACTGTGCCATATGGGATTCTATTAAACCATTCAAGAGCTGGTCCGACCAAGCTTTTGGGAAAGAGACACAAGAGGAAGATGTCAACATATGCCACTTCTTGGCATTGCATGTAAAATTCTTTGATATGTGTGATAGGGTCTCCTTTTCCTCTGAATTTGTCAAACTTGGGCATCTCAAAGTGTTTGGGAAATGGTGTCATGGTAATGGCTCTGTCAAATGGGTAAGCACACACATTCTCAAACTTGAAGGTTTTTGGATCATTTCCCTCCTGGATGTTCTTCAAGGTTGTCTTCATGGCTTCCCATTCTGAATTAATGGGTGATGGTTGGGGTGCCCCTAATGTAGGAGTGCCCTGAGGTAGGTATGTGCTAGATGGGGCAATGGAATATGGATGGCTTTGAGGTATGGGCTGGTAGGGATTGTACATGGCTTGGGCAATTGAATGGTGGATGATGGATTGCTAAGGTGGAGGTGGCACATATTGCTACATGTGTTGTGAGGCTTGCTGTTGATATTGAATTTGAGGTTGGGATTGAGGAACATAAGCTGGCTATGGGATAAATGGATTTCTTTGTGGAGGTAAGGTATAAGATGGTTGTGAAGCTTGGGGAAAGAATCGGGGAGCTTGTAGAACTTGACTTTGGATTTGAGGAGTTTGACCAATATATGTGGGTTGTGCCCCCATTTGGGAAGGTATTTGCATAGAAAAAGAGGCCAAGTAATTGGTGGTTGGTGGTGGTGGATTTCTTTGTAGAAGTGGCATAGAAAAATAGTTAGTAATAGGAGGTAATAGATTAGTTGGTGGTGGAGGTGGTGGGAATTGAAAGATTGGAAATGGAACTGATGGGGTTTGATAGCTTGGTGGCTAGATTTGAAAGCTTCATAGAGTGGTGGCAGGAGCTTGGGTCACTTGAGAGCTTGGAAAAACATTGGTAGTAGCTTGTGGGGTTTGATATCTTTGTGGAGTGAGGGTAGTAGCTTGTGGATTTGTGGCTCATGGCACCGAGCTCCAAGGACCTAGTGGAAATGATGGAATTGTGCTCTGAGCTGAGGTAAACAAGCTGGGGGTGATGAAAGGTTGATTACTTGGCCCTATGGGTGGCATCCTAGTTGTATATTGTTGAGGTTGGCCAAAGGTGCTAGCATTGATTTGGGGGATGGGTGGATTTGGAAGGCTAGGTTGGAGAGCAGCAACAACAATAGCTAAGGGAGTGAATGATGAGGTGTTTTGGATGAAGAGGGTTTAGGATGGAGTGGTATGGACCAATGGTGGAGTGGTGGTGGCTGGATTGGCTTGCAAAAGGGAGATTTCAACTTGAGTGGAGGTTGGTATGTTTGGGTCTATTGGATCATATGGGGTGGGTTGAGGCTCTTCTTTTGCTATATACAAATGATGAATTGGATCATAAGAACCTATGGGTGGTAGTTTCCCAAACAACGGGTGAGATGGATCTGATAAGGGAGGAGGTCTTCCAAAGTTGAAGGCTCCTATATTGTTCCTTTAAAAGTTAGCCATGATTGTTTCTTTGATCTTGTCTATAATGGTGTTCACTAATACTACATTTCCTGGTTGGTTCATGAAAGTTTCAATGTCAATAGGTGATGCTGTTTGATCCAAATGATAGGGCTCCATTGTTTCCTTCTTCTTCTTGGCTAAGCGAGTGACGGGTGGCATGAAAATGCAAAATGTTCCTAGGGATGAGATGCAACAATGCTGATGGATGCAAAAGGGGAAGGCTTTTCTATGCAAATTATTTTCTAGGTTGAGGCAAAGCTATATGAAAAACCTAAGGAGGATTGGGTTGGGGATTCTAACTTCAAAGATATGTTGCCAAAGCATGAAAGATCTACTTTCCTATGTGTAAGCGTGGTGGTGATTGTGTCAACTTTAAGGATAGACTGATGATCCTTTAGGAAAAACACGAGATTGACCACTTGTGGATCCCAACCTTTAGGTCAAGGTGATGAGAGATAACAAGTGACAAAGCTAGATTACCCTAGACAAAGCTCTATTAGAAGGATAACCTCGGTGAGGCTGGTGGATTTTCAAGATGGTAGGAATGGAAAACCTTTGGCAAGGTGACAACAATTTTGAAGGCTTGGATGTGAAAATTAGACTTTTGGGATGCTAGCTAGGTTTGAGGGGATTGCTTTGGTTTTAGGGCAAATATCTAAATGAGATGGATCAGCTAAAATGCTTAAATGGATAACCTAGAATGGATGGCTTTCCTACAAAGATGACTCTAAAGTGAAACTTATGCAAGAAGATGTGGAGAAATAAGGGGGTCTAATCATAAAAATCATGCCTAGTTGGTAAGGCATAAGTAGGGTTAACTCCTGGATGTTTGCTAAATTTGATAGTGCGATCTAACCAGGCATCTTGAAGGGCTTTTTCCTCAACTTTTTCTTCTACTTTGTGGAGTTTGGAAATTTGAGGGCTTGGTGTTACTTCCTTTCTCTTGGCTAAAGTTTTTTGGTATGCTTGAGAGGGCTTGAGTTTGTCTTTGTGAAACTTCTATTTGGGTTTGGGTTGTTCTGACATAAATTTCTAAATCTGTTTGGCTTTGAGAGATCGTGGTTGTTTTGCTTCAACTTGTTCAACTTCTGAAATAGGCAGTGACTATGCTAAGTGTGCCCTAAGCTAGGATGGACCAAGTTTTCCAAACATTTATTCATCAAATAAAAATCAAGCAATAGATAGGAACAACCAAATAAAAGTTTTTGATTCTCAGAATGTGATACTTGCACCAAGGAGTGTGTATATTTTACAAATGTTTTGATCAATCACTTCAAACACATTAACACCCTAGATGGTTGTCTACAAGGCTGACAATTGGTTTAGCTAGGGAGTCCTCGATATACCCAAGGTATGTGAGGCCCAAATCTGTAGATGAAACTAAAAAGATGTCACACAGTCAAGAGGAGCAGTAACCCACTTCTCCTCTTTCACTTCTCAAGGGTATAAAGTTCCTTGAGGCTTAGCCCGAGTGGAAAAATCTTGATTCCAAGAGAGGTGTCTTTGGATTCACCTCCCGGTCTTTATACTTTACTAGAACGTTGGAGTTGAGGTCATCCCAAGGGGTGATGAAATATCCAAGTAGGCCTCCTAAAACTTAAACAAAATTTTGGATCCTAATCTTATGCACCCAAGATGGCCTCGAAAGACAACAAGAGGAGAGAAGACTTGGATGATCTTAGACTAAAAGACAAAATTCTTTTTCAACTAACATTTAAATTTTCTAATCTAGACCTTGCAAATACACATGTTTAGGATGCAAATGTTCAATTCCAACTTGAAGCATTAACAAAAATAAAATCGATCGAAGAATGAATACACCAAGAAGATTTAGGGTCAACAAAATTAAACTCATGTGCCCAAAGGCCCTCCATGTCAAGTATCGATTGATTTTTCTTTAAGGCATTCAAGATTGAGTGTGAGTTTGTTTTAAGCCCAAAAAAAAGACGTGTGTAAAGCTTGATTTCAAGCGTGCACTCGGAGGCCCTCCACGTCAAGATTTGTTCAATTTTTATGCTCAAATGAAGTGTTAGCGAGATTAATGTGCATTCAAGAAATTTTCTATCTTAGAAAAACCAATAAAAACTCAAGTGAGTGGAATTTGATTTTTTTTAGCACTTAACACTTTCTTAGGTAGACCCATCCCCATATATGGTGCTGATATTGCAACCAATAGTTAGAATGATGGGTGATTAAAGAGGGTGAGTCCAACAACAAATTCACTTAAAGTGTCTTTATTTGTTTTTATAACTTAGAAAGTTTCTAAAATGTGGATTCTTTTTATGCCCCAAAAGATGAAGTGTGAGATTTTGTAATGATTAATTGACCTTTTGCATTCAAGATTGAGTTTGTTTTTTTAAGCATGCATTCCAAGAAAAATTTGGTTTTAATCCATGGCATTCAAGATTGATTTAAGCAACATACATTCAAAGACAAGTGTTTAAATATTCAAGTTCATTTTACTGACATGCATTCAAAGACAAGTGTTTAAACATTTAAGTTCATTTTTCAAGAGCATTAAACCATGTAAGGAGAACTTGCAAGAAACATGGTTAGTGGTTTCATAGATGCTCCAACTTGCAAAGCTACAAAAGACAATTTGATTAGTCACCCAAAAATCTCAAAAATTGAAACTTAACTATGGGGAAAATAAAATCAACTTTTTTTGTTCTTTTTCATAGGCGTAAAAATACTTAGAAAAACCCCTACTCAATGGAATTACCAAAAGTTAAAATTTGATTAGTAAGCCACGAAGACGCTAAAATAGAAATGATGATCGTGCATCTAGGCAACAAGAACAAGTAGAGATGACAGTTCACTAGGTAGAGATACCAAACTATGGAGAAGTTAAACTACAAAGATGCTAACCTGTGCAAATGATAGAAAACCAGGCAGAGACGATAGTTAATCTAGTGGCGTAGAAAATATGAAACTAGGTGGAGATGTTGAACTGCAGAGATGATAGTTAATCGGAGGTGGTGACAGAGATGATAGACAAACAAAGGCGATGATGGAGATGACAGATAACCAAAACTGGTGGTGGAGACGACGAAAAACCAGGCGAAGGTGCTAAACTGCAGACACAACAATTAAGGTTACAGAGATGACAATTTGGTGGTGGCATAGACAACAGGAGATCAGGCGGAGACACCAAACTACAAAGATGATAGTTTGTCAGGAAAAGAAGATAGTTGATTTGGTAGAGATGATAATTCACTAGGTGGAGACACCAAACTATGGAGATGACACTGCACGAATAGAACTGATGGGCGCAGGTTTTTCTAGAATTTTTTTTTTTTGGTATTTTTTGGATTTTTGAAGATATATTTTCTTCCCAAATGCATCCTTCAACCTGCAAAAATAAGAGAAACACCCTACAACCCACTCAAACAACAAAAAATGTTAGGTTGTTAGTTTACAATAATAAAACATGGATTGAATGACCCATAGCGGGGTCCCACTAGGCGTGCCAAAATGTATATGCTACTTTAGTATGCAAGAAAACACTAATCTATTTAAAAACTAAAGCATTAACTAACAAGATCAATATAACATATATGAGAGACTAAAGAGGAACCCCTAATTAGGAATGTGAGCCAAATGAATGGATTCTTCCAATAGGATTTCACTCTTTGCTTGATAGATGAGTCTAAGTAAAGGATTGGTATGTATGCTCAAAGGGCTTCAAATTTGCTTCAATAGATGTTGGGATTTGGATGTGGATGTATGGAAAAAGTATGGATTTTGGCTTCTCAAAATAACATTATAACTTTAGCTTAAGGATTGTGATAAAATGGCTTGGGAGGGGATTTAATTTATAGGCTAAGGGCTTGAGGGTTTGAGAGCTAAGATGTAAGAATGGAAAATGCTTATAGAGGGTTTAGATTGCATGAGAAGAGAGCACATGGATTGTGCTTCCTTACAGCCAATCAAGAAGTGACACATGTCACAGGGTGAGAGGATGGAGGAAAGAGAAAGGTTGAGTCAACAAAGGAGGCTCAAGGGATAATATCTTCATAAAAACCCTTCATAATGGCTTGTAAGAGCAATGAATGGGTTTGTAAGAGTCTTTTATGGCTCTGTAAGAGCATTCATGGTTGGGTGGTTGGGATATTTTGGAGGGAGTTGAGATTGTTGACTATGTTTGGTTTAGGAAAGTCTTAAGCTTGCTTGGGGAATGTGACAAGGTTAGGGGGGATTAGAGGTGATTTAGGATTTAGATTAGGGATGTTAGAGATATGCAAGTGGATGGCATTCAATAAGGGTGGGTGAGTTAGTAGCTAAGCTTGGTTAGTATGGGTGGATGGGGTGGATTAAGCTAAAATGAAGGTTTAGAGATAGGCTTAGGGTGAGGATGAAGACCTTCTAGAAAAGTCTAGAATTTCCTAGGATGAGGATAAAAGGTTTTTTAGGAAATAAATAAATTTTTATTTATTTCATGGGTTTGGGTTGAGGAGATATTCATTAAAATATTTTTAATAAACATGAGGATTAATATTTAATCTTAATTAAATATTTTGAGTTGGGATTAGGGGTAGGAAATGATGGGATTAGCCTTTAATCAAAATTAAAGAAGGATTAGAAGATTTTGGAAGAGGTTAGTGGTCTTAAGGAAATTGGCCAAGTTTTGGGCAAAAAATAAATAAATTAATTATTTTGATATTTTTGGTCAATTTATTAATTAAATAATTAATAAATAAGGAAATAATGTTTAAATAAGATTTAAACATTTTTGGGAGGGATTTCTTAGTTAAATATTTTTAATTAAGATAAAGAGATTTAATGGCACAAAAATAAATAAATAAATAAAATAATTAATTAATTAATGATGAAGTCATCAAGGACTTTTCAAAAAATAAAAATACTTTATTTTCTAAGAGATTTTAGGTGTCTACACCTTGAACCCAACCACCTCAATCTACATTTCTATTAGCAAACATTGTCTTCTACTAATAGAATTTACAATTTTGTTAGACTTCACACTCTCGTATTTTAAAACAAATGTATAACTTAGTAAAAATGTAACCCACTTCAAATTCCTTTGGTTTAATTTTCCTCAACTATTCAAATATTACAAAACTTGATGATCAATATACAAAAAAAAGCTCCTTAGGAAGAAGATAATGTTTCCAATTCATTAATGCCTAAATTGTAGTATAAAATTCCTGATCATAAATAGAATATTTTATTTTGGTATCATTCAACTTCTTACTAAAATAAGAAACATGTCTGCCTTCATGGCTCAAAGAAACTCCTATTGTAGTATCACTAGGATCACAATCTACTTGAAGGACCTTGTTAAAATGAAAAAGTGCTAAAATAGGATGCTCTATAACTTTTTTTTTCAACATATTAAAACTCTTATCAGCTCCTATAGTCAACTTAAATTATTTCCTATCCCCTCTCATTCTTTTAGTCAAAGGCCTACAAATACTGCTAAGATCTTTGATAAATTTTTTGTAAAAACTAGCCAGTCCATGGAAAAATCTTACCTCAATCATAGTCCTTAGAGTAGGTCATTCAATGATAGCCGTCACTTTCTTAGGGTCCATTTTCAAACCTTCTACTAATATTACAAATCCCAAGTACACCAACTCCATTTTCAAAAACTACACTTCTTTAGATTTATTGGCATCTTTTTCCCCTCAAATTATGAAATACCTTACGAATATGCATTAAATTCTCCTTGAATATCTTACTGAAGATCACTATATCATCTAGGTGAACAATGACAAACTTACCCAAAAAATCTTGTAGTACCTCATTCATGAGCCTCATTAAAGTTCTTAGTGCATTGACTAGCCCAAAAGGCATGACTAACCACTTGTACAATCCTTCCCTTGCCTTGAAGGAAGTCATCGCTCATCTCCTTCTCTAATGTGAATCTAATGGTACCCACTCTTCATATCTATCTTTGTGAATATATAGCTCACTCAAGTAGTTCATAATACCATCCATCCGTGATAATAGGAACTTGTGCTTGATTGTGATCTTTTTGATAGCTTGAGAATTTGTACACATTCTCCATTCTCCATTCTTCTTAGATCCTAATACTGCTAGTATAGTACATGGACTTAGACTCTCTTGAATTAACCCCTTTTGTAAAAACTCATCAACTTGTATGTTCAACTCTTCACATTTTGTTGGTGTCATTCTATGCACTACCTTGTTTGGAAAACTAGCTCCTAGAATCAAATCCATTCGGTGACTGATCTTCCTTACTAGGGGTAAATAGGTACATTATCTAACACAATATTAGGAAAATATCCCATCAAATCTACAACTTATGTAGGTACCTTTTCTACTTCTTCTTTACCATCTTTTGGGATTACAGAAAAAATACATATGCTCATGCTTCATACCTTGGAGAAACTCCTTTCCATCAAAAAAACATATTTTCGAAGCATGGCATACCTTTTATTCTTTCTCCTTCAATGGCTTCAACTTATATTTCACTCCATCCTTTGTCAAAGCATAGGTATTTGTTCACCCATCATGTATAGCTTCTCTGTTAAACTACCACAACTTACCCAACAACATATGACATAAGTACATAGGTATAATAGCATAAAGAATCTCATCCTGGTAGCTTCTAATATTGAATTTCACTAGGCACCACTCATTGACCATGACCTTGTGGTCATCTTGCACTTAGGCAATATGGTATGTACACGGGTGTTTCTACCTCTTGAGATTTAGCTTTGTCTAGTACTTCCTCTATCAATGATCATATCAAAATACTTAATCTCACATTTTTACCTTGTGTGAAATAAACTCCTCCTTTGATCAGGTTCATTCTCACCACTTAGCAAGACTCTCCTATTAACTAGGACTTCCTCCTCTTTTAGAATCTTTGGAATGGGATGATTTGGCATCTTTATCAACATGTACAACTCTGTCTAGGCCTTCTATTCTCTAATCTATTCTTCCTTGGCACCAAGAACATTCAAATTCTCTATGCCCTTCTTCTTTGTAGTGAAAATTTTTTTCATGAAAACCTCCTCTTCCAAATCTTTGCCCTCTTCCTTTTCCTCTCTGATCTCTATTGTTATGATCCCTAAAATTATTAGAATTGCTTCCTCTCTAGTTCTAACCACTATTTCCAACCTCATCCTTGTTCTTTGATCATCATTTTGGCCTCCATAAGACTGTCCATCAGATCTTTCACCACAACCTCTTCAATTATTCTTGTTAACAAACTTCTTGTGTTCACCTTTTCTTCAACTCTTATGGAAACTAGGTATGCCTCTTTAATACTATTCATTCAAACTAGAATCATCTCCTCCTAAATGCTTTGCCTTAACCTATTAAGATAATGGGTGAATTTCTCCTTATCAAGTTTTGTATGATTAGTTTTGATGAAAACATGGTAGAAATCCTCTATATACTCTTAAATAGATCTTCCTACTTGCTTCAACCCTTGCATTTTCTTTAGTAGATCAATCTCATAATCCATGGGAATGAATTGTCACTTCAATTTGGCTATCATGCAATCTCATCTAGTGATTTTGTCCTTCCCTCTTCTATTTCACTCCAATTGAGTCTCCTACCACTAGATCTTTGCATGTCCCTTAACTTTCACCTTCACAAACTTGACACTATTAAGATCCTCAATATCTTCATACTCAAAGTATTCCTCTGATTCATTGATCCAATTGATCAACTCCTCTAGATTAAGATTTCCCAAAAGTTTTGGAACCTCAAACTCAAGTCTTTTTCCAATCTTAGAGATGGCCTTAAAAAGTCTTCCTTTTTTTGGGCTCACAACTACCTCTTCTTCAACATTTTCTTCTTCTTCACTTTCATCCTCACTTTCATCTCTTATGAAAATATTTACCCCTCTATGCATATGTTTTTCTAATGCTTTCATTTATCTTTGGAGAGCTCTAAAACCCTTAGGTGTAACAACTACAACTCTCCCACCAGGCTCTATTTATGGAGGCATTTTTATTCTTATGTTGAAAACCTAGAGTGAATTGCCTCATAATTGATGATCTATCTAGACACTCAGCCCAAACTATGATCATGGTGTAAATTTCCTGTCAGTTGACAATCTGCTTACACACTCAAGAACTCCTTCTCTAATACTACTTGATGAAAGATTCTCCCCTTAATAACACACACACATAACTAAAGTAAAGAAATAAAAACAATTGGTGAGGACAAAATATGGGCTTCTTATTATCACCATGAATGAGAAATTAGATCATTTTGAAATACAATATGAAAATCCACACGGGCACCTTCCTTACAATAATTTGCAATACAGAGCTACAAACTGTAACCTAGAGTTGTCCTAGACAATGTACATGCATTCCTTAAATAAGTATTTTACACTACCTTGGAAGTTTCTAGACATCAAACCCTAACCCTTGAAACTGATTAATTCTAAAATTACATATAGATTTGGCCTAATACACCTTTGACACTTATTTTGAAAATTTTGGTTGGCCCAAATTTGAAAGGGCATAACTTTTGAACTATTACTTTGACTGGCTATTATAACCAATTTTCATAATCCTTAGCTTCTGATCTATAGGCTCTAACTAGCACTAGATTTAGTCAACCCCATTTTGGAGCCCATCTGGGGCTCTAAGGTCTTCAATGATTAGACTAAATTTTTTATACCAAAATTGTACACCAAAAGTCCACAATAAATCCATGAATTCTCATGATATTGTACTGAGACTCAATTGGTAGGCTAATATATACAAGATGAACATCCACCTCTAAAATGAGAATAGTCCAAGCTCATATGAATGACTTACTAACTAGTAAGTCTTTACAAAGAACAACTCTGCACTAAGACAACCCTTATTCAAGAAGCAAAAAAAAATATTTTTGGGTGATGCAAGATTACTCTTACACCCATGATGCTCCTATGTCAATGTTACTTGGTGGTTTTTCCAAAATTAGGTTTCCACATTAAATCCTAGTTTCATACTTGTTGACTGTTGTTTACATGTGTTATGTTATTTACTGCAATTTGGCTAACACTAAAATAGAGAACTGAGTGTTGATATATGGATAAGTTAAATTATTGAAAATTTTCTATATTGGCTAAGTGGATTTATGAGTTTGATTAAGTTGTTTGAATTTATTAAAAGTTGAATTGATACATCTAGACCCAAGGATAATAGATTCACCCCCACCCCCTCGTAAGTTATTCAAATCATTCTAACAATTGGTATCATAGATTTGGTGCTTATAAGGAAAGTTTGAAGGGACTTAAGCTAAAGACAAGAGAGAGGTACCTAAGCTAAACTAAGAGAACTTCCAAGCATGGTAATATTTGATGAGATTGCATCTATCTACAGTTGGAGGTTATGTACTATACTACTTGGACAATGAATACATAGAAGTATCTAGACCCATAACAATCGAGGAAATAAAAGAAAAGTAGGAGCACAATCAAACGATGATAGATATGGTATCTTCTCTAAGTTATGTTGAGTTTGATGATGTCAAATATTGCACTACTACAAAGAAAATGTGGGGTAAGTTGGTACAAATTCATGGTGGAGACAAAAATGTGCTAATGGATAAAGATGAAAGTTTGAAAGGCAAGTTTGATGATGCAAGAATGAAACAAGGAGAAATTGTTACCTAGTATTATAGCAGAATTAAATAAGAGGTGAATGTAATTAGAGATGATGGAGGAGACATAACTAAAGAGACTATTATTAATAATGTATTAAGAATTTTACTTCATGTTTATGTCATTAAACTATATGCAATATAATAACTAAGATATAAACTTGGTAATGACCTAACCTTGGATAGTCTATATGGTAGACTAACCACATTTGAATTGTCAAACTTTGATAATTATAAACCTTCCAGTATTGAATAAACTTTGAAGTCTCAACTAACCCATGATGGATCTAAAAGAAGAATAGGTTTAAAAAGTAAGCTTGTGGATAGTAATAGTGAATCAAATAATGATCTTGAGGATCTACAAGCATTAATGGGAAGAAGGCTACCAAGAGAAAAAGGAAAATACAGAGGTCAACTTCCTATAATCTATTTTTCATGTAACAAAGTTTTTCATATTATTGCAAGGTGTCCTACTACAGATGAAAGGGAGGAAATGAAAGATAAAAAATATTGAGGAAGGAGAGACAATAGAGACAACTGAGCTAACAAAGACTACAAGAAAAAGGGTAAGAAATCTTGCTACATTGCTGAAGAAGATGGATTTAAAAGTCATTATGATGAACTTGATGAAGAAATTTTTATGTTGCAATGAAAGATGAATCTAATGAAGATGAAAATTTTGAGGAAGCTACTCTTATTTCACATGTTAGTAATAATAATAGATGGATAATTGGTAGTGGTTTCTTAGATCATATGACTAGTGATACAAGTAAATTTGAAAAGCTAGTGCACTATAATAGAAGTTGTTTTAGGTTTGGATATGATGCACCATGTTATGTGAAAGGTAAAGGATATATTATATTGAATGACAAGATTAGATGTGATAATGCACACTAGGTTGATGCACTAAAATACAATCTATTGAATGTGACACAATCGAATAGTTTAGGCTATCAATTTGAATTTTAAAATAAGGAGGCAACCAATATGATGCTACTAGTGAACTAATTGGAAGTGGAGAGAAATAAAGAGATAACTTGTTCTATCTAAACCTATCTAAAAGTAAATATTTATTTACATAATTTGAAGATGTTTGTTTATGGAATAAGAGGTTGTGTCATGTGAACTTTGATAATTTGGTAAACATTAGTAAGATGAAAAGAGTAAGAGGGTAACCAAGATTTAGAAAACCTAATATACTAATGTGTAAACAATGTCAAATGGGAAAAATGACAAAGTATAGTTCAAGAGAAAAACATATTCTTCTCATGATATTTTGGAGTTTGTTCATACTAATTTATGTGGTCCTATTAGAGTGCAAAGTTATTGTGGTGAAAAGTACTCTATACTATTTGTTGATGATTTCTCTAGAATGATGACTACGATGTTTGTCAAAGAAAAATCTGATGTTTTTCAAAAAAGGAAAAATTTCAACAACAAAAAAGGGAGACACTCTAATGATAGGTGTAATAGGAAGTAAAATTCATGATATAACTCTTAGAATGACAATAAGTGTTCAACAATCTAGTGCTCCTCCCTCTCAAAACTATGGTATAAATAAAGAATGTTTTTCCTATGGAAAACAAGGACATTATGTAGCAAGATGCCCACAAAAAATAAACTCAATATACTCAAAAAATTAAGTAGTATTTGAACCCACTATAGGAAATGTAGGTCACTCACACTATATATTTGTAGCTTTAGACTAGTGTCAAGTAGATTTTCATGGGATAGTTATTGAGACATTAGGTCTATTAAAGAACAAAGTAATTTCAATCTTATTTGATTTAGGAGCAACATATTCTTTCATTTCCCCTAATTTATTAGATACATGTGGGCTTGAGGTCAAGGGGAAAGGTGACATGTGGAAAGTAAAATTAGCTTCAAGAGAAAAAATGTCCACAAACCTTGTGATAGAAAGGTGAGTTAAACCTAAGACCCTTCTCAAAAAAGGTATATCTTTGAGTTATTCCTTTAGGCTCATATGGACTAGCTTTGGGCATGGATTGGTTGGGTGCACATGAATCAAGTATAGATTGTTGAAAGAAGGATATCCTTTATATAAGGATGAATTATGAAGAGAAATAAAAATTGTAGGAATACAAAGAACTATTCCACTATGAATGTATCATTAATGTAGTTAAGATGAAGCATGATAAAACATGTCAACTTTTTCTAGTATCAATAAATGACCTTGAGGAGAATTTAAAGGACAACGAGTTTCTCAGCCATCCCTTACTATAAGATTTTGTAAATGTTTTCCCAAAATAGATTATAGGGATGTTTCCTAAAAGGGATATTGGTTTTTACATACATTTAATATAGGGGCAATGCCAATGTCTGAAGCACCCTATCTAATGACCACCCAAGAATTGAGTGAATTAAGACTTTAGTTGGAGGAAATTTTAGAAAAAGGGTTTATTAGGCCTAGTGTATCCCCCTGGGGAGAACAAATAATACATATTAAAAATAAGGATGGGTCACTAAGGTTGTTCATTAAACACAAACAACTTAACTAGGTCATCATTAAGAATGGGCATCCATTACCTAGAATCGACAATTTGTTAATTGACCAAATGAAAGGGATTAAAAAAGTTTCCAAGATTGATTCAAAATTAGGATACCATTGACATAGAATATATGAGACATATATCCATCTAATATCATTCCACACTTGATACGGTCATTAGGAATTTATAGTAGTACTATTTAGAATAACAAATGTAGCTTCACTATTTATGAGTTTAATGAATGGATTCTTCAAGACTTACTTGGAAAAAATTGTCATAGTATTTTTGAATGATGTACTTGTATTCAATTGAAGTACATGAGAAACATCTAAGATAAGATCCTCTAGTTTCTTAGAGAAAATCAACTTTACGCAAATTTGGAGAAGTGTGAACTTTTCCAAAGAGACATTAAATACTTGGGACATGTTAGATCTTCAAACAAGGAATTTTTGTAGATCCTACTAAAATACAAGAAATAGTCAACTAGTTGACCCCTACTAATGTCTCTAAAGTGAGATGTTTTATGGCCTTGGCTAGATATTACCAAAGGTTTATGATGGGGTTCTCTAATATTTCTCACCTAATCCCATCTCTCCAAAGAAAAGGGACATAGTTCATTTGGTCAGAAAATGTGGAGCAACATTTTAATAACTTAAGTTGAAATTAACCAGTGCCTAACTCTCGCAGTACCTAGTCCCTCAGGAAACTTTGTAGTATGTGTAGACACCTAAAAACCTTTAGAAAATAAAGTATTTTTATTTTTTGAAAAATTTCTGATGACATCATCATTTATTAATTAATTAATTATTTAATTAATTTATTTATTTTTATGCCATTAAATCCCTTTATCTTAATTAAAAATATTTAATTAAGGAATCCCTCCCAAAAATGTTTAAATCTTATTTAAAAATTATTTCCTTATTTATTAATTATTTAATTAATAAATTGACCAAAAAACCCAAAATAAATGAAAAAAATTTATTTTTTGCCCAAAACTTGGCCAATTTCCTTAAGACCACTAACCTCTTCCAAAATCTTCTAATCCTTCTTTAATTTCGATTAAAGGCTAATCCCATCATTTCCTACGCCTAATCCCAACTCAAAATATTTAATTAAGATTAAATATTAATCCTCATGTTTATTAAAAAAGTTTTAATAAATATCTCCTCAACCCAAACTCTTGAAATAAATAAAACTTTATTTATTTCCTGAAAATCTAATTTATCCTCATCCTAAGAAGTTCTAGACTCTTCTGGAAAGTCTTCATCCTCATCCTAGGAAGTTCTAGACTATTCTAGAAAGTCTTTATCCTCATCCAAAGTCTAGACTCTTCTAGAAGATGTCTTTAAACCTAATCCTAATCCCCTCCTAACCTTGTCACATTCTCTAAACATGGGTTAAGACTTACTAACCTAAGCCAAAGTTAACAAATATCTCCTCTTTCACCCACCCTCATTAAATGCCATCCACTTGCCTATCCCTAAGCTAATCCTAAACCATCCTAATCCATCCTCTAATCATTTGCACAATCCTAAGCAAGCTTAAAACCTTCCTAATAAAACCCAAGTAGAAATTCCTCTCATCTCCCTCAAAATATCCCAACCATAAAACTTTATGAAGCCCACTAGGCCATAAATTACTCTTCCAAAGCCCTTTCATTGTTCTTACAAGCCATTATGAAGGTCTTTATAAAGATTTTATCCCTTGAGCCTCCTTTGTTGACTCATCCTTCCCCTTTCTTCCATCCTCTTACCCTATGACATGTGTTACTCCCTGATTGGCTGTAAGGAAGCACAATCCATGTGCTCTCCTCTCATGCAATCCGAGCCTTCCATAAGCTTTTTCCCATCCTTGCATCCTAGCTCTTGATCCCTCAAGCCCTTTTCCTATTTAAGGAATCCTCTCCCAAGCCATTTTAACACAATCCATGAAGTAAAGTCATAATTCCATTTTAAGAAGCCATTTTACATCAAAACCATACACTCACACCCAAATTCCAACTCCATTTGAAGCCCTTTTTGAAGCATAAGCTTGAGCATACATCCTATCTATTTAGACAAAACCACTCAACAAGAGAGCCCATTAATGGCTCATATTCTCAATTGAGAGTTCATCTTAGTCTATCTTGAAGTTTATGAATTTTGTTTAGTTTGTAGAAGCTTTATTTAAATTTGGTTTCTATTAGCATACTAACATTGCTCATATACATTTTGGCACGCCCGGTGGGACCTCGCATGGGTCATCTTCATTAGATTTTTTAGTCAAGTTTTGTATGTCATTTGCTAATTTTGGCTAATTTTGCTTGTTTTTTTGATTGGTAGGATTGTATAAATTTGTTTTGTAGGTCCACATGAGCATGAAGAAGACAAAGAAACTCATAGTCTATCTCATAGTATTTGCAGATTTTTCAATCTTATAGGTGGACAAAGCACTTGGAATTCTTCTTCCTCTTCTTGTCTATATTCTTCTTATTCCATCTACTTCTTCTTCTTCTTCTTCTTGTGGGAGATCTTGGCCATTTCTTTTTTAAGGAAGCAAAATCATACACACTTCTTTTTAGTGCTTAAAATGAACCCCCAAATCATACTTAAATCTATTAAAAAATTAAAAATTTGCAAAAAAGAAAAAATATTTTAACAAGTGAAACTAAACAAATCCAATCATTTGCATCCTTGCAACATCAAGGTTTTAGATGCATTCATGCAAAGTTAGGAACACTTCATTTTTGGGAATTTAAAAAGAACTTCAAGTTTCCATTTCAAAAGGTTCAAAATCAACACTAAGTGCACACTAAAATCTAAATCAAACTCAAAGCATCAATCAAGGATAAAATGAGCCCCATTTGCAAATATTTTAAAGTTCTTTTAAAAATCTCATGAAAACTAAGAGTCCTAAATGGTTGCCAAAAATTGTCCTAAAAGCTTTGTTATTTGTTCCAAACAAATGTCTTGTTGCAAAATCTTGAATGTTTCTTAGATTGTTCATGCATTAAAACAATCTAGGAATATCATTTTTGGGTTTAAAATATGCAAACTAGAACACAAAATTTTGAATGAAGACCAAAGTCCAAAGAGTCATTTTCACTTTTGAGTCCAAAATAATATTGAATGATCTAAGATTAAAACAAAGCACTTCAAAGTTCTTAAAACAACACACAAAATCTCAATCTTGAATGCTCAAAGGAAAAAACTTGAATGTTTAATCACTTGTCTTTGAATGCATGTTGCTAAAATCACTCTTGAGTGCCATGGATTAAAATCAAGTTTGTTTGTTTTATGAATGCATGATTAAAACAACAAATCCAATCTTGAATGCCATAGATCAAATAATCATCTTTTGGGGCATAAAATGAATTCACATTTTTGAAATCTTCTAAGTTATAAAAACTAATAAAGACGCTTTGAGTAAGTTTGTAGTTGGACTCACCCTCTTTAATCACCCATCAATTTAACCATTGGTTGTAATGTCAGCGCCATCTATGGGGATGGGTCTACCTAAGAGGGTGTTAAGTGCTCCACAAAGATCAAACTCCACTCACTTGGGTCTTTAGTGGTTTTTCTAAGTTAGAAAATTCTTTGAATGCACATTAATCTCGCTCACACTTCATTTGGGCATAAAAATTAGACAAATCTTGACGTGGAGGGCCTCTTGGCGCGCACTTGGCAATCGAGTTTCACACATCTTTGTTTTGGGCTTAAAACAAACTCACACTCAATCTTGAATGGCTAATAATCAATGAACATTGTATGGTTTGGACGCATTTTCAATGACGCTCGCATTTCTTATGTTGACGATCTCTCGACTTTCATTATGTTGACGATGCTATCAAATTGGAATGAACATTGTATGCCATAATCACAAGTGTCTTCAATCATAGCTTACAAAATCTAAATCATCAATCAGAATAAACGTGTGTCTTTTAAAGCCCAAGATCATGTATGTGGTCTTTTTTTACACTTTTTAGGAGGCCTGCTTGGGGATTTCATCACCCCTTGGGATGACCTCGACTCTAGCATTACGGTGGAGTATAAAAATTGAGAGGTGAATCCAAAGACACCTCCCTTGGAATCAAGATTTTTTCACTCAGGCTAAGCCTCAAGGAACTTTATACCCTTGAGAAGTGAAAGAGGAGAAGTGGATTACCACTCCTCTTGGCTGTGTGACATCTTTTTGGTTTCATCTATGGATTTGGGCCTCACATACCTTGTGTATATCGAGGAATCCCTAGCTATAACAAATTTCATCCTTGTAGAAAGCTTCCTAGGATGTTGGTGTGTTTGACATGCTTGCTCTAAAATTTTGTCTACTTTTTTGTTCATAGCTTTTGAATAAATGTTTGCCAACTTTGGTCAAAATCCCAAAAAAGCAAAAATCTCCTAGCTCAAGGCATACTTAGCGTAGTCACTACCTTATCAAAAAATCATCCAAGCTCCCCTGCTGCAACCAAATCTATCTAGTTCCTTGCTTTAGAACAATCCCAAATCCAAAGTCTCTCCAAATCATCCCCCCTAGCCAGCTAACAACCCAATCCAAAATCACACCCAAGCCTTTAGAGAGTTGTGGTCATTCTACTAGAATTTTCTATCCAGTCAATCTGACCAATCCACCATCCTCACCAAGGTTATCCCTTTGATAGAGCTTTGTCTAGGGTAATCTAGCTTTGTCACTTGTTATCCCTCATCACCTTGAGCTAAAGGTTGGGATCCACAAGTGGCCAATTTTGTGTCATGCCCATAGGATCATTAGTCTATCCTTAAGTTGACACAATCTCCACCAATCCAACGCATAGGAAAGCAAAACTCTCACTTTTTGACAGCATGCCCTTGAAGTCTTCCATCCACAAGAAAGCCAAAAATCTCTAGCCAATCCTCCTTAGGTCTATCATACAGCTTTGACTCTCCCTAGGAAATCCTTCATCAGCCAATCCAAAATCTGCACTTAATCCAAATCCAACCATGAGCTTCCATGTTCATCCATATGCAAGGCCCCGTCCCCATCTGACTCATCATCCAAACATGAAATCCCAAACCTATCATGACGTGTTTGGTCATATTGTCCTTGCTCTCGCCACCTCCTATTCCAATGATGATGAAAATCTTGTTGACTATGACAGGTATATTGAAAGCCTTAGAAACATTCCCCCAAGCATCCCACAAAATCCATGCATTCTCCCAAACTATCTAGTCATGCCATCTCATATCCTAGCTTCTCCTCCATCACCCAATCAACCAAGCTTCCAATCTTCCACCCCCATTGTTGAGATAATGGGTGTTGCACACATTGCATAATATTGTTATTTTATTATTTTATTTTATTATGTAATGTTGTGCCTAGATGAACGTGCAACATGTAAAGATTCCCATGGAATATTCTTGATGAGTCGTATTGTAACATTGTGAAAATATTTCATGTAATTATTTAATATTGGGGAAAAGAATTTGTAGGGCCCACTTGCCGTTGCACCAAAAGCCATGACTGTTAGTGAACATGGAACACCACATAATTAACCACCTGTGGGTAGGGGAGTGCATCGCATCACCCAACAATCTCCCCCTCGACGCGCATACCAGGTGCTTACGCAGGTTGGGAAGGCACCGGGGAGATTTGAACTCATGACCAGGCCAAAACTAGGCTCTGATACTAATTGTAGGGCCCATTTACTGTTGCACCAAAAGCCATGACTGTTAGTGAACATGGAACACCACATAATTAACCACCTGTGGGCAGGGGAGCGCGTCGCATCACCCAACACCCATCACACTAGCTATTCCTATCAATCCACCTCCACCTCTGACACACGAGTCTCCAAGGAATCTCATAGAGGAAATACAAGAAAAGTCACCTCCAGCAGTCGATAAGCCATGTCATCTAATCCAACCATGTGAAGTAGTTAGTAATGAAGCTTCCCCATCTATAATATTACCTCCATCTCCCATAGCTATCATCCCCATACCATCCATCAAATTTCTTAAAATCCTTCCACTTCTCGCAAGCATCAAAATCCCACCATCTGTCAAAACCCTCCAAATCCTATCCACATCACCTCCAAGCATTTCCCAAATCTCCCATAATGACCCTTATGCATCCATCTTCTACTCACCCATCTCCACTACTGAATCTCCCATCTATCCATCCGCTACCTTTGAAGAGTCCATCCCTTTACCTCCTATCGCACCATCCACTCCAAACCAATCCTATCAAGATCCTGCCCAAAAGCATGTTCACATCCCCCAAAGCATAAATGGAGATATCATCATACCATGTCTTCCATCCATAGTGCAATCACTATCCCCTCCATCTCCAAAACCTCAAGCCATACCTCCTCTACTACAGGATATCTTTTCATCCCATCAGCTAAGTCAAGATCCTATCCTACCATCTCCTCCACTCCATGCTTCCATCTTACCACCTATCCAAGCTATTTCACAATCTATAATATACCCTCTTAGTTCACTTACATTCATCCATAGTGGCCTCCTCTCAGCAAAAGAATTAAGAATAGTATCTCCCTATTACAGTACATCTGATAAAGCACTTCTACCATTTTTTGCAAGCAAAAAGTATCCTCAGCTAGTTCAAATGCTCAATCGATGGCATTATCAAGGTCAAGGTTTAGGACCATAAGAGCAAGGAATCAGAAAGCCTATTATTGCACAAAAAAATCTAGGATTTCATGGTCTTGGATATGTATCCAAAGGCTCACCATCTAAAGGTGTTGGTACACCACACCCCCAAACCAAGCCTATCTCCAAACCCCCCATGCCAGCCTCCCATCACTCCTTCAAGAAATCTTATGTCATCCCCCCTCCACCATCTTTGCAACCTAAAACAACCTATCATATCCTCCCTTCATCTGCTAAATCCATTTTGGGTCCCTATGTCCCAAAATCTACCATCCTCCATCCTCCTATCAGCCATCATTCAAATCCTATTCCCTCCATTCCTATGCAAGATCAGCAAAGGCACATATCGAGGCACATCATCCATCATCATCCCCCTACATGCTCTCCCATATCCTCTCCATCTCACAAAGCTTCTCCTAACCATCTTCCCAAAGCTTACCACAACAATGTAAATGCCAACTTCAAAATGCATAAAGCTAAGAATCCACATCCTAGACAATCATATGTCTATTCTAAAAGACATACTCCAAAAAGGAAAAATCCAATCAAAGAATGAAAAATAATGCAAAAGCCTATGAAAAGAAAATCCAAAACCATGTGGATCACAAAGAAAAAAGTTGAAACCCAATGCATAATGGCATCCACCATTTCTAATCCTCCATCCAATGACTCATGTCCCCCATCTCCTAACTCCATCTTGGGTGCCTATATCCCCAAGCATGCTTCCACAAATCCTCCATCACGCCCGCATCTACCATCTATCCCCCATATGCTCTTTTCACACCCGTCCCAACATGTGCCAATGTTGCTCTTGCAAGCATCCCCATCTCATGCTCCTTTCCAACCTTTTCATCCCTCCATCTCCTACCATCAATCCCATCTAGTCCAATCTATTGCATAAATCACACATCTGGTGTACCAATAGCTAGCAACAAAATTGAACATTCCAACAGCTAGTGAAAAATCCCAAAAAAGCCAAAATAGCTGAAGAAAGCCAAAATCATTTCAACTAAGTCCAAAGTCAAAAAGTCAAAAAAAGAAAAGAAAAATAAAGTGTCAACTAGTGAAAACTTGGCAATTCAAGCGCCTTGGACAAGTACCATGATGAAAACTTGGAAAACAAGCGTCATGCATAATCCCGCCATCCCCAGCTTAGCCTATCACCCTCATGCTTTTGGTCATCTCTTGACATCCAACTCCATCTTCCAATCTATCCACCTATCCTCCACCCTCCATCTTCCATCTCACGCCATCCACTTATCTCCTGCAGCTTCAGCCAACCATCCCAGCTATCATCCATCTCCCTAGCCCCTTCAGCTTTTTCCATCCTAGCTTCAATCCTATCACATCCATCATAAGACCTCCTTCTACATGTTATCTTCTTATTGGGGGCACTATATTCCTCAAAGATCTTGTCTTGTCCATCCTCCCTTGTCATTGGTATCTAGCTCTAGGCTATCCTCATGCAAACCCAATGTCATCTCTTTATATCCATCATAATCCTAGCTATCTACCATCCTATCTAGCCATCTCATCTTGCTCCTCTAGCTATCCTTGGTCACAAAATCTCTCATCATCATTGGATGCAACCTGCCAAATCCATATCTTTCGCTATCACCCCACCCTTAGCTTTCGCATCTTGCACAACATCAAACCATCCTGCTATCCTATCATCCTGAGCTTTTGCCTGCTTGTAACTATCTTGGTCAGCTTTAGCTTTCAAATATCTTGTTTCGTCAGCTTTTACATCCTCTTTAGCTTAGTACCATTGTATCTATCCAGCTTTTGTGTCAGTTCCTCCTTGATCAGCATCTTGCACACATCGCACATCTTGGTTAGCTATTCCAATGCATCCTTTAGCTAGATCTCCTATCACCAAAGTGTTATCCTTCTTAGTTCAGCTTGCCAAATGCATCACTCACCCAGATCCATCAGCTTAGGTGCTCTTCGATAGATCCTTGTAGGATATAGCTTTCCTCATGTCTAATCTTGGTCTATTAGTACCTCATCCTACCCATCTCGTTGGCAAACGGTTCTCTTTTGGATTTTCACTTTCTTTTGATTTGGAATCTTCCCTTTTGGGTCTTGAAGTATCTTTTCCAAGCAATCTTTTTGTTCCCTCCTCAAGGTTTCCATGATCTTCCATATCATGGTACGCTACGAATGGGGCACTCTGAGCGTACGGTTTTGACCAAGTCTTTCATTTGTTTCTTTTTTGCTTATGGGTTACCCAGTGTCGGTTCCACACTGTTTCCTCTGGGTTTCATGTGTGATGCTAGGACAATCCTTGTGTGTTTGTTTCGAGTCAGTCTGTCAGTCCTCTGGATGGTTGGTGACATGGCCTTGATGTTCTTGGTAACCTTGGCAATTAACCAACAGTCCTATAGCAAATCTAGTGCTCAACTACATGGTGGTACTTCTCTTTGACGTATCCCCCTACTCAAAAAAGCTTCAATGGTTTCCCTTCATCTCCATTATCCTCCATCCATATCCAGCATCTGTCTCTCCTACCCCAACTTATGCATCAGTATCTCTTTGAATCACTCCTCACCTTTAGCTTTAGGGATCCACAATCCTAGTCTTAGGGATCCACCAATCCAAATCAATAAACCAAGCCTCATCTTTCGAGATCCACAATCCTAGTCCTAGGGATCTTCGAAACCCATCTTCCTCCAATCTGACTCTTTGAAATCCTATTGCATCAGCTTTTTAATCCCCTCATCTATCTCCCCATCCTGGATTCCTTTTATAGCACTTTGCTCCTTCATCCTCTGCAATCCCTGAGATCTTAAGCTTGCTTCCTCTTGTGCCTCTGATTCTCCCTTTATCATTCTCCCGTAGTGAGAGTTTGAGCTAACTAAACCTCTTCTCTTAAGCCAATCTGAGTCTTCTTGCACATCTCAAATTCTTGTACTTTTCAAGAAGTCGTCGAGCCTCGCTTTCTCTCCCTGCCGCCTTCTTGAGGGGGCATCTTGCAGTCCATTCTCTCCTCTTCTACTCTAGCCTTGGGCATCTTATTTTCTTATCTTTGATGCCATGCCACTTGCGGCATCACATCAAAGAGGGGCAAAATGTAGACACCTAAAAACTTTTAGAAAATAAAGTACTTTTATTTTCTAAAAAATTCCTGATGACATCATCATTTATTAACTAATTATTTATTTAATTAATTTATTTATTTTTATGCCATTAAATCCCTTTATCTTAATTAAAAATATTTAATTAAGGAATCCCTCCCAAAAATGTTTAAATCTTATTTAAACATTATTTCTTTATTTATTAATTATTTAATTAATAAATTGACCAAAAAACCCAAAATAAATAAAAAATTTATTTTTTGCCCAAAACTTGGCCAATTTCATGAAGATCACTAACCTCTTCCAAAATCTTCTAATCCTTCTTTAATTTCGATTAAAGGCTAATCCCATCATTTCCTACCCCTAATCCCAACTCAAAATATTTAATTAAGATTAAATATTAATCCTCATGTTTATTAAAAAAGTTTTAATAAATATCTCCCCAACCCAAACTCTTGAAATAAATAAAAATTTATTTATTTCCTAAAAATCTAATTTATCCTCATCCTAAGAAGTTCTAGACTCTTGTAGAAAGTCTTCATCCTCATCCTAGGAAGTTCTAGACTATTCTAGAAAGTCTTTATCCTCATCCAAAGTCTAGACTCTTCTAGAAGATGTCTTTAAACCTAATCCTAATCCCCTCCTAACCTTGTCACATTCTCTAAACATGGGTTAAGACTTACTAACCCAAGCCAAAGTTAACAAATATCTCCTCTTTCACCCACCCTCATTAAATGCCATCCACTTGCCTATCCCTAAGCTAATCCTAAACCATCCTAATCCATTCTCTAATCATTTGTACAATCCTAAGAAAGCTTAAAACCTTCCTAATCAATCCCAAATCAAAATTCCTCTCATCTCCCTCAAAATATCCCAGCCATAAAACTTTATGAAGCCCACTAGGCCATAAATGGCTCTTCTAAAGCCCTTTCATTTCTCTTACAAGCCATTTGAGGGTCTTTATGAAGATTTTATCCCTTGAGCCTCCTTTGTTGACTCATCCTTCCCCTTTCTGCCATCCTCTCACCCTGTGACATGTCTCACTCCCTGATTGGCTATAAGGAAGCACAATCCATGTGCTCTCCTCTCATGCAATCTGAGCCTTCCATAAGCTTTTTCCCATCCGTGCATCCTAGCCCTTGATCCCTCAAGCCCTTTGCCTACTTAAGGAATCCTCTCCCAAGCCATTTTAACACAATCCATGAAGTAAAGTCATAATGCCATTTTAAGAAGCCATTTTACATCAAAACCATACACTCACACCCAAATTCCAACTCCATTTGAAGCCCTTTTTGAAGCATAAGCTTGAGCATACATCCTATCTATTTAGACAAAGCCACTCAACAAGAGAGCTTCTCATTGAGAGAGCCCATTAATGGCTCATATTCTCAATTGAGAGTTCATCTTAGTCTATCTTGAAGTTTATGAATTTTGTTTAGTTTTTAGAAGCTTTATTTAAATTTGGTTTCTATTAGCGTACTAACATTGCTCATATACAGTATGTACTGATACTTCTCTAGAAGGCATCAAGGAAGTTCTCATGGAAGAAGGAAGAATGATTGTGATTCCATAAAGCTTAAGGATCATGAGCTCAACTACCCCACTCATGACTTAGAGCTTGCACCAATAGTGCATGCTTTGACAAGATGAAGACATTTCCTCCTTGGGCATATTTGAGCTTCACACAGATCATAGGAATCTAGAGTACATCTTTACTCAACCCAACGTTGATGCTAGGTAGTGAAGATAGATGTAATTCCTATGTGAATATAATTTAGATGTGAAGTATATCTAGGTTTAGTATTAGATTCTTTGAGTAGGAAAAGGCATGAAGTCTCCTCCCTTAATCTCAATATTGACATACATGGCTTAATTCTATAACCTAACTATCTTCCAATAGGTAGTATCAAGAATTTAAGTCAATAATTAATTTTCATACGAACCTGGAAGATGATATTTTTCCTAAGGGGCACATAGAGCACCTTACTCAACCCACAAGGAGTTAAGAAAATAAATGTAGATTTCTAACAAATAAATTTTTGGTTTGGTTTAAGAAGAGGTATAGGCAACTTTGTAGCCAATTTTTTAGAATATAAGAGGGTTAAAGAAAAAAATCAACACTTAACAATCCTCTTGGGTATGTGCAAGATCATGGTGTGCCAAAAAGTGGTGATCTAATAAATTTGTAGTTCAGAAATGCCTCAAAGCATTTCCAAATCTATTCCAACTTTTTTCTTACCCATCATGATACTAAACGAAAAAATCAATACCTTCATAAGGCCTACTATATCTTTCAATACCAACCCTATATGGTCAAATTTAAAAACATTCTAAAAATGTGTTTTTGGCCTGTTCTTGTGTATTTTTTACTTCAAACATGTAGCTGACAAATTTCTTTTCACCAAAATTTGATGAAATGAAAAGGGTTTCATAAGAATATTCCTAGGTTTTCATAAATGTAAGGTTTGTGAAATTATGAGTTTGGTAAGTAATTATTACTTATTTTCTAATGGAGTTGCATATAAAGTGTTGATTGACACATTGCTTGAAAAATATCTATATAACTTTCAAATAGTACAACATTTTTGAAATCCAAAAGATGCATCACATTCTATGCTTCTTCTACTATAAGGAAAAAATAAGAAAAAATAAAATTTGTAAAGTTTTGAATTAGTTAAGGTTGTCAAACATGAGAGTATTTTAATTCCAAAAAATACTAAAGTAAAAAATTAATAATTATTTATAAATATTTAGAATAAAAATACCCTAAAATATGTGTCACATCCATGCGTGAGTATACTTCTTATATCTGGGATATTATTAAAAAATATTATCATTTGATTTTGATTAAGGTGGTCAGACATACATCTACTTCTTATTTTTGTCCTTAAATTTTTGTCCTCTTGCATTAAACTCCAAAGTTTTGACCAATTAATTTTTATTTTTTTTAGGTAAGTCCTAGTAGTTTAGAAACTAAATTCAATTTCTTAGAGACTCTTTTCTCTCATTTTTTTGATATAATGTTTATAACAAGTAGAAAATTGCATGTCAAGTTGACACGACCCTGATTTGCTAAATTTTTATTGCCACTTAAGATCATAGTTTGGTTGACCGTGATCCTATATATACCCTCCTACAACCTCAATCTATATCCAAATGGAAATGGGATATCATCATGATAGATTTCATACTAGGACTTCCCTTGACACTTCATAGACATGATGTTATCATGGTAACTATGGATAGGGTCACAAAGGTAGCACAGTTATGCACATTCAGTCTTCTTACATAGCCAACATAGTAGCCAAAAAAGTCATGAAGGATGTAGTCCAACTCCATGGGATGCCTAAGAAGATTATTTCAGACAAAGATCCAATGTTTACTTCATAGCTTTGGATATCACTTCAAATATCCTTGGATACACAAATGAACTTCAATTCAACCTATCACTTAGAGAAAATTGGACAAACATAAAGGGTGAGTTAGGTTTTGGAGGATATGCTTTAGGTGTATGGTATAGACCACTAGAGTCATTGGGAGGACTACTTATATCTTGTGGAACTTTCTTAAAACAATGGATATCATATGTCGATTGGTATGGCACCTTTCTAGGCCTTGTATGATTGTCCTTTTTGTACTCCCTTGAGTTGGGATCTCCTTGAGGATAGAGTGAGTTTGGGCCCAGAGATGCTTTAGGACATGGAGAGATAGGTATAGAGGATCAGAGATTACTTGGTGAAAACTCATGATAGGTAGAATAAATATGCATATGCCCATAGAATTGATAGGAAGTTTGCAGTTGGTAGCAATGTCTTTTTTAGAGTGAGGCCATGGAAGAATCTAACCAAATATGGGAAAGGATATAAAACGACATCTCAATTTGTTGGACCATTTGAGATCTTGAAAAGGATTAGACATGTTTCCTATCAACTTGCCTTTGCAGCTAGCCTCACTCTTATACATGATATATTCCCATACATCTATACTTAGGGAGTATATCCCTAGTATTTCTCATGTTTTCTACTGGCATTCCTTACAAGTCACAAATAGGAAACTAGCTTTGGAGCCAATACATATCCTCCAATAGAGAACCCTACACATCAAGGGTCATATCATGTAGTAGGTCAAGGTCCAATGGGATTCCAATGACAATTCCTCTTCCACCTAGGAGGATGTTGATAGATATACGACATCTTATCCTCATTTTTTTTGGCTTTCAGGAGAGAACACAGTCTTGGGGGAGGAGTATGTGGTGCCACCCTAGTGACTTGATTTGCAACTTATTGTAAGATACTAGATTAATGATTTATAATAGTGATAGGAGGTGTGATGTTACTTTTAGATGATGTGTTTGAGATATATTTCTTATGACATACTTTATATGCTTTCATATGTCAATTATGGATTTCATGGATTTCTAACGTTGCTAACCCATCTAATGATTTTATCACCATCTGTTTTATCATGATATTATGTTTAGATATGCTTTTGCACTGGTTTGTGATGCAGGTGTGTATAGGAATGGGTACTAAAACCCTCTATAATATCTATTAATTTAGGGATAGAACCATGATCCATTTAGACACCTAGAGCTTAGAATTTATATCCAAGGAGTTAGTTACCAAAACTAGGATCTTGGGGATTTATATTCTTGTTTGTGGTGTTCTACTTGCATCTTTACTATGAATTTTAGTTTTATGTCTAAATATATGTTTATCTAATTATATATGGGTGCACATATATGCCTGACTATATATATATGTACTTGTATGTATGTTATTGTTTAGATGTAATCTCTTGCATAATTAAATTTGTAATCTTTATAACTAATAAGGTAAAAAGGGGATAAACAAATAGATAGAAGAAAAAATAAAGATAATTGAATTCTAAAAATTCCATTCTTCAATCTCATCCATAACGAACTCACCCACATAACTCTATAAGAGTCCTTTAAAAGAATGTACCTTTGAACTCATAACATAACAAAATCCCTAAAAGGATAAAAGGGAACAAGATTCGTACCCTCAAGCCATGATCTGAGATCATAAGGACTCAAAAAATGCACCATGAGAAATATGTGGATTTGGTTCTCCTTGAGCACCATGACAACTAAAAGAAAATGGACAGTTTAAATAATTTTCAATAAACTTTAAACAATTTTCATAAAAACATAAATAAATGAGTTTAAATAATAAATTAAACCTTGTTAGGGGAATTGTTTGCAATGGGAACAACCAATGAGATGATTTACACTCCCTATAAATTAGAATTTTCTCAACAAATGAATATGAGGAAAAAAATTAAGGCCCAATCTATAGGCAAAAACTTACAATTAAACCTGTAATAAGAAGGTCTTGGGAAATTTAGGAGGAGGAAAATTAGACCTATTGGAAACCATAGGAGATCAGGAGGCTTGAGGATTGCATGAAAAAATCCTTCCACAACCTATCTTGGGATAATAAGTAGGCTCTTATCTATTTCTTTTCATGTTTAAAAATTTGCATAAAATGATTAGTTAAGGAAAGAATAATGAATGTGTTTATCTTTTCTTGTGACAAAAATTATGTTAATTACTTTGTTTTTTGTGGAATTTCGTGGGTTTTTATGTTTATCTATATCTTAAATTTACTTTTGGTTTTCATGGGTCTAGTATGGGTTGCTAGGAATTGAATCCCCTTGAATGGGATCACATTGGAGATCCACCCTAATGATTTGAAATACGAGTAGTGTTTAGTAACCCTTAGGTGCAATAGTAATTTTGGGAATTATATTCATAGCATCTTGTGTTTATTTTTACAAACCTATGGTATAAATACATAGGTATACTTCTTATATGTGCAGTTATATCAAGTAAAATGCACAACTTTACAAACTCCCATCTTTGTTGTCATGCCTACATTATGTGCTACCCTACAATACAAATGTTCCAATTTAATAAATGCACCACACTGATAAACATATGCATAAATTTGCTAAAAATATGCATTGATATGACATATGTGTTGCTCTATTATATTTATGTGTAGTTGTAGAGTTTGAATGAACAAAATTGGTGACATAATACAAATGTGCTACTATATACAACAAATGCACTTCTTAATAAATATATAGGTATGTCTTACGCATGATAGTATGAAATATATGAACAAGAAAACATAATAGCACATAGGTTAATGTTTCTTGAGATCAATTTTCCTTACTATTTTTTGGTGTTTTATTCAATCAATGCTCAAGTTGGAATTTTAGCATGTCCTTGTTGTTACTCTATAAATTATCTAAGGCAGGTTGTTTATCCTATGGTGTAAACCTTCTTTTGGTTTCATGAGGCATGTTTTGTCCTTTCTTTCTTCAATAGGGTAGAAACCCTAGATGAATGGCTCACCATAGGTACTAGAGCTCAAGAGTGGCTACTAAGGATCTAATGTTTGGTGGTTAGATCCATATGGAAGATGACTCTAGTCATGAGTTGGTTAATAAATGCTAACATAATAATAAAATTAATTTGGGTTTTGGTTTAGGGCTTCACACTCTAAAAAAGATAATTGTGGAAGTATTATTGGGGTACTCGAGGAACAAACATCCTGTATAACTTATAGGTCCCTAACCTAATGGTTGATCCTCTCATTACTTGGCCATGCCTATCCAAGTTGGAGTACTCTAAGAAAAGAAATTTTGTATGGAAGGACAACCTTAAGCATGGGTGATTGATCCCAACACCTTAGGAAGGTACAATGGCACTCACCTAGATCTGCTTACAACCCCTCACTCTTACCTTTACCATTGGTGGTCTTTTCTGGTCTTTGGTTCTTCAACTTTATACCATTTTCTTGCCTTTCATTTTTAGGGTTAATCCTTATTTCTAGCTTAGTCCTTACTAGATCATGGTTTTGTCTCCTAGCTTAGGGGATGGTTCCCTAGGGTCTACATGGTTAGGTGGAGAAACTTTGAGGGTTGCATGTGGCTCACTATTGGAGTTCTTTTTATTAAGATGCTTATGACAATGTTCTAGATTATTTGTACTTGATGTACTTTGAAATTATGTAAAAGTGTATATTCTAAAAGGGACTTGTTGATGTACTTAAAAAAAACCAATGTTGAGGGTTGGATAGATAGGAAAGAAGCATGTTTAATGAGAATTAATGGTTGTTATCTCTCTCACTTAGAAATTTATTAATGATAGGGGTAAGTGCACCAAGTTGTGGTGCCAAAAGGGGGGTATAAGTGGAAAATTTTTTTTTGAAATCAGCAATTTCTGAACTTCAACAAGAATTTGAACATAGTTACACTCAAAATTTTAAGATATGACATAAAAAAAAGTAGTATTTCTTTGAATCTAGTTTCTAAACTACTAATTTTTTTTCAAAATGGTTTAGTTTTAGCTCCTCAAAAAAGGAGGCCACAGAAAGTGGTAATATTTATTCCAAAAAAAACATAACAAAGTACAAAGTGTGTCCCCCCTAAAATTTTAACTTTTTTTTGAAATTCTTTAAGTGCTCTGGTCAAAAGTTACTTAACACTATGTAATTTTTCCCAAATTTTTCAGGTAATTTTTTAATGTGTATTTTTTATTATGAATTTTTTAATTAGACACATCCCAAAAATGTGAAATATCTGTGTGCTCCCCCTAGAAATGATTGAAAACTAATCTAAAATCAAAACTTCTTTATATCAAAGTGTGTAGAATGGAGCCTAGTTTCTAAAAAACTAAGTTGTTGCAAAATTCAATGAACGAGCTAAAATCTACAACCCAATTAGTACATGTTGGTTTTTGAGAAAAAAATGGACATACATTCAAAAAAAATTATAGATGAAAGGATTGAAATAGTTCAAATAAAAAATAAATTATATGGTTATATAGCTAACACAGAGACCTACAATGTCATGTAACCTAATTTTATCGATGCTCAACCACGAGGAAACTTGAAGTAGAGCACACAAGAAAAATTAATCATTTTTTGTATGTTTGCAACAAAACATGTCTCAGACCAGTTTACAGACCCCAAACCTTTGGGTTGGATCCCCAAGGAAAAACCAAGCCTTAGGCTTCGTAGACTATAAAGCTTTGAATAGTGCATGTACACTATAGTGTACACGCGCTATTTAAAGCTTTTAAAATTTGAGTCTTAATAGCGCATGTGTGCTTTAGTGCACACACACTATTGAGACCTAAATAGTGTATAGAGAGGGAAGGAGAGAGGCAGAGAGAGAGAGAGAGAGAGAGAGAGAGAGAGAGAGAGAGAGAGTAGGGGATGGGAGAGAGAGGAAGTGAGAAAGAGAGTAGGGGTGGCAGAGAGAGAGTACAAGATGGGAGAGAGAGGAAGTGTGGGAGAGAGTAGGGGTGGTAGAGAGAGTATAGGATGGAAGAGATAGATTGAGAGTAGGGGATGGGGGAGAGAGAAAGAGAGTAGGCGGTGGGAGACAGAGTGGGAGAGAGAGAGAGAGAGAGAGAGAGGAGGATGTGAGTGAGAGAGAGAGAGTAGGGGATGGGAGAGGGGGGATGGGAGTGTGTGTGTGTGTGTGTGTGTGTGTGTGAAAGAGAGAGAGTAGGGATGGGAGAGGGGAGAGAGAGTAGCCTAAGAGAGAGAGACAGTAGGTGGTGGGAGAGGGAGTGGGAGAGGGAGAGAGAGAGAGGGGGGATGGGAGTGTGTGTGTGTGTGAAAGAGAGAGAGAGTAGGGGATGGGAGAGGGGAGAGAGAGAGAGTAGCCTAAGAGAGAGATAGTAGGTAGTGGGAGAGGGAGTGAGAGAGGGAGAGAGAGAGAGGGGGGGTTGGGAGTGTGTGTAAGAGAGAGAGTGAGAGAGAGAATAGGGGTGGTAGAGAGAGAGAGTAGGGGATGGGGGAGAGAGAGAGAGAGAGAGAGTAGAGAGGGAGAGAGAGAGAGTGAGAGAGAGAGTAGGTTGTGGGAGAGGGAGAGGGAGAGGGAGAGGGAGAAAGGGGGTGGGTGACTGTGTGAAAGAGAGAGTAGGGGATGAGAGAGCAGAGAGAGAGATAGAGAGAGAGTAGGGTATGGGAGAGAGAGAAAGTAGGCAATGGGAGAGGGAGTGGGAGAGAGAGAGAGAGGGGGGGGATGGGACTGTATATAAGAGAGAGTAGGGGATGGGAGAGAGTGTGAGAGTGTGAGAGAGAGTAGGGGTGGCAGAGAGTGAGTAGGGGATGAGAGAGAGAGAGAGTGAGAGTAGGGGATGGGAGAGAGAGATTAGAGAGGGAGAGAGAGAGAGAGAGAGAGAGAGTGTGTGTGTGTGTGTGAGAGAGAGAGAGAGAGATAGCGGGTAGTGGGGGAGGGAGTGGGAGAGGTAGAGAGGGGGGATGGGAGTGTGTGTGAGAGATCTAGAGAGTAGGGTGATGGGAGATGAGAGAGAGAGGGGGATGAGAGTGTGTGGGTGTGTGAAAGAGAGAGAGTAGGGGATGGGAGAGAGAGAGGGGGATGGGAACATGTGTAAGAGAGAGAGTAGGGGATGTGAGAGAGTGTGAGAGAGTAAGGGTGGCAAGGAGAGTACGGGATGGGAGAGAGAGAGAGAGAGAGATAAGGCAGTGGGAGAGGAAGTGGGAGAGGGAGAGAGGGGGATGGGAGTGTGTGAGAGATCTAGAGAGTAGGGGATGGGAGAGGAGAGAGACAGGGGGGATGGGAGTGTTTGTATGTGTGAAAGAGAGAGAGTAGGGGATGGGAGAGGGGAGAGAGAGAGTAGCCCAAGAGAGAGAGAGAGAGTAGTGGATGGGACAGAGAGAGAGAGAGTAGGTGGTGGGAGAGGGAGTGGGAGAGGGAGAGAGAGAGGGGGGATGGGAGTGTGTGTAAGAGAGAGAATAGGGGATGGGAGAGAGTGTGAGAGAGAGTAGGGGGTGGAAGAGAGAGAATGGGATGGGAGAGAGAGCATAAGAGTAGGGGATGGGAAAGAGAGAGTAGGTGGTGGGAGAGGGAGTGGGAGAGCAAGAGTGAGAGAGAAAGAGAGAGGAGGATGAGAGAGAGAGAGAGAGAGAGAGTGTGTGTGTGTGTGAGAGAGAGAGAGAGAGAGTAGGGGATGGGAGAGGGGAGGGAGAGAGAGTAGCTAGAGAGAGAGGGAGTCAAGGATGGAGAGAGAGTAGGTGGTGGGAGAGGGAGTAGGAGAGGGAGAGTGAAAGAGAGAGAGTAGGGGATGGGAGAGGAGAGAGAGTGAGAGAGAGAGTAGGAGATGGGAGAGGAGAGAGAGAGTGAGAGAGTGTAGGGGATGGGAAAGGAGAGAGAGTGAGAAAGAGTAGGGAATGGGAGAGAGAGAGAGTGAGAGAGAGTAGGTGTTGGGAGAGGAAGTAGGAGAGGGAGAGCGAGAGAGAGAGTAGGGGATGGGAGAGGAGAGAGAGTGAGAGAGAGTAGGGGATGGGAGAGGAGAGAGAGAGCGATCAAAAGAGAGTAGTGGATGGGAGAGGAGAGAGAGAGTAGGGAGAGAGAGAGAGCAGGGGATGGGAGAGGGGAGAGAGAGAGTAGGGGATGGGAGAGAGAGAGAGTAGTTGATGGGAGAGGGAGAGTGAGATAGAGTAGGGGATGGGAGAGGAGAGAGAGTGAGAGAGAGTAGGGGATGGAAGAGGAGAGAGAGAGTGAGAGAGAGAGTAGGGGATGGGAGAGGAGAGAGAGTGACAGAGTAGGGGATGGGAGAGAGAGAGTGAGAGAGAGTAGGCAATGGGAGAAGAGGGAGAGTGAGAGAGAGAGTAGGGGATTGGAGAGGAGAGAGAGAGAGTGAGAGAGAGTAGGTATGGGAGAGGAGAGAGAGAGGAGGGAGGGAGAGAGTAGGGGATGGGGGATGGTGGGCTAGGGACATATTTAATTTCACATAGTGTGTACATCCTATAATGTGTACGCACTATGTGAAATCACCAAAAATGGTCATAAAACAAGTTTGGGTCCCTGCTAATCCATATTCTACTTTTTGTCTATTGTGCATTCTATTGTTCCAAGAAAAAAATGAGTTTCAAGCTATTGGAAGTTAGCAAACACTATTTAAAGACTTTTTGAAGCTAGCAAACACCAAATTCAATCATTGGATATACTATTTGAAGGCTTTTTGAATATTCTTTCTATAGAAAAGGTTAGTGAAATCCTTTTTAAATATTATTTGTTGATATATAGAGACAAATTTTATTATAATTTGACATTTTGTTTAATATATAGTGATCATTAAAATTATGTTTGAATGAATTGTTATTTGGAAATGGTTAGAAATTTGGCAAGTTGTTTAATATATATTGTGTATTCATTGAAATAAATTATAATTTTTATATGTATTTTAATGATTTTTAATTTACAAATTGTAAGTAATTCATATGTTTGAATAATTTGACATATAGAAATCATCATCATGCCAAGGAATAAACCAAAAACTCAAACAAAGGAAGAGAGGGAGATAGATTTGGTAATTAAAAGAGATAAAATGAAACTACTACGTGAACAAAGAAAATTGAAAAGCAATAATGAAGAATTTACTTTTGAAGAGGAACAAGAACCACCAATACAAAGAAACAAAGAGGAAGAATTGGAAAGCCAAAGAGAATGAATGAGACTATTACACTCAAGAAGATAATTGAATTGTGAAGTTACACTATCCTCCAATGTTGGAGTCATATCATCCTCTCATGTTGAAAAGACACTAATTTGTAGATCCGATGATGTACACACTCCATCATGTCATGTTGAAGGCACACCATCGACATATCAAGTAGGTGATATTCCATCTTTTGCATCTTATTGCCAAGGCACATCATCTTTGGTTAAAGGTATGCAAAACACTCAACCTTATGTTGATATTCAAAATGTTGAGGAAATGGAAGAGATTATGACACCTTCTAGAATTCATTTTAGAAGACCAAAATATTTGATTGATATTGATACTAACATTTTTAAATCAATGCCTGACAAGATTAGCAAGTGTACTTGTCAAAGAAAAGTTAATTGTATGTGGAGATTATTCTTTGAAGAATTAAATATTATATTTTAATGCCAATTATTTGTTGAAATGATGAGGAATTTGAAATTTAGGCCTATCATGAAGATTCTTGGGCTAAGAACGATGGATGATTCAAATGAAAAAAATATTGTAAAGAATCTAATGAGTACTTATGACAAAGTGGGTTCTAAATCATGCATCAAAGATAGTAATATCACAAGATGAGTACTTACATCGACAATAGTAAGTAACAAAACTCATGAGAAAGACAAGGCAAACATTGAAAATTGGTAGAGGTACTCTAAGGAGAGCCATGCTAAGGTGTTAGAGATTGGAAGATACAACAAAAAATGAGTTATGGACATTTAGCAGTAGACTACTGTAAAAGGATAAAGAAATTAGTGAAGCTTTGAAATCATTGATCGAAGATTTTTGGAAAAATAACACACGTGTTTCCCCTAATCATAGAGATGTTGTAAGAAGGAGGACTGGTAGTCAAAATTGCGACCCACATGTGAAACATTTTTGGACTCAACTCAGACACAATTTTTTGCAAAATTTATTGGTATGTATCCTCAAATTCAAATAAGTCAAAGATTTTTTGAGATGGTAAACCTTTTTATGTGAAGATAAACCACACATGCATAACTTCTTGTTGTAGGATACATATTGAATTTTCTAACCATTTTGTTGTTTTTAGGCATATATGTGTGTTTTTGCGTTCTAAGATTGTTTTGCAGGACTGTGACATGAATGAGCCACCAAGATCTTCAAGGTAATTTATATCCAACATTTTATGTGAAATAGGGGATAGCCAACAATTTTACAAGACATCATGCTTGGATGGTACATGATTATTTTGTGGTTCTTTGCAACTTTTATCAACTTGTGAACACATGGATAGTACATGTACAATTGAAAATGAAATAGTAGATTACATAAAATTTAAGACAGTGACATATGCTCTAAAATATGGGAAATAGGGTAAAAGATGTGATTTAGTCATTGAAAAGATTCTAGTGTATGAGTTTATGAAGATTTTTTGTGAAAAGATTATTTATGAGTATGCAAGGCTTATACATAGAGCTCGATGGATAGATTTGGAATTCAATTTGTGCAAGGATACATTTCCACTGGATACCATTGTTTGAGTTGTAGACTTCACAGAGAACTACACACTACAACCACAAAATGAGGTGCAAGAAAAGTATTATACTTCTCATAGGTTTCCATATGTGTTCACATAACATTCATGCATTCACCTACAAGTACAGAAGATGATAGGAATATTTTGAGGGAGTACCATTTTTACATTAGCAATTATGGATCACATTCTATGGATTTTGTACATGGTTTTTTTCAACTATTTTATGGAGATTTGGCTAATAGGGGCATACCATATCGTCAGCACATTATTTGGTCAGACAATTACTCATCTCAAATCAAGAATGTATGGATGTTCTATTAGTTGAGTAGGATGCATAGGTTGTGTAGAATTTAATATATGTGGAATTTCATAGAGGTTGGTCATGGAAAGGGAGAGAACGATAGTGTAGGCGGATGCATCAAAAGAGTCTTGGCTCGTGAAGAACTAAAGTACAAAGATGGAGCAATATTGACAGATGCAAAATCCATCATCCAATGGTGTAACACTATAATGGGTCTAGGTAAGGAAGGTGAGTCTATGGTTTGCATATTTTTTTAGTTGATAGATAATACTAACATTGCACCATATGAGGATTGTTGCACACTAACAGGATCAAGTGAGTTGCACTCTTTTAGAAGCTTTGATGTAGGTTCATGGAGTATCCACAGATGAAAAATGGCATGCTATTGTCCACCATGTGCAAAGGAAAATTGGGATGACTATAAGTTGATTGAATAGGTGAACAAATGGGATATATGGGTTTTGGACCCAATTGAAACCTATCATCCCCCACAAGCACTGGAAATGGTAGAGATGGATTCATCTATTGACTTTGACCACTCTTCTGATCTAGTGCAACTTGATAATATATATATTTATATATCTTTATAATTTCAATATGTAACTTTATAACTTTTACCTAAGTATTTTCTAAATTAATTACTACATTTTGTACATTTATCACTACAGGCGATATTTTTGCTATTATTGCACCTAAAGATAATGAAGAAGGGATAGATTATTATTTGTGTTGTTGTGTCCAAGCCAAACAAAAATTGGGTCACTCAATTATAGATGGTGAAGGTTTAGAGTACCATATCAGTGTGGTGGTTATAACTGACACATGGTTTAGATGATATTCTATGAAGAACCCTAACTTTTGGTTATTCGAGGATTGGCAAACAAAGAGGAAGATTTTTCATTATTCGAACCTTGTTGTTGCATCAAATGTCCACTTGATAAAATATGTTGGAAAAACACATAATAAGACTCTTTGGAAAGTTCATGATTTAGACTGTGAGGCAATATTTGGGACATTAAAATGTAGAGTAGATCTAGTTGGTTAATTAGATTGAATAGGGAGATAGGGAGAGAGAGAGAGAGAGAAAGAGTGGTCAATTGGATCCTTAGTGTCATTATAAGCCAGGATACCAAAGTGAACCAAAGGTCAAAGTTGAGGAATTTGAGTTATTTTGTATGCAATAAGGAGTTTGTAGGTATTTATATATATTTAAATGCCTTGGGGTCTTTGGGCAAACATTTAGGTGTCTAGGAGGTTATTAAAACAAAAATGTCAATGTTGTTATGCAAAAAAAATGCAAAATGACAACTTTTCTTACTAAATAATTGAAAAGGAAGTTGAACATTGGAATAACCATTTGAATGATGGTTATGACCATTGGAGGAAAGGAATACATGTTTAAAAATGTTTTACATGGAGAAGACAACATAGTTGTACGGACTGATGAAGATTTACATGGATAAATTTTTTATTTTTTGCCTTTTTCTCTATTTTTTTGAGTTGTACAAATGTGTATGGATTGGTGAAGGAAATAAAATTTCATTGTTGGATATCCTGATGAACTAGGTCTCATTTACATTTTGTTTGAAGGTTATATCTTTTCATTTTCTTAAGTTACTATAGTTTTTGTGAAGGTTGCTTATTTGGGCCTGAATTCAAGGGTTTTGGCAAACATGTGCCTCTAACTTGCAAAACCATGGTTGGAATTTAATGCCTCTTATGGAGGATGAAAGTTAGGGTATTTTAATTTGATATGGTAGAGTTTTAGACTTGGAGGAATTAGTTTGATATGTTTATCAGCTGGCCCTAGGCTGAACATCCCTATGTGTTCAGCCAGGAATTGAAGAAGAAGTGACATTTAGGCTTCCAAACTGATTGTTTAAACCTAGGTGAAGGGTGAAATGAAATTTTTGGAAGGAAAGGAAGAGTTCCATGGGGTTGAGTTGATTCTATGAACCCATCTTCAAGCACTTTCTTTGGAAATCCAACCTAATTAGGCCTATTAGGTCTGCAAACTAAAGTGGAGTTTGGGTATTTTGGAATGGAGTTAGCCCTTGATCCTTTGGATTCTTAAAAAAAAAGGTAAAAGGTATTTGAAAAGGTGATAACTTTCCATTGTCCTTTGGAAATTTTGGAAGTTTTCCAAGGAAAACTAAATTTTGACCCACTAGGATTTCTAGGCCTAAGTTAGGGATATTGATCCTTTAAAGGTGTTGGGGCCTTGAAAGTGCATGAATCCTAGTGTTTTAGTCCTATAAATGTTGAATCAAGTCTAAGTTTGAAGTCTTGAAACCTTTTTACTTGTTTTACCTTAATTGGCCTAGTTGAGGGAAAGTGTCCCTAAAGCCATATTTTGATCCAAGTTTGCCAAGAGCCCTAGGAAAAGGGAAGGACCTTAGGAGAGTGGAGTCCACTTGGATAAGTAAAGGTCATCATTTGGAAAAGGATGGTAACCAAGAAATCATCCTAAAGTGGGTTTGGGTACCCTTAGAGGTTTAAGAACCAAGTGGCAAAAGTAGGTTGTGTGCTCTGCATCAATAAGGGTCATTAGACCTAGGTGTGATGGTTAGGGTGTAGGAAGTCATAATGTATTTGGAAGAGTCACTAATTGGCCTAAAAGTCAAGGCATACCTTAGCATATGGCAATGAGAAACTTAAGGGATAAGTCTCTAGCTTAGGGAAGGGTCCCTAGCATGGAATTGCTAAGGGATAGCCCATTTAACAAGTTGGAAGTGTTAGAAAGTATTTTGCATGTAGTAGAAGTTTGAATTATATAGGCGGGGATAGAAAAGAGTAAAGAACATATGAAGCAAGTGAATTGAACAATGCACATATTGTTTCATCTTAAATAACAAAGTATATTGAGATCTAACTTTCTTTAAAAGGGTTCAAAGGTAGATTGAAGGTCATCATCAACATTATTTTTGTTTAACATAACCTTTCAATATGTTGCTTTTGATTTTTGCTTGGTAAGAATTAAGTATAAATCTCCATTTAAGCTGAAGTCTCCATTTAAAGGTGGCACTGAGCTTTTTTTTTTTCTATTAAGATCATTAATATATTTTGATGAGAACTTTGAGGGATCATACCCGACTTGAGTATCCTGGCTTCCCAAGTCCTGTAAATGCAAAGTTGCAATGTTGCTCAAAAAGTTGGTTGTTTCAAAAAATTTGCAAATGGAAATTTGGGAAGTTGTAACTATCAGTGCTTGGGTATATGAGCATGGGAAACATTTTTTTGACAATTAGAAGGTTTCCAATCAGATTTGCATTTTTAAACAACTTTTACAATTTTTCACAAAAAGTGCAACCAATGCAAAGTTCACTAGATTTCACTTCTAGGACTTTCAAAAAGTTCCAAACTATTTTTAAAAACTAAAAATAGCTAATCCTAGGCTATCTTGACCAAAAACTCCAAAAGACTCAATTTGGCCTAATTAGCAACTTTTTCTTATATCTTGCACAAAGTGGCCTAGGCATACATATCTTGCTCATATCTCTCTCACCGTTCATCATGGGATCAAACTATCTATTTTGTTAGCTCCAAGTGGCTAAGTAAACCCTAGCCCCAAGCTTGTCCCATCTTGTTGAGCACTCAAATGTTCTTGGGCACACTGAACTGAAACATCCCTAAGGGTCACTAAATGCCATAGGGCAGTGATCTTTGACATGGCATAGCTTGGAGCTCATATGAGGTATGGATGCAATTATAAATCCTATAGTACCGTGTTGTAGATACCTACAATAACCTCTCTCAATTTTTGGATATCTTACTCCATTTTGATTTTGTGATGCCATCTCGGGTGATGCTAAAACTCGTAGTGTTGGCTAGTACAAAGTTGCCAACTATCAAATCTCCCTCACCATTCATCATGGGATCAAACTGTCTATTCCATTAGCTCTGGGTGGCTAGGTAAACCCTAGCCCCAAGCTCATCCAATCTTGTTGAGCACTCAAACATTCTTGGGCTCGCCAAACCAAAATGTCCCTAAGGGTCACTAAATGCCATAGGGTAGTGATCTTTGATGAGGCATATCTTGGAGCTCGTGTGAGGTATGGATGCAATTCTAGGTCCTATAGGACTGTGTTGTAGATACCTACAATAACCTTTCTCACTTTTTCAAGATCTTACTCCATTTTGATTTTGTGATGCCATCTTAGGTGATGTTGAAACTTATAGTGTTGGCCAATACAAAGTTGCCAACTACCAAATCTCCCTCATCATTCATTGTGGGATAAAACTATCTATTCCATTAGCTTTGGGTGGCCAGGTAAACCCTAGCCCCAAGCTCATCTAGTCTTGTTGAGTGCTCAAACATTCTCAGGCACACTGAATTGAAAAATCCCTAAGGGTCACTAAATGCCATAGGGAAGCGATCTTTAATGGGGCATATCTCATAGCTCATGTGAGGTATCAATGCAATTCTAGGTCCTGTAGGACAATGTTGTGGAGACCTACAATAACCTCTCTCACTTTTTGGAGAACTTACTCCATTTTAATTTTGTGATGCCATCTCAGGTGATGTTGAAACTTGTAGTGTTGGCCAATACAAAGTTGCCAACTACCAAATCTCCCTCACCGTTCATCATGGGATTGAATTGTCTATTTCATTAGCTTCAGGTGGCTAGGTAAACTCTAGCCCCAATCTCATCTAGTCTTGTTGAGAATTTGAACATTCTCGAGCATGCCAAACTAAAACAGCCCTAAGGGTCACTAAATACCATAGGGAAATGATCTTTGACAAGGCATATCTCAGAGCTCATGTGAGGTATGGATGTAATTATAAGTCCTATAGGACCATGTTGCAAAGACCTACAATAACCTCTCTCACTTTTTGGAAATCTTACTCCATTTTGATTTTGCAACACCATCTCGAGTGATGCTGAAACTCATAGTGTTGGCCAATATAAAGTTGTCAACTGCCAAATATCCCTCATCATTTATCATGGGATTGAACTGTCTATTTTGTTAGCTTTGGATAGCTAAGTAAACCCTAGCCCTAAGCTCATCTAGTCATGTTGAGAACTCAAACATTCTCGAGCATGCCAAACTGAAATGTCCCTAAGGGTCACTAAATGCCATAGGAAGTGATCTTTGACGGGGCATATCTTAGAGCTTGTACAAGGTATCGATGTGATTCTAGGTTCTATAGGACCGTGTTGCAAAGACCTATAATAACGTCTCTCACTTTTTGGAGATCTTACTCCATTTTGATTTTGTGATGCCATCTTGGGTGATGTTGAAACTCGTAGTGTTGGCTAGTACAAAGTTGCCAACTACCAAATCTCCCTCACCGTTCATCGTGGGATTGAACTATTTATTCTATTAGCTATGTGCTAGCTAAGTAAACCCTAGCCCCAAGCTCATCCCATCCCATTGAGTGCTCAAATGTTCTCAGGCACACCAAAATGAAATGTCCCTAAGGGTTGTTAAATGCCATAGGGTAGCAATCTTTGACGGGGCATATCTTAGAGTTCATATGAGGTATGAATGCAATTTTAGGTGCTAGAGAACCATGTTGTGGAGACCTACAATAGCCTCTCTTTCTTTTTGGTGATCTTACTTCATTTTGATGGTGATGCTAAAACTTGTAGTGCTGGCTAGTACAAAGTTGCCAACTGCCAAATCTCTCTCACCTTTCATCGTAGGATTGAACTATCTATTCTGCTAGCTCTGGGCACTTAAAATGTGAACAATAAAAACAAGATATATATTATGATGTTGGTACCCAATATAGACACAGTTTTAAAAAATTTTAATTTATGGTTTCGAACCGCTTTGAACTAAGGTTCAAATTAATTTGAAGTGGTTCAAAGAGGCATCTTACAGGTTCAGTTCAAGCAAAGTTTAGAATCCACATTTGATTTAACACCAAAATTTAGTGGTTGTCAAGATTGAAGTTCAGCCTCTAGTTTCAGTCTGAATTCAAAAAGCTCAAGAGTCAATGTTCAAAAGATCAAATACATAGTTTTTCTCAATTCCATGTGTGATGTTGTTGAGGGAAATTCAGGCTAAGTGTTAAGAAGAAGAGAGACATTAAATCTTTATATACAAAGCAATGGAAATTACATTTGTCTATCATGAGATGATTGGACATTGATAACTTATAGAGACTAAAAGTAGAAACTCAAGATCTTTTCTTAAGATTCATGGTACCAGTTGTGAAGACCAAATTCCTGAGGTATGTTGGGAAAATGGACTTAAAGAATATGTAGAACTATCATAGTTTGGAAGAAGAGAATAAAGTGCATTGGCTACCATTAATATCATGAGAGGCACCAAAAGCATTTATACATTCACTCAACAAGCAGTGCAATTTTAAATACAAAGTAGATGAATCTAAAAATGCAAGGAATGATGATGTTAGGTTGCAAAAAGAGACACTCATTATTCTAGGATGTATTGATTATTCCCCATTTTTTATTCCCATGGCTAGATACAGCAATGTAGATATGCTCTTTCTTTATCATAACTTGTTTGTTTGAATATTGGTGGAGATTCCATAGAATGAATAAAGAGACTTGGGTACATTATCTCATGGATGGAATCACTCTAGGGTGATTAGCATCTTGATCTCCACCAAGCCATTCACATGAGAGATGTAGATTAGTTGCCTTGCCAAGTATGGGAAGATATAATAGAAATCAAAGCCATTCTATGATGACTAATTGAGACCCCCGATCCCCTCTAAGAGGCACAAATTGGTTTGGTGGTTTTTAACACCCAAATGAAAATCAAAATTTATAATTTAACATTAAAAGGTGAGATTCAACTCCATCATGTCCATGTTTGAAACACTCACAAGTAGAAACACATGTGTGAAGAATTGTAAATTCATATTCACCATTTGGTTGGTGCATCTCGAGTTGAGAAGTTGGACTTAACATGAAGCCTTGACAAGGAGGAGTCTCAGATTTCAATAAAAGAAAGAAGATTGATGCTCATATTCTACCATGAAGAGGAAAACTTTGCTAGAAAGAATTTAGAAATCTCCCTACAAAATCATCCCTCCTTGCTCTACACCAGTCTAGCCACAAGTTTAAAAACAAAGCCAGTGACCCGAGTACAGAAAAAGATCATTAGATCAAACTTATTATGATGACTCTTATTTCAAATACTGGTAGTGTACACTCTCCATTAATTAGATTGGATCAAGCCTTGCATAGACAAATTAAAGTTTAAGTTGCATGCAACAAGTATTGGTTAAAAAACTTATGCACTTGCGTTGAACATGAATTGACCCTAGGAGAACCCGTAAGAAATGTAAAAATAACATGTGATAGATTTCATGGAAGGTTCTCCAAGCCATAGAAGATAGCCACTATATAAGCAATAAAGCACTTGTGATCTTGAGGGAGATACGAATGTACAAGAAATTTTGAACTAGCATCAACTAATATATTTTCCTTTATCTCAAGTTGGACCGATGATGAAAATGGTTAAGTCATTAATACTGATTTGGAAGGAGGAATGTTTGAGAATAGGCATAGAAATGGATATAGAGAAGGTTGACGATCAGAAGCCATCTTTAGAAAGAATATTGAAAACCTTCACATGGACAAGAGTATCATAATTCATTGTCAAAATTTATTAATATGGATAAGCAGAAAATAAATTATTCGAAATACTCACTTCTGTTGTCACAAGAAAATGACACAAAATACTGAGATGAAGGATGTAGATAAGGAATTAATTGAACTACTAAGATGGTTAGCATCATCCCAAGACAACACACGAAGATGCAAAGTCATGGCATTCAGATAGAAGGTGAGAGTTTTTCATAATAGTTCAAGTTATTAAAGATTCAAAGGAAACATGATTTATGGAGCACCCTCACCAAAGTTGACCCTTGTATTCCTCATCAAAAGATGACTGTCACAAACTAGAAGTTGTGGGAACCTAAAGAATGTGGTGAAGAGATGATGTGGTGTTGGTAAACAATGACATGTGGAGGTTAATATACAAAGTACAAAGATTCCTTTAAATAGGTGTCATTACTTATTTCCTAACCAAATATAAATCTAAAGATGACATCCATTCCATACAAAAGAAGCCAATGTAATGCTTAAAGTGAATCATAATAAAATGTTTAATTATGAATTAAGCATTACGCACATATAGAAGTATAAGAGAATAGAGGGAGGTGGTTTTCTTTCAAGAATTAGTTATTATAACTGATAAGATCCATAAAAAAGATGAAAACTTATATAAAGGGAGAGAGCTAGAGGTAGAGGGTTCCACTTTTCTATCCCAGAGGTAGACTGGGGTGATATGACAAGAAATAGAGACAACAAATTATGGGACTATAGGAGAGCTGATCTTTATTGTCTTTTCTGATCTTTGTGTTAGTAAGAATAGGAAATTTTGATTTTAGGTGTAATGAAGGGAGGTTCTATTTTATTTTAGATAGTGATTTTGATGCAATATGTGTTGAGGTCTATGTAATTTTATACATGTTAGGGAAGGGAGATTTGGGAGAAAATTGTATACCAAAACATTGAGTTTGTGTAGTTTTCTTTCCACTGATTGTTATCTTGGTGTAACTTTCAATTTTCTTTGAACACATTTAGTATCACTATTTCTTGAATATATTTGATTTCAAGATACCTTTAAAGTTATGATTCTTCACTTTCTCAGGATTTTCATTCATTTTTTAATGCGGCATCTAGGAAAATAGACTTTGTGTTATTTCCTGTTCTTTTCTTTCAGTCACTTAGTTTCCACATCTATTTCATGTTTACAAGTAGATGTTTGTAAACTTTTTTTTCTTTCTAGTTAAAAGCATCCATATTTAATTCATTGTAAATCATGTACAGGGAGCTATACCCGATAAAATTCAGAGGAAGGTTATCAATTCAATGATAACCTATCCAACTGTTAGTACTGATTCAATCTTCCTATTTGGGCATTTAGAGTTAATTTGTATTTATTTCATTGGAGGGTAATATGTTCACTAACATATTATAACCAATTATGTTATACATGAGCAAACATATAATATACAAGGTTGTATGGGGACAGGGGTACTTTGGGTACTTAGGGTATGGGTATGGTACAACTATTTGTTATAATAGGGGAGGGGGGTACTTGGGTATGTCAAAATTTATTTTTAATTATACTTTTATATTTATAGAAAACCTGAATTTATGAGTCATGACAATGATTTTTTCAAATCAAGAATAGTGATAAAGTTTGCAAATGTAATGCATTGTTTTCAATTTTAGATTTTTTATATGTTTGTAATAATAATTTATGATAAATGCTTAGATGCATAACATAGAAGGCATGCTTTAAACATGAACAAGAAGATCATAAATCATATGACAATGACATATTGCAAATGATAAATTTTTGGCTTTAACACTGATAAAGTTTATTGTTGATCAATATTGTATTAAAGTTTCAAACTGATTAGGTATTGAATTAATCTTGATAAACAAATAATAGAGAAGGAAAACTTTAAACGTGAACAAGATCATCAATCATATGATGATGACATATTGGACATGATAAACTTATTATTGAATAGTGATAAAGTTTATTGTTAATCAATATTCTATCAAAGTTTTGAACTGATTAAGTATTGAATTAAGCTTGATAAACAATGAGCTGATACACAAACAAAAAATTGAAAAAAAAAATCAGAAATCTCAATCAAGGTCCTTAGCTATTATGCTCTCCATCGAGTACCTAGTACTTGGGATACATGTACTTGGTACTTGGGTATGTGGGTACAAGTACCCATGCAACATCATAATATATTATGATAACCAATAATGTCATACATGAATAAACATATAATATAAAATGATAACCAATAATGTCATACATTAACAAACACATAATATATTATGATAACCAATAATGTCGTACATGAACAAACATATCATATCTTAACCAATAATGCCATAAGTATAATAATGTCATGCATCAAATATATGTCATAAATCAAATATAAAATGTCATATATACATCAAATGTATATCGAATATGTCCACTAACATAAAATCCAACATATATGTCCATTGATGCCTATACATGTTTGTCTATCAACTATATCATCTCCTTCCCATGAGGGGAATGAAAAAAATCCCTAGAGGTCTTCGGTCATCGTGTGGAGGGAGATGATGGGGATGATGGGGTCTTCCTCACACACTCACTCATCCTCTTGTTTAGGCTCTTGTCTAACTTGAGCTAATACAAACAAAGTAGATATGAATCAATAATTACTATGCATTGAAATCAAATATATGTACACACAAAATTAATTATTTTCTTACCACCATCAAATAGTCACTTTGCAAGTCCACCTCAAAGGCTCATGGACGATCAGGTGTAACAAGGCCGTACAAAAATTCAATCAATATAAGCACTTATAAATGACATTAAAAATTTCAATACTAACTATTATAAACAACAACTAAAACCAAAAAAGTTCTTTCATATCTCAGTCAATGGCTCTAAACTAGTCATCACTATAGCAACTCCATAATCGATGGACTACCAAAGATGAGGAGGAGTCTCAGATGTCAAGAGCTGCATGTCATACAATACATGTTACATGTAACATGAAACATGAAACAAATATAATCAAATGAATTAAATTAATATGAAACAAATGTACCTCTATGAAGCTTGTATCATGCCTAGTTTTAGAATCCCTAGTGAATGTCGATGGTCCAGTAGAGAACTGATGCACATGCATAATTTTTTTTGTCAATCATTCATATGATTACTTAATAAATATATGTATTAATTTAAATGATTAAATTGATACATACCTCTAGACTTATTGACGGGATGAAAATGGGGTCAAGGGATCTCTACTAGGGCCACCAACACTCTGACCCTAAATTTTGAACAATGTTAATACATGCTAATTAATTAGTCATTCACTATACATATGAAATGTAATCAAATTAGTTTATTATAATTGTAATTTACCTGCTTGTCAATGCCAAATGCCTCATTTAGGAACTGATCAATGACTAGCCAATCATCCATACTATCTCCATCATGAATGCTAATGTGCATAAGGATCCACATGATGTGCACATGTGACTCTAATGCACAGAAGGCTCCTCCTCAACTAATGGACTCATGCAATGAATGAGGGTTTGTGTCAAAGCATTAATAGTCCCTAGAGTGCTAGTCTCTACATGTACCTTCACAACTAAAGGAATAATCACATGCTCACCCTATGGCTTGACAACAGGTGTCCTACCTACACTAGGGTCATGATGTGCCCCTAATCTCTCAAATGATGACCCCCAACCTCTACCTTGAGATTATAATATATCAAAATAATTGGGGATCTCCCCAAGGACAAATTCATAATACAATTTCCTTAAAAAATACATTGGGACCTCGTGATGATTGTAGGGAGGGGCATCAAAGACCATCCACCATCTATCCCAAAAATTATTTCTAATACCATCGTGTATGCACCAATGGATGGGGAACTATTTAGTTGTCTCTCTAACAATATTTTGTTCACCGGGCTTTCTAAACAATGCACACACGCTACCTTTTGGTATTTCTCTTTTTATTTTAAATCTTGATATGATAATTTGTTTCCATCCCTCTTAGCATGCCAAATATCCAACTAACCACTAACAAAAGCTATGTGGGTCATAATGGACTCAAGGGAGGACACCAATTATGCTCTCATTGGATTGGTTTGTCCACAAGCTTTCAACCTACCAATGAGTGCTTCTATTTAATTTTTCCCTCTTTCTATTTCATTTATTATGTTTTCTTTTGTGCCAGGAGGAGGTCTTCCAATCAGTGTAGGTTTTGGAATTTCTTGTTCTTATTGTGGGGGGTTTTTATTCTCATCTTGTGGAGGGTTTTTGTTTGGATCTTGTGGAGGGTTTTGGTTCTGATCTTGTTGGGGATTTTTCAGTTCATTATTCACATTTCTTGATAAGAAACCAATTGTAATCTAAATAAATAAAAAAATTAAAAGAAAAATTGAAAAAAACCTACAAAACAATGCAAAAACATATAAAACAATGCAAAAAAAAAGGGTAGAAAACATATGGCATGATCTAGATCTCGAATTTTGATGAGGAGGAGGCATTTTGAGGAGGTGGGTGACAAAAATCTTTAATTCCTTCAACTCGCATACACCCTATGAGGAGGAAATCTTGCAAAATGAAGTTAAAATGAAATGGGCTACAGGTTTGTAGCCCATTTATAATTTTGTTTTGTTTTACAAAGCACGTATGCACTATAGCATGTATGCGCTATAGCACATACACACTATGTCTTGGGCAGCCCAATCCATAGTGCATGCGCACTATAGCGCGTATGTGCTTTGTAAAACTAGAAAAAAAAGGTGTCATCTTTTTGGAACCACAACTTGGTGCACTTACCCATAGATATTATTGTTATTCTTAGAAAACATTAAAAAAAATATTATGTATCAAATATTTAATAAGAAACATGTTCTATTTCTATATTATGATTCCTATTTATAAGAACTTCATTTTTAAGGGAATGTAAGTTTATTTGTGATTGCCTTTCTAAAGTAGGAATTTCTAGCTAAGATGCTTTAAGGAAATGAATCTAATTGAATGGTTAGGGAACCTGTTGGACATTGCATATATTATAAAAAATAATCATTATCTTTCATTTACCAAACTTAGCAAATTTAGTCCTAGTTCTGTAAGGTTCCTTAGCATGGCATTATAGTTAAATTTCTATTTGGTGTGATGGATACATTGGTTTGTATGACTTCACAATTTGACAAATTTTAATAAATCATAAGTTATATCATTTCTTTATGATAGCTTATTCAGAGTTGTAGATTGATGATTTATAATTCCATAGTTTATCATCCAATTTAACCTTAAACACACATTGAAGTGTTTAAGTGGTTGGTATGTAAAGTATACTTTTATTTTTATTTACTACACGTATAACCCTTGTCAATTTTTGCATTTAAAAAAAAAATATAAGGTGGCTTTAGCTTGTATTTCATTTATGATTTTATAGATCTAGTTATGCAAGTATTCTACATCCAAAGTCTTCAAAAATTAGTTAAGATCTAGTAAGTAGAATCTTGAAATTTACCATTTCTAGCTATATATTCTATCAAACTAACAAAGGCCCACCTTATGACATCTCACTTCATAATTTGTTCATTGATCTATATAATGCTATTATGACCCAATCAGCTAGAATATTGGGAGTCATTGATCTCACTTTTTCAATTGATAAACTTCTATATATGTGTCATTTTCATTGGATCATGTAAACTTTATGCTCAATACATATACATATATTATCGACATGTATCTTTTCCTATTTTTACTTTCTCTTGAACTTCATTTGTAGGAGATATTTTATGCACACGTACCCAACATGGTCTTAAAGTTAGAACCCATGTTTGTGTATTTGTATTTTTTATTTCTTCCTAACTTGTAGTTGAGGGGATTCTTGATTGAATGAGATATATATCTAGATTTTTGTGTGAAAATTTTGTTCGTAAAAGAAGAGATAATTAATAAAATATGAGATATAAAATGGAAAATTCAAAAAGAATAAAAATACTACTCAAATCAATAGAAGTGTATAAATGAAGAATACAATTATTCATCTTATTCAATTATTTAATAGTAGATAAATAATTTGAACCATGTTAGATGTTTTAGAGATTGAGAGATGGAATTGAAGTTTGGTTCTTAAAAATTGATATTGTCCATTACAAATAGCCTTGAGTTGGCGATATCTACTATTTAATCCAAGGAATTAATTCTATATAGAAAAAACTTCTTGGTAATTATTTTCAATTTATTTCTTTATCTAAATGCTCCTTGGACCAATTCTACATTGTTATACTTGATGGGTAGAATGCACTCCATTTGATGAAGAAAACATCTGTTGGAGACAATTGATTAATTGTGTATTGCCTTTGATGTTACAAAAAATGCCATATCATTTCTAGTCAATGTATGTCGAGCTCACTCAAGCATTGAAGATAGTTTCTTGTGTCTGCCAAGCATTCCAAAGTTTACCTAGTTTAGCAAACAATGTCTACTGAGTTCACTCGATCATCAAAGGAAAGTTTGTAGAAGTTGAGTGTTAATTGAGATCACTTGACTAATGAAGGAAATGTTGGATGGAGCTAGTGTTAATCAAGCTCACTCAGTTACCAAAGAAACTTTTTAAATATGTAGTGTTAACTGAGTTCACTTGGTTAACACATGAAAATTTCCTTGAGTTAGTATCTATCAAGCAAGGTTGGCTAACGAAGGATTTTCTTGTTTTGGCATATTAAGTTCAATTAATTTGTTTGTTAGTTCTAGCTGACTGAGAAGATGAATATTAAGTATTCTAAGTTATATTCAAGCCAACTTCACAATGTGTAAGATATAAGTATAAGGTCAAGTTGAGGATTGAATGTGTGGTACAAAATAGAAGATTTAATGATGCGTAGAGGAAGCAAATTAGAAGGATAAGAAAAATATCCTTGTTGAGCTACAAAGATACAATCGACCAAGAAGGATCAAGTATACAAGCTAGAATTGAGATCTATAATTAGCAATTCACTTGTATAAAAAATTAGGTCATCTCATTTTTACCTTCTAACCATTGTAGCAGTGATCTAAATCTCTTAATAGAGTTGGCTTAATAGATATTTGTAAATCCTCTTACAAGGTGAAATTTCTAGATTGAATTGTCTAAAGACCTCTAAAAAGGCCACTCCTAATAGGGTGATTAAATATTCTAACATGGTCACACATAAAAGTGTGTTTTATAACCTTTAACAGGGTTGTCTCCTAATAGGGCTCACTTCAGAAGAGTGAAAATCAGTAAGTAGTTGGAATTGGTGGTTTTTCCCAAATTGGATTTCCAAGTTAAATCTTGGTGTCAATTATGTTCATTTTATTTCTTTATGTGTATGCAACTAAGTTAAAGTAAGCTTAATCACATATAATATCTTAAGATTTTCATGACAAGCATCTATCGAGTTATTTTAGTGTTTTTTGAGATACAACATTTTCTAGTGTAAACTAAGTGCATGTGTGTTTGTCGAGTTACAATAGAACATAGTTTTAAATAGAGTTTTGATTTATATTGACATCTAAGGGATTTGGGATTTATTTTAGTGGTAATTGATTCACCCCTCCCCTCTCAATTACTCCTCTTATATTTCCAACAACATCTTCTCCTAGTGCACACTTGAAAGTAAATAATTGTGGAATCCATCTCAAGAAATTGTTCTCCTCCTATCTTCTTGTGATGATAAGGTTTTTTTGGTACCCATCACACAAAGATTTAAGCCTTTTAGAATCTAGATATGTTCTTATTTCCCCCCAAAAAAAATTCTAATTCTATAAAAAAAATTGAATCTCTTTGAATTATGCTCCTCTTTCCTTCCATCATCTTCTCCACATATGACTATAATATGTATACATTCAACTTTTTTTTTTCTATCACATTATTCTCCCTATTAAATGTAAATTCCATAAATAAAATTTTGGTAGAAAAAAAATTGATTTGATATTATTCTATAACTATTTATTTTGAAACCGGTCCTGGGTAGGAATCTACAGGGCAGGAGAAATCGGGAACTAGGATTGAAGGAGGAGAGTTTAGCAGAGTATGGAGATGTGACAAAGAATGGGGATGGGGACCCACATGAAAATGGAAAAGGAATGGACAAGCCTCTTCTGACACCCAAGGTGGATAGGTCAGGGAATCTTTTGGAGAAGAAATGGTCTTCCCTTTTTGGTGTCAAACTATCTGGTAAGTCTTCTTTCCCTCCAGTTAAGATCTTGTCTAGTTTGGAAAAGGGGTCGTGTGCGATTGCTATTTTAGATGAGCTTGTTGATCATAGTATTGAATCTATGGCCTCTACTCTAGTTGGGAAGTTCATTAGGAAAAGACCAAACATAGATGTGGTGAGAGCTTTCACAATGAAGAAATGGCACCTTAAAGGCCAGGTCAATGTTACAGCAATGGCAAAAGGATTTTTGTCTTCTGATTTTTCTTGCAAAGAGGACTTGGCTAACATTATTTGTGAAGGAACTTGGAGTATAGATTGTTCTACCCTGGTGCTTTAGAAATGGTCTTCAAAATTGGATCTCAATGAAACTTTCTTTCAACAAGCACCAATTTGGGTTAGACTTCCAGAGCTTCCTCTTGAGTTCTGGATTGAGGATGTCTTTATGGGAGTGGTAAAATCTTTTGGAGAACTTTTATCTATAGATCTTATTATAGGTTCAAAGAGTAGATTAATTTATACAAGGATTTGCATTAGTGTCAGGGAAGGGGATGACATGCTAGAAGTGGTGTAGTTTTCACTCTAAGCTAGGTACTCATATTCAAAAGTTAGATTACGAAAGTATCCCCTTTGCCTTCTTTCACTGTTTGAAAATAGGGCATAAGGCATATCACTGTCCGAAGGTTAAAAAGGATAAGAAGAATTTTTTTTCTTCTTCTCAACAGAGGGACAAATTGATCTAGAAAAAGAAGAATTCCAAGAGTGGTTAGAAGGAGGGGGATCTCAAGGACCTAGTGAAAGAAAAGAAAAAACCTTCTTCTACTTCTGTTAAGAAAGATAATGATGTCTTGCCTGGATCGAAGACCAATAATCAAGGATAGCTTCTTCCAAAACCAAATGTGGTTGTAGTTCCAGTAAAGGAAATGGAGATTCTAGAGAGAGTGGAGGTTATAGAAGTGCCACTTCCAAAGTAGAATGAGGTTGCAGTCCCTATAAAGTCAATGGAGTTTCCAGAGCATGGTTATAATAGAAGATGTTGGGAAGGTTTCCTTTCAACCAATAAAGCCAGGGGAATTTGTGGCTTTTGTTGATGAAGGGAAGAAGCCATTTTTTGAAACCAAAATAGATGACACTGAAAGTGGGGAGAAAGAACTTTGTCCTGGCATCTTAGAAGGCATAGATGTTCTTTCTGGTGAAGGTGCAGTCTTGGTTTTAGAGGAGTTTATTGAGGACAAGACAATAATGTTTGGGAACCTGTAGGACTTGGAGAAAGAGAATCAATCAAAGGTTGGGGGGATCTTGAATCTATCATAGATGATGAGACAGTGAAGGAAAAAAAAGTGGAGTTATTGAATATTCCCATGACACCCAAGAAAGCCTTAACTATATCTCACTCTCTGGATAAAGAGTTGGAGAGGGAAGCTTCTTTATCACCAAAGCCAAGAAAAAAAGCTATAGGGAGCCATCTATGGCTTCCCTAGTTGAGACAAGAAGTAGTGGCAAACCGGATGTGGTACTTTAGTCTAGAAGAGGAAGAAGATCTGAAAAACAAGCAAAAGAGGAGGAGACCAAAAGAAGTTGGCAGATGAGCATCAAAAAAATCTTTTGGAATGTACTACAACTACAAGATGAAGTTAATCTCATGGAATATAAGGGGCCTTAATTGTGCCCATAAGCATGAAATTATTAGGAACATGATTAGATATTAGAGACCTGATATTATGTTGGTTCAAGAAACTAAGATGAAGAAAGAGATTTTGGGGAAAATCATATTCAGTAATACCATGAGTGGGGAAGCCTCAGATTTAGAGGGTGTGTCTAGAGGCTTGTTAACCTTGTACAAGATCAAGCAGTTTAAACTCAGTACTATTTATAATGATGGCAATATCCTTTTCTGTAGGGTGTTTCACATATATTCCAATGAAAGTTCATTTTTTTTTAATGTTTATGGTCCCAACAATAAGAGAGAGAGGAAGAATTACTGGTCTAAAGTTGGAGAGCTAGTATAGACTAGTAACTTAAAGAAAGGTATTATCATGGGGGACTTTAATACTCCATTAGTGGATGAAGAGAAGTTGGGTCGACTGGCCCCTAATTGGGAAAGTAAACAGGATCTCTCTAGTTCTATAAATAGTTTGACTTTTTTGGATCTAGATCTTTCGGGAGGATCTTTTACTTGGTCAAATAAAATAATAGGCCAGGAATGTATTCAGGTGAGATTGGATAGAGCTTTAATCTCCCCTAACTGGTTAGAATCCTTCTCTTGTAAGTTATCTCTACTCCCTAGAGTTGGCTCTAACTAGTCACCTATTTCCCTATTGGTTGCTCCTATTGAACCAAGAAGGAACTTTCCTTTAAGGTTTGAAAAGATGTGAACTTCTCACCCTAACTTATTAGACAAAGTGAAATTCTGGTGGGGGGTAGATGTGGAAGGTACTGCTATGTTTAGAGTTGCTATAAAGCTGAGTAATGTGAAGAGAACGATAAAAGTATGGAATAAAACCAAATTTGATCACATTTTTCACAAGAAGGAGGATCTTTTTGTTAAACTTTCCTCTATTCAAGATAATATTTAGCAGATTTAAATAGGGAGGCTGAGCTATCTATATTATCTAATTTGCATAATATCATTAGTAAGGAAGAGAAATTCTGGAGGAAAAGATCAAGAATTAATTGGCTAATTGAAGGGGATCAGAATACAAAGTTTTTCCACTTATCCACTCTCAAACGTAGAGAAAATAACAGAATTTTAGGGATTAAGAAAGGGCATGAATTGCTAACTCAAGAGAAAGATATCTCTAATGAGATAGTTTCCTTTTTCTCCTCTCTTTTGTCTTGGGATCCCTTGTTATCTAAGATGAATCAGAATAATATTGTGTCTTGTATTCCTCAGATTATCTAACCCCATCACAAAAAAATGCTTCAGGCTATCCCCAATGCTTAGGAAGTTAGGGAGGCTCTATTCTCTTTGCCTACTGATAAATCTCTAGGCCTAGATGGGTTTCCTACCTTATTTTTTCAATTTTATTGGCAGGTGCTTATGGATGATGTGGTGAAGGTTGTTTAGAAATTCTTTGGAGCCAAGAGTATTCTGAAGGAGATAAATTCCACTTTTTTGGTCCTCATTCCTAAAACTCCTAGGGCTGATTCTTTGGATAAATTTAGACCTATCAGTCTATGCAATTCCTTTTACAAGATTATTTCAAAGGTGCTTACTTCTAGGATGTTGAAAATTCTTCCTTTGATTATTTCGCAGTAACATACTGGATTTGTTCCTAGTAGATAGATATTGGACTCGATCATGATGGTGCATAAAGTAATACATTCAATGAAAGTTGGTAAAAGAGATGGTATGCTACTAAAATTGGATCTCTCAAAAGCTCATGATCAGGTTGACTGGTCTTTTCTTGATTTGGTGCTCCAGGCTTTTGGTTTTGATCAGAAAGTTTGTAAGATTATTTTCCAGCTTGTTGCTACTTCTTCTCTTGCTATTTTGGCTAATGGTGCTCCTATAGATTTTTTTAAATCCTCGATAGGCCTTAGATAGGGAGATCCCCTCTTGCCAATTTTGGTCATTATTATGGCTGAATGTATTGGAAGGTTAATTGAGAAAAATAAGCAAAAAGGAAGGTTAAAAGGGTTAAAACCTTCCTCTAGATGTGCTCCCTTTTCCCATCAAAAATTTTTGGATGATACAATTATGGGAGGGGAGGCCTCTATTAAAGAGGCAAAAGTAATGAAAGAGATCCTTGATTTGTATACTAGAGGTTTAGGATAGCTTATTAACTAGGATAAGAGCTTGATCTTCTTTGTTAATACTCTTGAGGTTAGATAGAGAAAAATTGTGAGGATCCTTGGTTGTGGAGTGGGAAAGCTTCCTTCCACTTATCTTGGGCTCCCTTTGGGCACTAAGCCTCCTAACTCTTTTTGGAATGGGATCATTGATAGGTTTAGCAAAAAGCTAGTGGGATGGAAAGGATCTTTGCTTAGCCAAGCTCAAAAATGCCAACTGATTAAATCCACTCTTCAAAATTTGCCTATGTATTCTTTGAGTCTTTTTGGGATACTAGTTAAAATTGCTAAGAAAATGGAAAAAATTTAGAGGGACTTTTTATGGACTGGTCTTGAAGGGAGAAAAGGGTATCCTTTGGTGGCTTAGGATAATGTTTGTCTTCCTAAGTGTTATGGTGGCCTGGGTATTAGGAAATTAACCCATCTTAATAAAGCTCTCCTGGCAAAGAAGATCTAGCACATTTTTAATAGTACTGGAGAATGGAGAGATATCTTGATTAATAAATACATTAGAAGAACTTCTCTTTAGTTTGCTCTTAATAATGAGGATATTCTAAAGGGATCATTCATATGGAATGGTATTCAGAAGGCTAGGGATCTGGCTAAGGCCAAGGTTATCTAGAAATTGGGCAATGCGGAGGATATCCAATTTTGGTTTGATAACTAGCTAATCCAAGGTCCCCTTGTTAATAATCCTATTTTTGAAATTTGGGCAAATGTTTGTATAAGGCAATTTTGGTTAAAAGTTATTAATTATAGAATTGGTCAAGAATGGAGAGCTTTTTCTCTCATTTCTAAGGATCTTAAACCAATTATGACAATGTTAAATTCTATGGTTTTAAGCAATAGAAAAGGTGAGATAATTTGGGGGGATAATTCTAATGGTTGTTACTCTGTTGCTTCGAGCTATATGTCTCTTTGGAGTTTAAAGGAGAAACTCCCATGGGTGACCGCTTGGATACTTGGCCTTATTCCTAAGATCAATATATTTTATTGGTTGGCTCTTCAAAACAAAATTCTAACCCAAGATAACTTAATAAAAAGAGGCCATATTATGCCCAATAGATGTGTTTTGTGTAAAAGCCAGATGGAAATGGGTAATCACTTGTTCATCCACTATCCTTTTTTAAAGGAGGTTTGGGATTTCTTAACTAAGAACTTAGGGATTTGTTGGTGCATGCCAAAAAAATCTTCTAGATTTCTTTAGTTAGTGGAAAAGTTTGTTCAAATTTTCTATTTTGCAAGAATTCGGTACTTGAATTTTGCCTCATTTTTGCTAGGGAATATAGAAGAAAGGAACAATAGAATATTTAGAGAAAAAGAGGAACCTGCCTTTGTTCTTGGGGAAAATATTTATAGGAGGGTCAAGGAAAATTACCAAGTTAAGAAGGGGGGAGATATAGAGAATGGAGGTAAGAAGAAGGAGAAAGAAAAGGACAAGAGGACAAAAAGACAAGAAGTAAAATGGCTTCTTCCCCTATAGGGATGGCATAAAGAAAACTTTGATGGGGCTTCTAAAAGTAACCCTGGACCTTCGGGTTGTGGAGGAGTTATAAGGAATAAATTTGGAGAAGGTGTGGCGACCTTTTCTCTTCCTTTGGGAATCCAAACCAATCATTTTGTTGAAGCCAGTGTAGCTTGCCAATCTGTTAAGCTGGCTTTTGATATGGGTATAAGAAAACTTTGGTTAGAAGGGGACTCTAAAAATATCATAAATTGTATTAATCATATTTCTCAATCATCTTGGTCCATTGCTAACTTAGTTGAAGAGACCCATGGTATCCTTGATAAATTTGAAAGTGTCCATGTCACTCGTGTGTTTAGGGAAGCTAACCCCATGGTAGACTAGTTTACCAAAAAGGGTGTCAGGCCAAACAACACATGACATTTGAGAAGGAATATTCTAGTAGAAGCCAAGAGTCTCATCGAATTGGAAAAAATCCAGGGGAGTATGATGGAGATCTAATTGCTATTATGATTATTTATGGATATTGGGGAATGAGATTGAGTTATAAAGGCATTTATGTTAAACACAAGTAGCTGAGGCTATCTGTGTCATTTCAACATGTATTATGGGTCAAAATTTTATTTTTCTACTTTTTATGGGGTAATGTAAATCAAATTGGCACTTTTTAGAGGAATAGAAACTAGATTTTCCATAGGTCTAAGAAGATTCTACACAAAGTAGAGTTTATGAGAATCACTGGTTTTGAGAGTGAAGAGATGGTGGGTGAATGTATTAGGAAGAAGCCTATGGGGGATGTGGAAAAATGGAAAAATAGGGGTAAAGTTTGTGAAAAACTAGAAGGGAGGTATTGCAAAACTCCATGGTTTTGACCCAAATGTCACAAACAGCATGGTGAATTCATAGAAGGATGGGAAGGTGAGAGTGAATGGTGTTTCTTTTTAGGTCACAAAGGAAGTGGTGGCTACTATTTCTAAAATCTTGTTGGAGGGTTTCAAATTCTTTAGAGATAAGAAGCTATCGAAAAATGTGATGAAGGATATTGTGAAGAGCTCGGAGGAGAAGAACAACCTAGCAAAATGCGAGATGTAATATGAAATGGAGTCCATCAAGAAACTTTGGAGGTATGTCTTATGAGTTATTATTGAGTACATCACCCTAGATACTAGATTTGATCGAGTGATAACTTATCATTTTGTTCTTCTTAATCACTTCTGCCATGATATTAAAATTTCCTTTTTTGTACTATTTATTTACATCAATGAGTAAGGCTATTTCTAGTTTCAAGAAGAAAGCCTCAATGAATCTTGATTTGCATGAGGGATTATTACTATTAATTCATGAGTATTTCAAAGCTCAGACAATTAGCTAAAACCCTTTGCATGTTGTAGATGCTACTGAAGACACGGGTAGCTCTAGTTTTTCTTCTGATTCTGATGACATCTAGAGTATTAGCTCAAAGGGGAAGGAGAACACTTCCTTAGGTAAGAGAGGTAAAGGAAAGGATACAAAGTCACCTACCACCATAATCCCTCAAGGAAGAGTCCCAGAGGACATGGGCAAAAAAATTCAAGATAGGAGGATTATAATGAGGAAGGGGAGGACATGGTTTCTGATGAAGAGGGAAAGAAGGAAAAGGTTATCAAATCAGAAGATCTTGTAGGGAAGAAATGGAAGAGGGAAACATATATAGATGAAGAGAGGGTTTTGAGCTAGGGGTCAGATATTTCAACTATTCCACTTTCCCCTGTTCATCCCCAGTTTCAACCCTAGGAGTAGGAAAAAGAGGATATTGGGGGTGAGGGAGATGAAGTGGTCATGAAGGAAAGATGAAAAGCTTGGAAGAACTTCAAAGTTAGAACTGTGACTATGGGTATTGTAAGAGAGGTTATGAATCCCTAGATTCTGGTAGATAATCAGGACCAACCTAGGTTTGAAGACCTCATTGATCCTACAATTGTGGCAATAACTAATTATGCAAGGGAGATGGGTATGAATTTATTGAACAATGCTCATAACAACATGATTAATAACTTTAGATCAATCAAGTGGCTCTATCATGAGTTGGAGGAGTTCAGGGAGAAGATTGGACATATGGAGAGAAATAAGAAAGAGCTAGGTTAGGATTATCAGAAGGACTAGGAGGATAGATTCAGCTTAGCTGAGTGGAGAATTCAAAACCTAGAAAATGACAACCATAACTTGGAAAATCAAATGATTTCCATTCTCAACTCGATCAATGAAAAAATTTTGTCCCTAATTGGTGTGCTAAAAGCTAGACGTATGTTGGATGTGGATGATGACAAGGATAGAGGAAGAGCCAGAATTGATGAGGACATGGAAACTAATATAACTTTCATGAGTTTGGATTAGGATGCATAGAAGACCCATGAGTAGATGGCAGAGGAGACCCACAAAGCCTATTAAGCTGCTCAGACTATGTAGGAGCTTGAGAGGAAGACATAAGAGTAATTTTCTTCTTCTGTCTTTTGTTGATTGATGATTGCTATTTTTTGTTGGCTTTTTCTTGTTCTGGCTTTCTAACTAGATGTTCTACTGGTCTTTTCTTTGGCCTTTGTTTTTGGTTGGGCTTTTTTCTTATTATCAACCAAGAGGCCTATCTTTTTTGGCTAGGCTTTAATTGCTTATTATCAGCCATTGTTATGTAATTACTTTTGGGTTTCAGGTTCCCTGTAAAACCTGTTTATCTAATCAAAAACTATTTATTTTGAATTCCCTTTTAATTTTCATTAAATGCTTATATTTTTATTTTTAAACACTAAGACTTTTTCTTTATTTATACTTTTCCTTTAAATCACTATGTTTTATCATTTTTATTATTTTTTATTGTTTCCTTTTTATAGTATACTATTTTATCTCTATTACTAAATTATTTCCCTTCTTCCTGAGGTATTTTTTTTGTTGGATTTCTATCTATTTTCACCTTTTCAATATATTATTTTCTTGAACTTACTAATATATTTCTATGTGATCTTCTATTAAATCCCTTTAGAGAGTTGTTGTGTACATTATGTCAATCAATCATTTATCTTTCTTTTCAAGAAACTTATTTTACAATTTTATTTCATTGTTTTCCATTTACTAATACTTAATTATTAAATATAATACAAAACATCTTTAAAGCTTATAATATGAAGTTGGACTTATAGAACATACAAATGCTAAACTTAAGTTTTATATTATAAATTGGTTAAATCAAGATTTGTGCTTTGAAAAGTGTGGTGAGATTTAAGTTTGGATCATACTTAGTGTGTGGGCATAATCTAATTTTGATTAAATTATATAAATAAGTTGACCGTGATTGTAAATTGATTAAAAAGAAAATTGTGTGTTGAACCAAACAAACATCAATACCATATGGAGTCTTTTCCATTTCACGGGACTATATAACATTAGGTTTGGGTTCCTTGTTGAGGAAAAAATGCTTATAGTAGGTTAGAATAATTTGGCTAGGGCTATGTGGGCCACATGTCTTAAAATTCCATGCATGGATCCCATGCTTAAATGTACCATGAGAGGCATAAAAATGGAATCTAGAGCCTACCAATAGGATTGGTGGCATTATGGTCAATACACAATAGTGAAGATAGGACATTCTCTGTAATTTATTTTACATTTGTTGATATGACTGACTAGATAGCTAAATGAAATGCAAGACAAATGAGATTAAAGCTTGATCAAAAAGAGATTTTTGTTCATGATCTGATTGCAACATAGATTAGATTTTTACCTTTTAACAAAAGAAAAGTACTATGTTTACGGAAATATGTTTTCCTTGATTGAAAAAGTATCAAGTATCTATTGTGCATTGTATTTTTGAAGTGCAAAAAGGAGCAAAGTGTTGATTAAGTACATGTAAGTGATCCAAGAGGTTATTTGATGTGCAGTTCGTGATCTAGTTTCAAGATTAGAAGGAGAAAAAGTTTGGTTGATAGGATAGATCATTTGGATAGTGGGTTCATTGGTCTTAACCTTGAAGTTGTTTGGGCAGTGGGTCTAGTTGTCTTCCACAACTCCTAATTGGGTTTGAATCTCCTAACAGGGATTCAAAGTCTCCTAATAAAGACTCATATGTACTGAATGTTGTAATAGACTCCTAACAAGGTCCATCCTCTAACAAGGAATATTTATATTAGTATATGATTTTGTGGGTACCATCCCCATTGGGGTTTTCCCTCTGATCAAGGGTTTTCCTAGTTAACATATCTGGTGTATGAGTAAATTGCCATGGTTTATGTTTATGTTGATCACATGGTTAAAGTTTATTAAGGTTGATAAAAGAGAGAATAGTTGTATAACTAATTCACCCCCCTCTTGGTTATGTTAGTGGACTATATATTCTAGCAAGAACCCCCTCAACACCCAGGGGGAGAGAAATGAGGATTATGGTATAGAGAAAACAACCTTATCTTTTAGCTCCAAGGGCAGGAAAATGGTCTAGAGGAACTTTGAAACTCGAACTATGAAAATAGGCATCATGAGAGAAACTATCTAGCACAAGGTCTTAGAGGGAAATTATGGTATAATCCATTTGGAGGAACTTATGGATCCAATAATGGTGGCTCTTAGCGATAATGCCAGGGAGGTGGGGATGAATCTCCTCAACAATGCCCACAATAGCATGGTGGATAATTTCTGGTCAATCAAGTGGATTTTCCATGAAATGGAAGAAATAAAGAACAAGTTGTAGGGCTTCGAAAGGAAGGAAGGGGATGATGGGTCTGACAAAATTAACATTCTAGAAACACGGGTTACCAAGATGGATAAGAGGATGGATAGGATGGAGAGCTCTCTTCATAGCTCTACTAACCAAAGCCTCAATATTATCAAAGGCTTAAATGATAATATCAAACAAATGCAAGCTATGATGGATGTTCACATAGGTGGGAAAGATCACATAGATAATGAGGAAAATAGGGTTTCTAAAGAGGATGTCAACCCCCTAGCTAAGAGCCTGAGCAATAAAATGAGATCGAATAAGAGGAAGAGGGATAGGGATGGCACTCTAGATTACATTCAACTGATGGTTGAAGCAACATAGACAATGGAAAAGTTGGAGCTCAAGGCTACAGAGATGGTCAAAGATACAGTGCCCTAATTTGTTCTCCTGGATTTCCTATTTTTCCTCTGGTTTTTGATTTGTTGGACTTGCCTACTCCTTTATAGGTTGTTTTCTCTTAGGACTAGTTCTTGTGGCCTTCAATGGCCTATAGTTTTTTACTATTTTTTTATGCTATGGACTTTAATTTAGTTTTTTTTTTACTATGGGGTTTTAGGCACCCGTTAAAGCCTATTTTACTTAATAAAAAAAAAATGCACTTCTACTTAATAAACATATAGGTATGTCTTATGCATGATAGTATGGAATATATGAATAAGAAAACATGATAGCACATAGGTTTATGTTTCTTGAGATTAGTTTTTCGTACTATTTTCTAGTGTTTTATTCGATTAGCACTCAAGTTGGAATTTTAGCATGCCCTTTTTGTTATTCTACAAATTATCCAAGGTAGATTGTTTATCCTATGATGTAAACCTTCTTTTTGGTTTCATGAGACATGTTGTGTCCTTTCTTCTTTTAGTAGGGTAGAAACCCTAGATGAGTGGCTCACCATAGGTACTGGAGCTTGAAAGTGGCTACTAGGGATCTTATGCTTGGTGGTTAGAGCACTATGCAAGCTAAATCTAGTTGTGAGTTGGTTGGTAAGTGATAACATAATAATAAAATGAATTTGGGCTTTGGTTTGGGGTTTCACACTCTTAAAAAGATAATTGTGGAATTATTGTTGGGGTACTCAAGGAAGGAAAATCTTGCATAACTTATAGGTTGCTAACCTAGTGGTTGATCCTATCATTACTTGGACATGCCTATCCAAGTTGGAGTACTCTAAGAAAATACATTTTATATGGAAGGACAACCTTGAGCCCAAATGATTGATCCCAAGACCTTAGGAAGGTACAATGACACTCACCTAGATCTGGTTACAACCCTTCACTCTTACCTTTTCCATTTGTGGTCTTTTGCAATCTTTGGTTTTTCAACTTTACACCATTTTGTTGTCTTTCATTTTTACGGTTAATCCTTATTTTCAGCTTAGTACTTACTAGATCATGGTTTTGTCTCCTAGATTAGGGGGTTTTGTCTCCTAGCTTAGGGGATGGTTCCCTAGGGTCTACATGGTTAGGTGGAAAAACTTTGAGGCTTGTGTGTGGCTCACTATTGGAGTTCTTTTTATTAGAATGCTTATAAAGATGCTTACAATGATGTTGAAGATGTTCCAGATTATTTGTACTTGATGTATTTTGAAATGATGAAAAGTGTATATTCTAAAAGGGACTTGTTGATGTACTTTAAAAAACCAATGTTAAGGGTTAGGTATATAGGAAAGAAGGATATTTAATGAAAATTAATGGTTGTTAGCGCTCTCGCTTAGAAATTTATTAATGGTAGATATTATTGTTATTCTTGGAAAAAGTTTTAAAAAGTATTATGTATCAAATGTTTAATAAGGAATGTGTTCTACTTCTATATTATGATTCCTATTTTATAATAACTTCATATTTAAGCGAATGTAATTCTATTTGTGATTACCTTTTTGAAGTAGGGATTTCTAGCTAAGATGCTTTAAGGAAATGAATCCAATTTAATGGCTAGGGAACCTATTGGACATTGTATCTATTAAGAAAAATTATTATTGTCTTTCATTTACCAAACTTAGTAAATTTAGTCCTAGTTATGTAAGGTTCCTTGGCAGGGCATTGTAGCTATTAAATTTTTATTTGGTGTGATCGATACATTGGTTTGTATGACTTCACAGTTTGACAAATTTTGAGAAATCATAAGTTGTATCATTTCTTGATGATAGCTTATTAGGATTTGTAGATTAATGATTTATAATTCCATAGTTTATCATCCAATTTGACCTTAAATGCAAATTGAAGTGTTTAAATGGTTGGTATCCAAAGTATATATTTATATTTATTTGCTACATTTATAACCCTTGTCACTTTTTGCATTTTTTTTCAAATAGAAGGTGGCTTTAGCTTGTATTTCATTCATGATTTTATAGATCTATCTATGCAAAAATTCTACATCCAAAGTCTTTGAAAATTAGTTAAGATCGAGTAAGTGGAAACCCAAAATTCACCTTTTCCATCTATATGTTCTATCAAACTAACAAAGACCCACCTTATGACATCTCACTTCATAATGTTCCTTGATCTATATAATGTTGTTACAACCCAGTCATCTAGAATCTTGGGAGTGATTGATCTCACTTTTTCAATTGAGGGACTTCTATATATGTGTCCTTGTCATTGTATCATGCCAACTTTATACTCAATACATATAGTATTGACATGTAACTTTTCCTATATATATTTTCTCTTGAAATTCATTTGTGGAAGATATTTTATGCACACATACCTAACATGGTCTTTAAGTTAGAACCCATGTTTGTGTATTTGTATTTGTTATTTCTTCCTAACTTGTAATTAAGGGGGTTCTTGATTGAATGAGATATATTATGTAAATTTTTTTGTGAAAAAATTGTTTGTAAAAGAAGAAATAATTAATAAAATATGACATATCAAATCAATAGAAGCATATAAATGAAGAATACAATTATTCAACTTATTCAGTTATTTGATGGTAGATTAAATAATTTGAACCATGTTAGATTTTTCAGAGAATAGGAGATGGAATTGAAGTTTGGTTTTTAAAAATTGATCTTGTCCATTAAAAATAGCCTTGAGTTAGCTATATCTACTTTATTGTTGGATTTCTATCTCTTTTCACCTTTTCAATATATTATTTTCTTGAACTTACTAATTTATTTCTATGTGAACTTCTATTAAATCTCTTTAGAAAGCAGTTGTACATTATGCCAATCAATCATTTATCTTTCTTTTTAAGAAACTTATCTTACAATTTTATTTCATTGTTTTCCATTTACTAATACTTAATTATTAAATATAATATAAAACATTTTTAAAGCTTATACTTTGAAGTTGGACTTAGAGAACATATAAATGCTAAACTTAAGTTTTATATTATAAATTAGTTAAATCAAGATTTGTGCTTTGAAAAGTATGGTGAGATTTAAGTTTGGATCAGACTTAGTGTGTGGGCATAATCTAATTTTGATTTAATTATATAAATAAGTTGACCATGATTGTGAATTGATTAAAAAGAAAGCTGTTTGTCGAACCAAACAAACATCAATACCATATGAAGTCCTTTCCATTTCACAGGACTGTATAACGTTAGGTTTGGGTTCCTTGTCGAGGACAAAAATGCACACAGTAGGTTAGAATAATTTGGCTAGGGCTCTGTGGGCCACATGGCTTAAAATTCCATGCATGGCTCCCATGCTTAAATGTACCATGAGAGGCATGAAAAACGGAGTCTAGAGCCTACCAATAGGACTGGTGGCACAATGGTCAATACACAATAGTGAGTATAGGACATTCCCTGTATTTTATTTTACATTTGTTGATATGACTGACTGGATAGCTAAATGAAATGCAAGACAAATGAGAATCTGCCGACCGACTAATAAGATTAAAACTTGATCAAAAAGAGATTTCCGTTCATGATCTGATTGCAGCATAGATTAGATTTTTACCTTCTGACAAAGGAAAAGTACTACGTTCACCATTACATCAGCATTATCACATTACGATGGTCAGTAAACAATATTGCTGTTGGAAAATAATCAGATTAGGAATCATAAATCACAGGCATGGGATCTCTCTATTTGTAGCAGCACCAAGGATTTCTTCAATCATTTTTGGGTACATCTCCATTAATCACAAGGTTTAGCTGAGGTGGGTTTGTAAGAGTAGATCTAAGAAGGAGAGAAAGAGAGAGAGATCTTGTTGTTAGAGAAGCTTGGAAGATGTCTAAGGCCTTGGAGAAACTTCAGGAGCAGGTGGAAAAAGTGCAACTGTTGGGGTTAGAAAAGCCTGAGATGTTTGAAGCAGTGAGAAACCCTAGCCTTCTTAGGGATGCTTTTCAAAAAATTGATCAACATCACTTGGGAGATTGTAGTGACATGCGTCCAGTGGCTCAAGTCTCAAAACATGTACGAGACCTCTACAGCTTACTTGTTGCAGAGAGGGATGCTCTTCTCAATGAGGAATCCAATCAAGCAGAACCCAAGGCAAGAAATTTACATCAACACCAACTTTTTGTTTGTGATACATAGTTTGTTTAGACATAGGGAAGGTAAAGTAGGACATGTGCTTTTCTCTCATGTTTCCATTAGCTAAAACTGCTATGTTTTCTTTGTTTTGGAGTGCAAGTGTAATTTGAGTTAACAGATACTATGTTCAGCATATAAAAGAATAGTTTTATATGTCATTCTGGGGTAGGTTAGCTCTAGATCTACTAGTCCAAGTATAGAAGATTTCATTTGCAGCTCATATATGACCATCCATATTACTATTGCGAGCACCTTACTAAAATTATCTCTGCAAATTGAGTTAGTACAATAATACAATTCTGAATTCTGTTCCCTTTTCTTGTTCTCTTGAATCTGATAGATCAAAAGTCAGGAGATAAATAAGTTCATACATTTAGCACAATAATACAATTTTCTTTCTTTTCTTGTTCTCATCTTTGTAATAGACTAAACAATAAGTCAAAAGTCAGGAAATAAATAAGTTCATACAGCTAATATCAGACACTAAGTACAATAATAGCATTCAATGTGATTGATGTCAGCTATCAGTACTTGATTTTCTTGTAATGCAGATAAAGCTATGAGTTGTAGTCATTAGGTATACTATGTCAGTCATTTATATTTTAATCACCAATCTGATCATCCCATTGCCCTGATCATAGATTTTAAATCATGTTCTATAACTTTTGTATTCCATGTAAAATTCTCATGTCGATCATATAAAGCCTTCCTTGGACAGAGATTGCTTCTTCTACAATTATCAAGTTTAGTAGAGCTTGATGTTTCATATGATATTGCTAGAATATATAATTTTCCTACACATCCTGCTGTTTATAGCTATAATTCATGGTATCCATCAAGTTTGTACAAGATCACAGATTTGAGTTGACTGTGTGCAATTTTTAGTATGATATCTTGGATCAAATTTCATGAACTATCAGAATCAAACTTAAGTTTCCTTCTATTAAGTTGAGTAACAAAATTCATCTCCAAAATTTGAATCTATCTCTCACAGATCTTAAGCTTGTAACAATGGTTGTAAGTGTACTGAGTTGCAGTTATTGTTTGGCTTGATTACCTAATATTGTAGATCTGGTCAAATTGAACATATCCAGAAAAGTGGAACTTTTATCTATGAAATTGAGTTGTCTACAATCTACAACTATTATCACTACAGTTTCTGAGTGAGATTGTTTAAGAAGTTTTTGTATAGCAGAACCGCTCTGGAAGTTTTTCTTAAAAATATTCTTAATCCTTTCTAAAATATAACTTCTGATTTTTGAAAGTAGCCATGTGATGCCGCACTGGAAAAGATAATTCAGAAAGCTGCAGTGATTTGAATAGTTTACATTATTTGTCAGAGTTTGCATTCCAAACAGCTAGGGTTTTATAGTAAGGAGTTTTACAATACTTTTTAAAAGTATCCATAATTATATATGACTTTTAGTGAGAAGCCATGGCGATAACTTCTGCTGTTAAAGGTAGAATTTTTTTACAATGGATCTTCTTTTCTGTTTTTGTTCACTTGTCAAACTATTCGAATTCTTTTAAATTTAGGGTTTGTATGGCTTGTGGATTGTTCTCACTCATAGATTTATAGCATTTCGTCCATTAAACACAGAGTTGGAGAGCTGTCTTGGGTTCATAAACAAAAGTGTATGATGAAAGGATTGTCATGCTTCAAATGGTATTTGATTTTCTCTTTAAATATTAAATTGATGCTTTGGAATAATATCTTCTGATTCATTAGAATGAGGAAATAACATATCATTTCTTCTTTCTGATGATAAATTACTGGATGCATTTGGAATATTAATTAAAAATATTGAAATAACTTAATTTAAGAAAGTTTATTTCAAATTTAGTGAAAAACTAATTCCATTTATTATCTACATTTCTGATTACAGTCTAACTGAAAATCCATCTAAGCATATTGTACATCAATGATTTATTCTACTCTCTACTTATCTAGTGTGATCAAATTTAGGTTTTTAACAAAGTCATCTAATTTGTTATCGTTGTTAATTATGATATAGCTTTGGATTCCCTTTACAGCTTTCTTGTTTTGAGGTATAAGTTCGCAAAACTAGTTCATCCTAAATAGGGAAATGACATCATTATTTGTACTTAAAACTAGCTCATCCTGAATAGGGAAAGCCATCATTATTTCTAGAGGGGTGATAGGTGAATAAATATACATTGTATATATACTGCAGGTGGAGATGCAAGAAGATGGGAATGGATGGAGGTTGCATTTATCATCTCTAAAATGGGACGGAGCAATCACTTCCATATTGGAAACAATAGAATCAATGGGTTTGACACTGGTGCAGGCCAATATTTCTTGCGATAAGATGTTTGTTCTTGATGCTTTTCTTCAAGAGGTAACATCATTATTCAGCGTCCCATAAGTAGAACAAAATAAAGCTCAACAATTTTCATATTGTTTAGAATTTTTGTAAATTTGAGATGGTCATTTATTGTTTTTAAATTCTAATTGAGTGTCATATTTTTTAATTTGTTGAGTTCTTTCACACTTTGATGGTAAATCAGGGAATAGGATCCCAAAACAAAGTTAAAAACATCATATACTGTAAAATCCCATAAGAATAACTGATTTCTCCATCTTTTTTCTCCGAATTATATATGTTTTCATTGAAGTTGTTTAAACAATGTAGTGCACATTTACAACTCAATTCCATGCATAGCAAACTATCACTATCCATACATTTTTCATTTACATTGTTCCAAGATATAGAATAATAATTAAGAGAAAATAGATTTCAAGTTACCAAATAGTCATTCGTTGTTTTGGATTTTATTGTGGTATAATATGTTTTATCTCTTGAATTCTCTAACACTCACATTATAGACCATAAAATGTGATATCAAATGTTACTATTAAAAATATGATACAATTGAATCTACAAACTTCTTCTTATTTTTATTTAGATAAAGGAGTACCCATTTGCGATAAATCTGTATGCTGATTATCACTATCCATACATTTTTTTTCTCTTATCCTGGCTTTTCTTGTTTGTTCAGGAAGCTGAAGAGGTGGAAGTAGATGCGACCGAGCTAAATGAGGAAAATCAACCATGATCATCATCATAATTAATCCCCGCCAAGTAATGCAGGCAATAATGTTTCTATATGCATCTAGTTTGTTTGAAAATTCAATATGATATTGTTGCTGTTTAATGTTGTTATAGTGTTAGAACATTAAGCTGATATTGCTGATTGCTATGTTTTAACTGATAACTTATGGTCGAGGGTATCCTTGAATCGTACTTGAATATTCTGAATATAATAAGTTTATTGGTTTGTCACTTGTTGATACGGAATCTTGAGATTGTTTTTAAATTCTACATCTTTTGATTCTCTTCTGTGATTTAAGTACCATCCAGCCAATACTATCGTACTTTGTTACGTTCATTTCAGTCTCCTTAGAAATCCACTGGACAATACTCTTTACGATACCTAAAAGAACTGATCTATAATAGAATTTTATTAGTTTTTCAATTTTAGAGACTAAAATCTCTGCAGATTTCAAAATCTATGAATTACATTATATAAATGTTATCATTATCAATTTTTTAATTTTTTAGATCACAGTTCATGAGTTAAATGTTTTAGTCATATCTGAACCGACAAAATATTTCTCACACACATAATATTTCCATTAATTCAAATGTATCTTTAGAAGGTGCACTATAAGGTGGATAGTGCATGTAATTTAATGAGCATTCCTTTCATTCTGATGCTAGATCACTGAATGTGATTCTACATCCACTGAATGTGATTCTAGATATTGATGCAAAAATATGACACACAATCAAATCCACAGTATTCATCTCTCTACTATACACTTTAAACAAAATTATTTAGATTTATACTATAGAAGCAACGAAATAGTATGCTATATCTCAATCTTACTCATCATAATACTGATGTTTAAGCCCGGCCTATTTTCGCATCCCTCGTTTTCTTATGATTTAAATAAGAATAGACTTACGGTAGTCACTCTGATTTATAAAATTCCTTGTCCTGATTTGTGTTATGTGCTGCGACACTTTCATAGTTTTCAGGGCTTCAATCAACTTTGTAAAGAGTTCAGGATGCAGGTTGCCATGGTACTAGATTTCTGAGACCAAGTTAATGCCTTCCCAGGTTCTTTTATGAAGCTATTTAATATTTAACAAAAATTTCATGCAAATAATTTATCTTAGTAATTCACGTATGGAGAAAAATTGAACTTGTCTTTTTACTTTTACATCTTTTGTTTATTTATTTTAATAATATTTAATTATGTACGTTTTGAGCCAGAGTTATTGAACTATATTTTATCAGTGTTTAAAGTTGTTTTTGAAATAAGGGTTGATGAGTTTGACTTAAAAAGTATATAATTTCAATTATATATTAAATATGGGTCAATGAATTTGACTCTTAAACTATACAAATATGGTTCAATAAATTCAGCTAAAAAAATATGTACTTTCAGCCATTCTTAGAACATAGATCAATTAACTTGAATGAAATATATGCCTAATTTCAACTACTAAAAAATATATCAATGAATTATACTCAGCCATCAACCCTTAAACAAAATAGAACACTCCAAAATATATAAAGAAAACAATCTTATTTCAATTTCTTAGCACAAATTTAAGTTCAACCTCTCCAATTTGTTGGTTTAGTTTTACATCTTATATGCAGAAAGTTTATTTCTCCATTACTTATAATTACTCATATGGTGGTTATAGATTAAGATTCAATAAAGATTGGAAATCTAGACTCCTAAAACATATATAATGTTCGACCTATTGAAAAATGATACACACACATTTTAAGTTCCATCTATACATTTGTCTATTTAGTTTTCTATTTTATTTTTAAAAAAAATATTTTCTTATTATTTCTAATTATTCATATGATGTTTATGATTTATATGTCAATTATAAGTGGAACAAAAACTTATAATTACATATGTACCTCTTGAAAAATGCCACCACTACCCCACCCACAATCCAAATTATGGTATGTACAATTAAAATATGAGAAAATATAAACTTCATTCTAAAGTATTGCACTAGTATTCTCCTCTCCATATAATTGAGACTTCCATATTATCATTCCATATAATTGAAAGTTTTGTATGATCATTTTAATTTTAAAATGAATAATACAAAAAATATACTTCACCATTAAATATACAAATAACTAAATATTAATTTAGAAGTTTAAAAGTATGTTAGTGGCATCTAACTATATTGTCAAATTTTCTACTTTTACATCCCCTTAGCTATCTATATCAATTATGTTTACAATAGAGGAATGCATTTAATTTATAATCAACTATGCATTATCAAGTAATGGATCACGTTGTCAATAGGTGGAATGAATTAAAATTTATTATTTTAATTTAAAATATATTTATCTATGCATATTGAGTTTCCTAAACTCCTGAATGACCTTTACAAAGTAGAGGAATAAATTTTTAAAAATAGACTCTTTTCCAAGACCAAGGACTTGTTATTTATCACTATTATTGAATCAATATCATGAAAATATTTCATTGAGTACTTAGGCTCCTCCATTATAATTAGAATGAGTAACTTTCCAAATGTATTTCGATAAGATATCTTGATAGAGAAGATATTTTTTCTTAACTAGGATATCTAGTGTCCATATGAAGTGATCTTTCTTAATGATTTTAGTAGCCAAATTAATAATGAAAGCATGTATTCTATAAGTTTATTTATTTATTTCTCTACCCTTCACTTTTATATTTGTAAGGGTCCATTAAAAGGGGCATCCTTAATTCAATTATAATATGCACCACCTACCATATCTTTTGCACCTAGAGAATTTCATTATGATTTTTTAGTGAAATTAGCATTGAAGTTATTTTTTATATGATTTTGTTCAATCATTTTCTTGACTCTTCAATTGAATTATTATAAGAAAAATTTTGATTAAAGGAAATATCATTTTTCCAATTTTACTATATATCTACATAGTATCTTCAAAATATAGATAGTGTAGATTTTTATAAACCACGCTTAACTAAAATCTAACTATTTGAAAAAAAACTAAAAAGTACAGGAGAACCTAGATCTTATTTTGGAGTAGACAAAATGGTAAAACAAAATGTAAATCTATAGAATTTTTATGGGAATTGATAAATATGATTTGAAACCTAAATTAAGTTAAGTTTATTTTCTCTCTATAAAGCTTCAAATCTTCCCCAATCATATATATTAACATTTTTAATTAAAAAGAAGAATCGTGAGTTTTCCATACATATAAAAAAGGTTTGCAAGGCAAAAAAATTCATAAGAGAACAAAATATAATCAAAATGCATAGCTAATATCTTTTCATTCCCTGGGAGGTTATCTAATTTCTTCCTTAGGAGGTAATCTAATTTCTAGCTTTAGGAGTTGAAACTTTCTTCATAGAGCTCATAATGATATATGAACTAACTTAGAGAATTGACGATACTAAGGAAATTATATTATTATAATGATTTAGAATAAATGAGAGGGGGGTGTGAATCAGTTATCCTCAGGTCTAGATGTACCAATTCAACTTTTAAACACTTCAAACAACTTAATCAAACTCAGATACCCACTTGGTTTGTATAGCACATTATTAACAATTCAACATTTCAAGTAATATCTTAACTATTTGTTGTTTGTTAGTAAATAAACTACTATAAAATTTAATATGCAAAACAACAACATCAACACATGAAAATAACACATTTGACATTGGGATTTAATGTGGAAACCCAATTTGGGAAAAACCATTAAGAAATATGCTACCAATTTTTCACTCTTTTGAAGTGAGTTAGGTTAAGAGCCAACCATGTTTACAACACACTATGATTAAATGTGACCTTGTTAAATGATTTAATCACCTTGTTAGGAGCTGTCTGGTTAAAGAACTTTAGAAAATTCTATTAGAATGTCATCTTGATTAAAGGATTTTGGACTAATACAATGGTTAGAATGTAAAAATAGGTTTTCTTTGTAAAATAAAAGTCACTTTTAAAATTTAGATCTCCATTTTCTCATTTGCTAATTTATTAATTGGCCTTCATTGACACCTCCATCACTAATCTTCTTGGCACCTCCTCAAGTATTCACACTTCACCTCTGTTGTTCTGATCTTCATAGCTTCTCCTTAATATTGCCAATTAACCTCACAACTCATTCCTTATACCTCCTTCAATAGGTAGTTTCAATCTTTTATCGCTTAAATATCATTGTTGATCTTAGGGTTAGATCATATTCATTGAATCCTTCCATCTTTTTGTTCTCCTTCTTCTTCTAGAAACTTTAGATCAAATCCTTGTCTTTAATCATGTAACTAACTCTCCTCATGTATTAAATATGCCAACTCATCAATCCTTATCTTTGATGCACATTGACTAATTCAAAATTCCAACTGTGTTGGCCTCAAAATTAGATCTTTCTCAAACTTTAACTTTTTTTGTCACTCAAGAATCATTGTTTTCTTCATCTTGGTCATCACTATGTAGCTCAGAAATAACTATACTATCTCACTTAGCATCAACATGCTCCCTCAACCAATACTATGCTTAGTCACAACTACACTTGCTAGATAATAACTAACACTCTGCTTGAACTATTTGACTCGACTTCTACTTAAGTTTCTTAATCTTCTTCTTCAGCTCCTTCATTGACCATGCAACATTGATACTCAGTCAAGTTTATCCTTTTGAGTTGTTTCAACTCTTAACTTCATCCAACTATTGGATACACTTCATATATTGATTTCAACAACACATTATCTTATCAAGGACTAACTTATCAAGTGCCCATTGTATTTCCATGATACTTAACACGTATCAACTCAACCTTTCACTAGGTCATCTCAGGATCTCTTCTTTTCAAATCATCTTCATCAATCAAATGATATGGAACTCTACACTATTAGTAAATGTCTCTCTTGTAGATTTGACACCATGTCTTAGCAATAGGTTTGACATTAATGAAAATATAATAGTTGCTCCAATTGTAGTTTCCAACATAGGTGACATATTTATTTTCAAGAGGTTGTACTCTTATTTATTATTAGAGGAGAAATTCCTACTTTCAACGCAAACTCAAATCTATAGTGAAGGGTACATCATTTTCTAGTTAAGGAAAGCTTTTTTTCCTATAGAAAACATCTAAATTTTGTTTGGAAAATACTCTTGCATGGAGGAGATAATATAACAAGAGTCATATCCAAGGAACCACAAATCTCATCAATGGGAATAGCAATGGTTCATTTTTATTTTTATTATTATATAATTGCATAGATTTTTTCAGCAAATGTATTGTAAATATCTTTGATTTGGATACTATCATTATTTGACATATTAGAAGCTTCTAGCAACTAGAAATTTTGAAAATATAATTTTTTATTTTCTACCTTCAATGATGTTATTATTTATTATTATAATTTATTTTAGTTTTATAAAAATAGATTTAGAGATAATCACTTGCATATATTTATACATTTTTAGTGCAAAAAAATAGGAAAAGTATGTTAAAAAATAGGTCATTTAAAAAGATATAGATGTAATATGTTATATTTATTATTATATAGGAAAATTAAATAATACTAAATGAATAGCTTGTATAAATAGATAAATAGATAATAAAAGATAAAATGACATAGTTGAATTTTGAGACAGAAATATCTAAAAATATAGATTTTACATTCTTAAAATAACAAAAAAATTAATGTGTGCCTCAATTTAGAGATGAAAAACCACAATGACAAATGATTGATACCTAACCCCCAAATTAAAAAAATCAAAATAGTATCTCTAAACTCTTAAAATTTGTGAACACTTTGGGTAGATGTTATGCCCCTAGAAACAATTCTAACATACAAATTGGACCCTTTAATATGGTCTTAGTATTCTACAAACATTTTATATTGATATGCAGATATTTGAATAATCTTGAATCTATAATAATTAATAAAAAAATCTTTAGTAGCTCTATCAATGGGTATAATTTCTCCTTATCAAAAATACTTAGATTCAATTTATTAATTTTTGATAAATTTAAAATTTAAATTATACCTAAATGATGAGGATGTTCTAATTATATAAAGTGGGTAAGGGCATGATCCCATTAACAAAAAATAACACCAAGTCTAGCAGATAAAATGTTAAGGATTCACAAGAAGTGAGACCCTAAAAAGACTAGCACTAGAACCAAAATAAAAACTAAACAAAGACCAACACCAAACATAACAAAAAAATAAAAAATTGCTAAACTAACATGTATAGATGAACCAATTGAACCACCAACACCCAACATGAACTAACCCATAGACAAATACCAACACCAAGCTTTGGCATTACAATCAAACTTGAATATAGGATTGCTACTCAGTCAGCTTATTGAGCTTCTCCAAGAAGGAAGGCTTCTCAAAAAGATGCGAGGAATCCACATCCCTTAGGCCATCATACTTAGGAACAATCTAAAGGCCCTCCTCTTTAACATGGATTTCAGATCCCTCTTTTATCTTCCTTTCTTTGAGCTCTTCTTGAATCCAACCAATGGTCTTATCCACTCTATCTTGAATATCTCTCTATTGGGTACATAACTCCCTAATTTGATCCCCTAACCGAACCTAGGATTCCTTCATAGATGTCAAGGAAAAGAGGATTTCATTCTTCTCTTTTACAAAAGGTGCTAGGACACAAATTTTTGAAATATGATCTTCCAACAATTCCTAATTTTGAAGTTTCTCCCTAAAATATCTACCAAATTCCCACAATTATTCATCCCTCTTTCCTTTATTCTAGTTCTCTTCCTTACGTTCAAATTCAACAAGAAAATCTAATTTTTTTAAGTACTTTTTCACATAAATTGTAGCCTAAAGAATAATCACATGGTAACATCTTTGAGTCTGTTACATGGTAAATGCATAGGTCATCTAACTTTAGGGTCAGGGATTCAAGATCAATACCTTCCTTCAACTTTAGGAAGTAGGGTAGGGGAATTAGGTTGAGGGATATGGGGATCCCTGAGATAACTAGGGTGAATTTTTGGGGAGGAGAAAAAATGGAGGTGGAAGGCATGCTGAGCATAGAATAAGAGGTGAAGTTATCCAACATCCAAGTTGATTCCTTAGAGCAAGGAGAGTCAAAGTATGAATCATCTAAAATTTCCAATGTCCTCTTGCTACTCCTACTAAGTGTCAATCCTATTATTATCTTTATGATTCAACTTAACCAGGTAGTACCCAAAATAGAAGGCACATTTTGGAGGGCTTTCCCCTATCCTATAACTAATTGGATAAGGAGAAATAGGGCTAATGACCAACCTATTGAGATCAATAGATGGAGTAGTGGTAGGACCATTTTGAGAGGGTCAAAACATGGTGAAACTCATAAATCCTAAAAAACAAACCTTGGTGAAAAGGGGTTGAACCCTTAACATTAGCATTATAAATAGAAAGTGTTAGAGATGATAAAATCCAATAAGGTAAACAAACATTCAAATTCCTTCTAAATTTATTGAGTATAGAGAAAATATTGTAATGGAAGTTCATGTGCATACCTTCCAAAGTGACGAATCTGATGAGAATTTGAGCCACCTCTTTCCACTCACTTAACAACTATTCATAGTTGAAATCACTATGCAATTTTGGAATTCTCTCCCAAGGGTCCAAGAAAAACTACAAATATTCTTTGAAAAAATAATGAGTATGTTATGGAATGTATGTAAAAAATATTTTTTTAAAGTAATCTAATTTCATTATCTAAAACTAAGGTTTCAAGAACTAGTGATGAAGAGGTGATGCAATCAAAATATTTTGGATTATATTGATTCTATAATAGCTTTAGCAAAAGTCATTTTCATAGGTGGTGTATTAATATTATTTTGTGATTTCAAGGAATTTGATTAGTTTATAGTCCTAGCTAATTGATTTTAGACAAGACATGATGAGTTGAGGTTGATTTCCTTGTATACATGACCAAGTCATGTAATTTGAAAGTTTTGGCACTTACATTAGAGCATAATGTTAGAATTTGTGGTTGTCACTACACCAAGAGATTGAACTATCAATACTTGATATAAATACTAGAATTAGAGAAGACACTTGAGGCTATAAAGCCATGTCATGAATCCTTATAAGATATGTTGGCTCAGTACCAATAATCCCTCTCTTGGGGTTACTTGCTTATGTCCTACATGGATTTGAATAGGCAGCCAAGATTTGATACCACTTGTTAGAAGCTAAGGTTTTCATTGCACCAAAATATTGACCTATCAATTTTGATACAACCACTAGACTTACAAAATATATGAGAGGTTATGAAACCATGTTGTCAATACCCACAAGAGATTTTGTCCCACTACCAATACATGTTGTGTCTAGTTAAAGTTAGGTTAGGTTAATTCAAGAATCAAATTTTTTACATGATGATCAAATTGATACATTGTAGAAAAAATGTGGGATATTTTTGCAATGGAAAAAAATTAACTAGTTAGTAAAATTAAATACATTGAGAGATGAAAAATGAAAGATTCACCTATCAGTACTTGATACAAATACTAGAATCAAAGAAGATACAAGAGGTTGTAAAACCATGTCATGAATCCCTACCAAATATGTTGGCTCACTTCCAAAAATCCCTCTCCTAGGGTTACTCACATATGGTTTGCATGGATTCAAACATATGGCCAAGCTTTGATACCATTTGTTAGAAGCTATGGTTTCCATTACACCAAAAGGTTGACTTGTCAATCCTAATACAACCACTAGACTTAGAGAGGACATGAGACATTATGAAACTTTTTCATGAATCCCCACAAGAAATGTTCACCCATTTCCAACAAATAATGTGTCTACTTCAAGTTGGGATAGGCTGATTCTAGGATTAAATTTTGTACATGATGGTCAAGGTAATAAATTGTAGAACAAACTTGTGACATTTTTGCAATAAAAAAATTTACTTGATCATAGAAAATAATAAATGGAGAGATGAAAAGTGTTCGAGTGGCTATTTGTTTATTCTACTCTCTTAAAAATGGAAATGAAGACCAATTTTGTGAGTTAAAAACTAGTCAATATAATGTGTTAACCCTTTTACTTAGTAAATATATATGAAAAAGTGCAAATTAAAGGGTGTTAGTGTTCAATATTCACTTTTCACCCTTATATTTCTACTAATTTACTATGTAAGGGAATTCGCATAAGTAAATATGTAACAAATTATAGAAAAGGTTTGAAAAGATAAAATCCAAGAATAATATAGTAGCTTCTAGACATGACAAGCCCTAATGATTCTCTTATCATTACTTGTGATGATATTGTCGATAATTTCAAAATACAAAAGTGGGCTTCTAATAAAATAAAATAAAACAATATTAAGCTTCATGGAATCAATACCAAATAGGAGAGCTACAATGTTAGATAGTATAATTGAAATGAACTAAATGTATTGTTGAGTCTATGCGAAAAAATTAGAGCATTATACAATTGATCAATCTAAAGAAAGATTTTGATAGTGGATCAAGCCACAGTAATGGTTCCCACTTTTTGTCCAACTTTGACATTGAAATAGATTTTTTTTTTTAAACTTCATTTTTAGATGTCTATGATTAAAAAATTGTAAAAAATTTGAAGATGATGTAAACTAGTTATTTTTATCATTTTCTTTCTAGTTACTAGCATTTTTTTAAATTTGATTTGAAGTCCATTTTTCCTTCTCCTTTGAGAAGTGGTTTATATGAAAATCAACATTTTCAAAGAGTGATGGCTCATTTGATTAACATAATTTTTTAAAAATATGATAATGATATAATTCTTTCAAGCATAGAATATTAACATTCATATCTAACAAGTTTAGTTTGTTTCATTCAATTTTGTTAAAAATATATAGATTTTATTTAGTGGCAAAGTGGTGCTAACAATAATTTAGACATAGGTTGATTTTTATCAATATAATTTGATTTGTATTTATCAAAATGGATTTTTTCTTTATTTTCTAGAAAGGTAACACACATATCTTTGATGAACATGTTTTTGAAATTTTTTATTCTAGTTTTCTATTTTTCCTGAAGCTTCAAATAGAGATTTGTAAAATGGCCAAAAAACCTATATTTAATAAAACTAAAAATAATACATCATAATAAAACATAATATATATACAAAAAAATATAATCAATGAAAATCTGTTTCCAAGTAAAATAGTTTATGTATTTAATTTCAGAATATGGAGATGTATAGCCCTTATTTGAGCCCTCAAAAGGGTAAAATTTAATTAAAAAATTAGGAAGTTTCTAAATTCCTATTTTGGGACCTTCGAATGAAGCCCTTGGAGAGGATTTGAATGAAGCTCTTGGAGAGACTTCAAACAAAGGGGATACATTTGAATCCCCCTAGGGGTAATTTGGGTGGCCCTTAAGGGGCCTCAAATGAAGCACCCTGGCCCACTTTTGACCACTTATTGGCCCTAGGGGCTTCATTTTAAGCCCTAAGGCTTGATTTGAAGCCATGCTAGTTAGTACAAGGGGCTTCAAATGAAGCCTAGGGATTTGATAAAAGACCCTAGGGTCATGGCTTTGAATGAAGCCCCTAGAAATTAATTTTCCCACTTTTCATTTGATTCATTCATGATGAATAGTAGGAACCATTATTATGGCCTCAATAAAATAGGGTTCTAAAATAGGAAGATAAAATTAGAAAATAATATGATGGGAAGCTTTATAAACATTCAAAAGACAACTTTCAAAGATTAATGGTAATCACATATCCTTTATCTCCTACATCTATATTTAGTGGTTAAGACATATTTGGAGAGTCTCAATACTAGGGCAAGAAAACTTGAAGGCTTTTATTAGGAGACAATAGTGGTTGATATTGAAATGTTTGAGATTTTTTGAAAGAAAATATTGGTTCTTCCCAAAGGACTAAAGGAAACTTGAAGAAGAAATCTAATAATCAATATATTCAAAATACTTATCTCAACATGGCTTGGCTAGATGTAGAGGAACAAAGACTCTCATGAATCTTAGCTTGTTTTTTGTCAATTCCCTTATTACTAAATTATTATTCACATTTTTTTTTCTTTTATTTGTTATCTTTTTATTCTTTTATTTGTAATTTTTTATTATATAGAATCCCAAGTCCCTTAAAAACTTGATGATTCCTTAATCATAGACTATAATAGGATAGCCCGATTAATGTTCTTGGTTTCAAATACAAACTAAAACCAAAATTACATGATAATTAGTATTAACATGCCTCCATAATTTTATGTGTACCAAAAAGGTGTCATAAAGTGGTAGCATTATTTAATAAAAATAATAATAAGTTTATAGTGAAATGTTCATATTCTATAATCACAGAAAGTTTGAGAAAGATGAGATAAACAAGTGGTGAATTAGATATTCATACATAAGAAAATTAAATTTGTGAAACAAGAAAAAAATACTAACATATTTGTTGTCGTCTAATTAGAATATCCTTGATTCACACTTAAACAATATGCACAACTTTTCCACTTGAGAAATAAGATCATGTGAAAATCTAATCCAATCAAAGATCTTACAAGTAGATTGGTCTTTTGTAGAGAGCTTCAAGATGCATAATTGTCTTCATTTTTCTTGTTCTAATGGAAACTTTGTCTTTTAAATTGTGATATATAAATGAAGTATGATCCATTAATATTTTTTTATAGATGAAAATATGATGTAAGAAGATCATTTTTGATGTCCTCTAATTAGAATACTAAATTTTTGAAACAGGAAAAAAATACTAACATATTTGTTGTCCTCTAATTAGAATATCCTTGATTCACACTTAAACAATATGCACAACTTTTCCACTTGAGAAATAAGATCATGTGAAAATCTAATCCAATCGAACATCTAGCACCCAAGGGGGATAAAGTACAAGTAGATTGGTCTTTTGTAGAGAGCTTCAAGATGTATAATTGTCTTCATTTTTCTTGTTCTAATGGAAACTTTTTCTTTTAAACCGTGATAAATAAATGAATTATGATCCATTAATATTTTTTAATAGATGAAAATATGATGTAAGAAGATCACTTTTGATGGAATCACTTTTTTTATTAAGATGTAGTTTGAGATATATATCATTGTTGACATTTTTTTTCACTTTCACATTATACATGCAAGCATGCTACTATAAAATGTGAAATTGATATGTACTTGTATATATAAATTATTCATTATAATTAGTATTACACATTTTGATATTTTATTTCTCTAATTAATTTTATAAGAATCTTATCTTTCATAATGAGTTGATAAATATTTACATACATAACCATTCAAATTTGTCCAACTTACATGATATTTTTTTTCTTGAGTGATATATTTATAACTATTATGTATTCATATATGCAATACTAGTCAAGCAATAATAAATTTAATGTCTTTTTATAAATTACAAAAATTAGTAGAGATTTCCTTGATAATAGTAAAGTAAGAATGTTGAAACCATCCAAGATTTTCTTGGAAATTATTTCAAATAAATTATATTATTCCAAGGTCTATCTCACTAGGATACAATTATGCAATATGGTATGGTGATCTACGCTACTTTCCCTTTTGTGTAACCTTCAATGAGAGTTCTTTTATAGACCCTAGAAATATTAAAGCCCTATGATTGGTAATTTAGAAAGAAGCATTTAATTTTTTTCTACATTTGAAATCTAGACATGATGTTTTTATATTTATAAATTAGTTAATCAAGGAAGATTGCTTGTAATAGAATGGTATATATAGTATATTTAAAGAATAGAATTTCTGAATTAGTATTCTACAGGATCTAAATTAAAATTGATCTTTTTTTAGTATTAGCAATTAATCAAAATTATTGAGGAGAAATTTAAAATAACTCTTCCTAGTCAATATTAACCACAATAATTAGTAAAATAAATGAAACTGTTAATCATTATCTTGAAAATAAAAATGACAAAAAATGTATTTCACACACAAAAATCATACAACACCTTCCATAGGCAAGAATTTACTCAAAACAAGAATTCTATCTTGCACTAGACTACCATCTTCACCAATTTTTTAAAAAGGTATTGTTATCTCATAACCTTCTTCAATAACTTGAGATTGAGAACCCACTACTACTACTTTAACATTTCTTAGATTTTTCTATCTCAAAAACTTTAGCAATCATTAATCATTTATATTTATATCCAAAATGAGGTGCCTAAACAATTAATAAATATTTTTTTATGTTCATTTAAAATAATCCATAGACACAAAAAGAAGAGCTACAAGTTACATTTTGAGTAATGTATTAGTTCATAGCTCAAAATTAAATTATAGATATCTTTATTTATTCATTGGGAATAAAATAATTAAATTGTAGTTCTAACTTTCTAAATTAGTGAGTGGTTTTATTACAAATGATCAAAAAATAAAAAAAGATAAAGAAGGAATTTTACTAAGCATCTAATGCCTTGTTTACCTCCTAAATTTGACTCTTTTTTTTCATCTACTAAGCTTGAAATTTATCCACCACTTTTGAGACTACTTTTGTTTCTAAAATCCTTCAATACTAGAAAAGAACATTCTCTAAAGAGAAAATGGTCTTTATTATCTTGATGAACTATATTATCTCAAAATTTAATCTACCTTGGAATTCTCTAGATTTTATTTGAATTTTGAATGGATTAGTTAGGCATGTTTTATTTCACAAGATTAAATATAACCCCAAATTATCTATAAAATTAAGGATTTTTTCAATTTCTCCTAGAAGGATAAAGGAGTGGGTTTGACAAGTCCTTTGATTTCCATCATGCACAAATTCACTCTTTTTTTGATGGTTAAAATATTCTTAGACTACATCAAAAAATGGATTCTTTTGTTGATTTCCTTAAGCCATTCAAGGTGTAATTTAGTGTTATTATCTAGAAGAAATTCTCTCCTTTGTAGAAATGGTACCAAGTCCATTAGTAGTAATAACAATAAGTGGTTGTTGTGGAAAATGATCCCTTGAATACTAGTATTTGGATTGATCACTAAACTTATGGTAGTTATGTATTTCTTCCTCTTCTATCATCCCACCTTGGTAACACAAGGTTTATATACTTGCTAGTTTTATCTCCATTGCTAATATAACATCCCTTTATCAATAAAATCTATCCAAATTTGTTTTGAGTGTTGAGGTTTGTACATTATAGTCAATTAGGCTCATATTCTATTTAATATAAAAGAACAATTCACCAATCAAATGCTTAAGCTATTTGATTTTATTTTTTCATTTGTAGAGGGTGGTGGAGATTGTTTCCTACAACATGATTTATTTTATCCCTCCTTGGTTTTCTATCCTTAGTTAGTATTGTTTAATTTCTAGTCTCCTAGTTTAATGTGTACTTCATTATCATTTGTGGGAGTTATTCATGTAGGGCCATTATATTTATGTTTGTTTAGTGAATATTAGATGTATGTAGCTAGCATTTATTTTCTTAGACATAATTCCTATTACCACATGGATAAAAAGTAGAAAAATGATAAAAGAGTAAAGTGTGTAGTGAATAGGAAGGACAATTAGGGGTAAATGGTTGGAATATTAATTACTAAATGAAGTAACAAAATATAATTATGGAGGTAAATGAGATGGATAAAATAATTAGTTATGAAAAAAGTGGAGAGGGTAAGAAAAGAGGCCATGGAAAATAGAGGAAGGTCTAGGTTGTGTAGAAAATAAAGGGAGGAGAAAGATTTATTTGATAGAAATGGAGAGGATTGTAAGGAAGAGTGAGATAGTTTATAGTTTCTAGATTAATCTCTATAAAGAATGGGTAGTTAAGGAAAAGGGGACCATTTTCATGTAGATTTAGACAAGATTGTAAATAACATTATCTAGATATAATAAAGTCTTATATACAAATTCACATATTCATGCTTTAGTGGAAGTATTTTTAGTACATAAATAGTCTAATTAGATTTTTGTTTTAATTAATAGCTAAATGAATTATGGCATCTTGATTAAGGTTGGAGGTTTATTTTTTAATCTTTATTTCTATTATATTTTTCATTAATATGTTCTTTTGCAAAATTTAGAATCTATTTAGATTACATATTTCTATCTGTATCTGTAGTGCCTACCCTCGTTCACATCTTTTCTGGACATATTATTGCTATTATTATCAGACTATGATAGAGTAGCTTTATGTTAATGGATTAGTAGTATTGTTTTGACACTATCAAAAATTATGTTATGGATTTAGTTGTTATATGATGAGATCATTTAGACTTTACATTTCATGTATGTATGATGATCATTATATTGTTTTCAGTTATTGTTGATGATTAGTTAGATGGTTTATTATCTCATGTGTTTTATTATGGATACTTACCCCATACTTGCATGTGTATGGTGTGCGTGTTTTCTTATTGTATGGCATTTCTGATGTAGTTAAGGAAGGGAGTCATAGTCACCTGCTTAGTCGGGATCTACACGATGCACCACTTCCTGCCATTGCCTGTTTAGCTTAGCACTATATATATTGTATGTACATGCATGGTTTTTCTGTAGGTTGCAGGTACCGGGTATCGACTTCCTTGAATTGCCAGGATGAGCGTACCCTATTATACTATCTCAATGGTAAGAGAGGGGAGATAAATTCTCAAGTCCAAATCCCAAACCCTAAAACCATTTGTCCTAGTGAGTTAGGAAAAGTATCAGAGTTGAGTACCCACTGAATGTGTCAGATGACATATTTTGTGATTTTTAATCCTTTAGACTGATTTTGTATGAATTGTCCTATGATGGGTTCTCATATTTTATCTTGGAGGTCTATGGTGAATTTTCTATTAATTAAGTCTCAACAAATAGATTTAATTAATAAATTAATTATTTGAGAAAATTAAATATCATGATCTTTGATATTTTGATTATAATTTATTAAAGGAGAATTAATTGAGAGAAAAGAATTAAATAAAAGAAAATTAGAAATTAAAATAAATAATAATTATAAAATACTAATAAATTAATAAATAAATAATAATAAAAGTTATAAAAATTAAAATAAAAGTTATAAAAATTAAAATAAAAGTTATAAAAATTAAAATGGAAGTTATAAATATTTAAATAGAAATTATTTAAAAAGTAAATTAGAGTTATAAGCTTGCATGGGAATTAACGCATTTCTCTATTTCTCATGTGTCAACAACACGGCGATTAGTGCATCAATTAAGCACATGGTGTCTACAACCCTATCGCTCATCAAAAAGGTTGGAAAAGACCCATGCTTAGTTGGTGACACCTTCCAGCTATTTCTAGAAGCATTCTAGAGGTTTCCTGAGAGCTCTTTATATTCAGGCATTCCTAGAAGCTTAGACATAGCATGGATAGCGTGGATAGCATGGAGAACAATTGGAGCATTGGAGGACTCGAGAATTCTGAAGAAGGGAGCTTGTTTTGCGGGTTTTCTGAGGAAGAGCAATATAGCATCAGAATTCGGGTAGATTCTTGTGATTTCACTTATGCTATTTCCGCATCTTGCTTTCCCTGTCTTCTTCATGTCTTCCATATGTCTTCTGAGGAATCTCATATTTCATTATGCATTTTCAATTTGGGTAATTAAAATTTATTTGAGGATTCTATATGCTTAGATCTGAAAATGACATGGGGCTAGGGTTGAAAATTCATAGTTAAACCCATTAGGTTAATTACTAGAAATTTTGAAAATCATGTTTCATAGAGAAATTTTGAAAATTGAAAATTTTATTCATAAATCTGCTTATACATACATACATACATATATATATATATATATATATATATATATATATATATATATATATATATATATATATATATATATATATATATATATATATGTATGTATGTATATACATATATATATATACATACATATATATATACATATATATATATATATACATACATATATATATATATATATATATTTATATATTTATATATATATATGTATATACATACATATATATATATATATACATACATATATACATATATATATATACATACATATATATATATATATACATACATACATACATACATACATACATACATACATACATAAGCCTTTATATATATGTATACATACATATCTATGTATATAATATATATGTATTTGTTTAAAAACCGAATATCACTAATCAGAAAACGTTTTTGAAAAAATGTTAAATTTTAATCAAAAATCCGAATCGCATCTCACAGTGGAAGCATTTTGAAAATGTTTTATACATATGCAAATGTTGGGCGGGCAGGTATTTAATACCCCACCCACCGCAGGCCTGCGAGATCGCAGGGTACTTGCGACCGCAGGGTACCTGCGATCCGCAGTGTACCTGCAGTGCGGTACCTTATATGGCCGCACGATTTAATAAATCGCATTGTGATTTTTCATTTGGTTTAAATGACTTGCAACATCATCTCATATACGATTTGGTATGAATTTTGATTTCAGTTGCATTGTTATTAATTATTATTATATATATATATTTATGTATGTATATATATGTATATAAGTATATATGTATAATTAATTATAAATAATTATTATAAAGTTCTAAATTAATGGATCACTCTTTTAATGATTTAAAGTATTGTTATTAAGGTTATGAAGAGATATTAATAATTAAACATTAGTTTTAATTAAGATTAATTATTAGAATATATAATCGAATTTTTGATTATTGGAAATGTTATTTTTCAAACAAAGTTTTTATAAATAAAATATTATTGGATCAATTAGAAAATTGAATCTAATGGAGGAACTTTTATTTATCAAGCAAATACATGGGTTAGGTAAAACGTGAAATTTCTCCACTTGATATTAATTGAGAAACGTAAATTGAGACTTTTACATTCAAATTTGAAAACTTAGTGAAACCAAAACATGTGTTTACATTGTGTATTCTTTATGCTAATGTTTTGGGTTTTGGGTTGACTAGTGTTGACCAGTATAGGATGTCTACCAGAGGCTTGGGGGTTATGTGTTTGTGATGTCATGATGATGTTTTATTCTCGATCTTTATAAACCCAACCATGGTTATGTGATGGAATGCTCTATGTATTGGTTGTGATTACTGATTGTTAAAGTTGAGATTCTTATGTTTGAGACCCTTGACTTAACCATTATTTTTGGTCATCGATCAGTTATCCTTGGTTATATTCTATTCTGGAATGTAATTTAGAAAGGACATTTGTACAATGGACTTATCATTATTATTTCATGTAGATGTTGTACTAGATGGAAACATGTATGTAATTCACGTTAAGGGATCTTAAAGAATGTAATCTGTTAAGTATGTTATGTTTATTTTTAGATGGACATTGCTATTGCTTCCGTTATTGTGAATAAGTTATATGTGGTATTTACTTTCATGTAATTTTAAAAAAAAAAAAAAAATGTTACCAAATTTAGTGAAATTCTAGGTTAATTCTTTGGATCCCTTGGCGGGGCATTACATTTGGTATCAGAGCCCGAGTTTCTACATTGGGAGCTCTGGGTATTTTGGAACAACTAGAACTTGAACTATTAAGTGTATCTCTTCAACTTGAAACTAGGGGAACTGAAAACAGAACTTGAACTGTTACTTGTATATTTTGTCAAAACTGAAATTTTACTTAGACCTAAGCATAGAACTGAACTTAGTCTATTACAAACATGTGTCTTTCAATTGTAATAATACTTTGTACTATTGATGGTATCTGGGACTAGGTCTTCTGTTAGAGGCCGTGGTAGAGGCCATGGAAGAGGCCGTGGTGGTGGCAGAGCCGTCAGTGCCCATGAGTCTGCCCATGAGAGATCGGCTCGTATAGAGAGCAAGGAAGAGCACTCTAATAGGCAGCATGAAGAGAGCCATAGAGAGGACCAAGCTGAGTCTAAAGAGGTTGGTCTAAGATAGATGATGCAGACTATTCTAGAATGTCTACCTCCTATTCAAGAATAGCCTAAAGTGCATAAGACAAAACAAGAGCATAGACCTAGATCTAGAAGTCGTCGGAAGGATCATCAGAGGTCCATTGTGTCCACTCAGATGAAGGATCTTTCAAGATCCAAGGTTAAACCTTTTAATGGGAAAGGTTCTGGTTATGTGGCTGAGTAGTGGCTTATTTCTCTCGACAGGATTTTTGCTATGCAAGACTTTGACAGCAATGTTAAGGCAATATTTGCGATCACCAATTTAGAGAATTTTGGGGCCACTTGGTGGACAATTGAGGAGAAGAAGCTGGGGATCGATATGAGTAGTGTCACTTGGGAACTTTTCTTAGAGAGTTTTCGTGAACAATTCCTACCAGAGGAATGGAAACAGCAAAGGGCAAATGAATTTCATAATCTCAAGTAGTACACTATGTTAGTGACCGAGTATGAGCGTAAGTTTTATGAGCTCATGTCTTTTTCAGGGTTTAGTGAAAATTTAGCTCAGTTGACACAACACTTTATTAGGGGTTTGAACAACCGTATTATTGGGGGTGTCAAAGTATTTGAGCCAAAAACCCTCAAGGATGCGGTACATCGAGCAATCCTTGTTGAGAAAAGTGTCAACCTTGGTTAAGGTGGTTTTGTAGGAGCGCCAACAGCATCAGGATCTAAAGGCGACTTCAATTCAGGTGGTAACAAGAAGCCTTTCTTTTCTAAGGGAAAATAGTTTCAGCAGCAGTCTTAGCAGACGCAACAGCAATAGGGATCAAATTCTCAGGCTCAAGGTGGTGACAAGGGTTCTAACTTTAAGAACAACCGTAATGCTCAATGCAATAAACAAAATCAGCCCAATCAGCCTGCTCAGAGTAGTCAGTCATTTGTTAGTAGGAACAGCCATCAGCAATCAAATGTACCACCTATGGGTAGAGGATCTGGCCGGAATATAGAATGTTTTTCATGTGAAAAAATTGGTCATTATGCAGTTCAGTGTCCACAGCGAGCACCTCAATTTTCAGGACCTAGGCCTACAGCTTCAGAGCCTATAGTTGGTGATGCAGGTAGAGCTCATAGAGTATTTGCAACAGTTGAACACCGTCAGGCGGATCATCAGGGAATAGTGGTTGAGACCACAGGTGCTATTCGAGGTATATCTCTTTTAGTATTATTTGATTCAAGAGCTATAGATTCATTTATTTCACCATCTATAGTTTCTAAGTGTAAGCTAGATGCGGTGAAGCAAGATCATGGTTGGCAAGTGGAACTAGCCTCAGGTATCAATGTCTCCACGAACTCTGTAGTTCATAAGTGTGGGCTTAGCTTAGGAAGCTTTGTTTCTATAGTGGATCTTCGAGTCATACCCCTTGGTTCCTATGATGTGGTTTTAGGAATGGATTGGCTTGGAACTCATAGAGCCAGTATAGATTGCAGGAAGAAGATTATTATGTGCCAAGATGACCAAGGGAATGATGTGAAGATAGTTGGGATACCAAGGCCTATATCTCTGCGCATGATTTCTGCTATGCAAATAAAGCGAAGTTTCCGTAAGGGATGTCAAGTATTTTTTGTTATGGTAAATGATTTTGATGAGGAAGATCCTATGAGGAAGACTTTAGATCACCCAATTTTGCAGGAGTACGCAGATGTTTTTCCAAGTGAGATTCCAGGCATGCCTCCAAAGAGGGATATCGATTTTAGCATTGATCTAATTCCTGGAGCGGAGCCTATCTCTAAAGCTCCTTATCGCATGACTACACAGGAATTGGGTGAGCTACGTCTTCAGCTAGAGGAACTTTTGGCCAAAGGGAGCATTCGACCTAGTGTATCACCATGGGGAGCTCCAGTGCTCTTTGTGAAGAAGAAAGATGGTTCTTTGCACCTTTGTATCGACTACAGACAGTTGAATAAGGTGACTATTAAGAATAGGTATCCTTTGCCTAGGATTGATGACTTATTTGATCAGATCAAGGGAGCTACAGTATTCTCCAAGATTGACCTTAAGTCAGGATACCGCCAGCTTCGCATTAAGGAAGCTGACATTCACAAGACTGCTTTTCGAACTTGCTATGGGCATTATGAGTTCACAGTGGTACCTTTTGGGTTGACTAACGCTCCATCAGTGTTCATGAGTTTGATGAATGGTGTATTTTGATCATATCTTGACAGGTTTGTACTTGTGTTTCTTGATGATATATTGATATACTCTAAGAATCAGAAGGAGCATGAGGAACACTTGCGGTTGGTATTGCAGTGTTTGAGAGATAATCAGCTTTATGCTAATGCAGCTAAGTGCGAATTCTTCAAATTAGAGATTTAGTATTTAGGGCAGGTCATCTTAGGTGATGGTATTTCAGTGGATCCTACAAAGATTCAAGCGATAATAGATTGGCCGACACTGACTAACGTGTCAGAGATTCGTAGTTTCATGGGTTTAGCTGGTTATTATCGTAGATTTGTCCAGAACTTCTCTAGGATAGCACATCCTATCACTTCTCTTCAGAGGAAAGGAAAGAAGTTTGTGTGGACAGAGAAATGTGAGGAAGCATTTTAGAAGCTTAAGGAGCTTTTGACTAGTGCTCCGATTTTAGCAGTACCTGATCTAGAGGGAGATTTCATGGTGTGTACAAATGCTTCTCTTGAAGGGATTGGGGCAGTGTTGATGCAGAATGGACGGGTGATAGCGTATGAATCATGCAAGCTCAAGGATTATGAGTTAAATTATCCTACGCATGATCTTGAGTTAGCAGCAGTAGTTCATGCTTTGACAAGATGGAGACATTTCTTGTTGGGGCATAGATTTGAGCTACACAGCGATCATCGCAGTCTTCAGTATATTTTTACTCAACCTAATTTGAATGCTCGCCAGAGACGATGGATGGAGTTTCTATGAGAGTATGATTTTGAGGTTAAGTACATTCAAGGTAAGGAGAATGTGGTGGTGGATGCTTTGAGTCACAGGAGACATGTGGTATCATCTATGACTCTTAGTGTCGATTTGAGGAGTCGAATTCTTCAGGCACTTCCTACAGAGTCTTGGTATCAGGAAGTGTGCAGAGAGATAGATTTAGGAAGACCCTTGGAAGGTAAGTTTGCTAGTTACATTCGAGAATCAGATGGTCTTTTGAGACATTTGGAGAGGATTTATGTGCCATTACTGGATGAGCTTCGCACCTTGATTCTAGTAGAAGCCCATTGTACACCATACTCAGCACATCCAGGTGTCAAGAAGATGCATGCTGATTTGAGACGTTTGTTCTTTTGGTCTGAAATGAAGCGAGATATTGCTAATTTTGTGGCTAGGTGTCTTGAGTGTCAGCGAGTCAAAGCAGAACACCAACACCCGGCTGGACTTTTGCAGCCAAATCTCATTCCTTCTTGGAAGTGGGATATCATCTCTATGGATTTCATTGTAGGATTACCTATGACTGTTCATCGTCATGATGCTATCATGGTCACTATTGATTGATTGACTAAAGTGGCACATTTTTCACCCATCAGGTCTTCCTACACAGCAGCTTCTGTAGCTAATGTCTTCATGCGTGACATTGTGAGATTAGATGGTATTCCTAGAAAGATCATTTCTGACAGGGATCCTGTATTCACATCTGCATTCTGAACATTGTTGCAGCATGAGCTTGGAGCGTAGTTAAACTTCAGTTTGGCATATCATCCAGAGACTGATGGTCAGACAGAGAGGGTGAATCAAGTTTTTGAGGATATGTTACGGATGTATGTGATGGATAGGCAAACATATTGGGAGGACTATCTCTACCTAGTGGAGTTTTCTTACAACAATGGGTATCATAGTTCTATTAACATGGCACCTTTTCAGGCATTATATGGTCATCCTTGTCGTACACCCCTGAGTTGGGACAACCTTGAGGATCACATCCTGTTGGGTCCTGAGATGCTATGTGATATGGAGCAACAGGTAGTGCGTATCCACGAGCATTTGACTACAGCACAGGATAGGCAGAAGAAGTATGTTGATGCTTATACGACTGATAAGCAGTTTGCAGTGGGAGATAAGGTTTTCTTGAGAGTGTGACCGCGAAAGAGTTCGATTCATTAGGAAAAGGGTTCTAAGCTAGCACCTCGTTTTGTGGGACCATTCGAGATTCTAGAGAGGATTGGCTCAGTTTCTTGCTACCTTGCTCTACCGCCCAGCCTAGCTCGCATTCATGATGTTTTCCATGTTTCAGTGCTTAGGAAGTACATTCCTAATATTGTGCATGTTCTTGATTGGAATGCGTTGCAGGTATAGGACGGGCAACTGGCTTTGGAGCCGGTTCGTATTCTGGAGCAGTGGGGTTTGACCCTCAGGGGTCGAACCATCGAGCAGGTAAGGGTCCAATGGGACCCTACTGATGATTCTTCAACTACTTGGGAGGATGTAGCTAGATTGAGGGAGTTATATCCCTACTTGTTTGTAGGCTTCCAGGAGTAAGCCTAAACCAAGGGGGGGTGGATGTAGTGCCTACCCTCATTCACATCTTTTCTAGACATATTATTGCTATTATTATCAGACTATGATAGAATAGCTTTATATTAATGGATTAGTGGTATTGTTTTGACACTATCAGACATTATGTTATGGATTTAGTTGTTATATGATGAGATCATTTAGACTTTACATTTCATGTATGTATGATGATCATTATATTGTTTTCAGTTATTGTTGATGATTAGTTAGATGGTTTATTATCTCATGTGTTTTATTATGGATACTTACCCCATACTTACATGTGTATGGTGTGTGTGTTTTCTTATTGTATGGCAATTCTGATGTGGTTAAGGAAGGGAGTCATAGTCACTTGCTTAGTCGGGATCTACACGATGCACCACTTCCTGCCATTGCCTGTTTAGCTTAGCACTATATATATTGTATGTACATGCATGGTTTTTCTGTAGGTTGTAGGTACTGGGTATCGAATTTCCTGAATTGCCAGGATGAGCGTACCCTATTATACTATCTCAATGATAAGAGAGGGGAGATAAATTCTCAAGTCCAAATCCCAAACCCTAAAACCATTTGTCCTAGTGAGTTAGGACAAGTATCAGAGTTGAGTACCCACTGAATGTGTCAGATGACATATTTCGTGATTTTTAATCCTTTAGACTAATTTTGTATGAATTGTCCTATGATGGGTTTTCATATTTTATCTTGGAGGTCCATGGTGATTTTTCTATTAATTAAGTCTCAACAAATAGATTTAATTAATAAATTAATTATTTGAGAAAATTAAATATCATGATCCTTGATATTTTGATTATAATT